>VXBO01008188.1:181881-212286 GCA_013400135.1 Rhinoptilus africanus | reverse complement strand
GGGGGGGGGGGACCGCGGCCGCGCGGGGGGGGGGGGGGGGGGGGGCGAAGGGACAGCTTGAGGAGGTTGTATTCCCCACGGCATCCTTAAATCCACCTCTGCTGGCAGCGCCCGCTGGGTGGGCGGCTGCGGGAGCGTTGGCGCGGTAGCGTGGATGGGAACGCGGCAGCTCGGCTCACAGCCCTGCAGGGCAGCGGCCAGGCCGGCCTGCCTGCTTTTCCAGAATATGCCAAATTATTCACGGGCTTTTTTCAGGGTGGGGTGGGATGGCCCTCACCCCTTTGGCTTTCATTTAAAGCAAGAAGGAGCTGGGGTGCTGGCGCTGGCCCGGCGGTCCCGGCGTGGGCTGGGGTCCCGTGCTGGTGTGGCGCCGTGTGATGTCTCATCTCGAGGCAGCCGCTGTCTCCTAGAGACTAGAGCTTCACCGCTGCGTGGTAAAAACTCCCCAACGTTATTCTTCCCTGGAATTTGCAATGCATGAGGGAGATGGGTTCGTTTTATTTATTTATTTTTTTTTTTTTCCAGAAGTAAGTGACGTATCCCCATGTGAGTGCTGGGAACGGGCGTGCTCCAGGTGTGGGAGCTGAGCATCCTTGGCTATCGCCGGCCTAGCTGCCATCTCTTTCCAGGAAACTCATCCACCCTGGAGCTCCTGCGCTCTCTTTGGGCTGTTGAGGGCTTGGGGATGGACAGGGTTTTTTGGTGAGGAGTTTGGTGACGCTGGCCGGGCGCGTTGTTCCCAGTTGTTCCCCGAGTTGTAGCCTGGCACATGCGGCTGGTGGCTTTTGGTAGGGCCAGGGAAAACGCGTGAGCATCTCTCAGCTGCTTGGCCGGGAGCCCATGGCATTGCTCCTGGGCAAGGGCGAGGGTGGTTTGGAGAGGTGAGCGCTGGATTTTGGCCACAGTCAGCGAGAGCTGCTGGCCTCGGGAGGGAGATGGGCTGGTCCCTGGCGCTGCGGGTCGGAGCAGGCATGGCACGAAGGAAAGCCAAGGGGGCTGGGGTGGAGCGCGGGGAGGAGTGGAGGCTCTTCTTCATCCAGCTCCAGTTGACTAGGTAATAGGGCTAAAAATAACTGGTGATTCAGGCCTGTATATCTGCTGGGTAACTGTATAATTATAACCAGCAGCCTCTGCAGTTTGGCTTCCCAGTGTAAATAGGGATGATGCATGGAGGGGAAGGAGGAGAAATACGAGCAACTGGGATCGGGATGCAGCTTTTGTGAGGAGATGAGTCTTTGCTGAGTTCCTCGCTGGAAAGCCCAGTGCATTACTTCTGCTGCAGCTGCTCTTTTTACTGGTCCTGCTCAAAACCGTGAGGCAGGTGCTGGTTTGGCTGTAGGAACATCTACTCCTCTTCTCCTTCGGAAACAAAGCCTTGTCCTGCCTGTTCTCCTTCTGCTGATGGCCAGGCCTTTAGCCCTGATTTCATTTGTTTGGCTGCCTGGAAAGCTGCAATTCAGTTAGCACATGAGACGGGCTGCAACTCATCTATATCTGCTCGGTTCTTCATCCGCTTAATCACATTTGACCCTGGATAAGATCCCTCTCCAGCCCCAGAAAGGCCAGATGACATTGTGTAGCTCTGGCTAGGTCCCCAAGGACAGCCTCTGGCTGTCGGTGCACAGCACCCACTGTACCCATCCCCTTGGTTTGGCAGGGGAGGGGGATGTCCATCGGTCCTCTGGGAACCTTACTGTTCCCTACAGCAAGGGCTTTCTCCTTTCTCAGCCCCTTTGAGGACCAGATCTGGCGTTGGGCTGGCCAAGAGCAGCCGAGGGTGTTCACAAAGCCCCGGTGCACGTTCCTGGTCCAACACACATGGGGATTTTTCTCCATGGGATGCACACTCATGTGCGCCTGAACCATTTTGCCCGCGAGGACTCCCACTTTAACCCGGGCATCTCGGATGCGGTGTGAGCACTGCCCCTCGGGGACCCTGGTAGCGTTATGCCACATCTGGGCAAGCATCTTCTGCACCTTCCCTTTTGCCCAGCCGAGATTTCAGCAGGTCTCGCCTCCTCGTGGGAAGAGCTGCGCCATGTCGTGCCGTCCTTGGGCAGCTCCCTCCTTGCGCTACCCATGAACGTCTCTTTTTATTTCTTTCTTTTCTTTTCCTCCAAGGCAGTTTTCTGCACCTTTCATTCATCAGATTTTTAAAATGTAATTTTTTTGGGGGGGGGAGGGGCGAGTAGGTGTAATGGCAGGTCCATCTTTTTTGACAGCCGGAGAGAGCGAGGCTGCCTGTCAGATGGTGAATTTAAACAGAGGCAGCTGTTGTCATGGTGACGCCAAGTTGCATCCTGTTGCTGTGGCAACCAAAGTTAAAAAACTGATGTTAAGGCAGGAAAATCACATGATGTGGTTCTTTTTTGTTTTTTTTTTTTTTAAAAAAAAAAAAAAGGAGGAGAGAGATTTGATTTCCAGTTTTGAAGTGCAGGGTGAGGTGGGGGGAGAAGGAGACGCTTCTCCACAGAGCCGTTGGCACGTGGCAGGCGGGCTCCCCGCATCCCTTCGGGATGGCAGCGGTGTGGGCAGCTCTGCCCCGACCGGCTCCTGGCTGACACTGCCTTCGCTTCAGCCCCTGGCGGAGACCAGACTGCCACTTTTTGGAGTCAGGAGCAGCAATATCTATGGCTGCAGATAGGAAGCGGAGTGTCCCTGGCCGAGGCATGTCCGCGTGGTGAGATTTTAGGCAGGCTGAGCACCTCGCCCGCCTGCTCCCTGTAAGCTGCATGGAGATACGAGCCCAGCTCCGAGCCCACGCTCGCTCTCCCGAGCCCCTTTTGCTGTGCGTAACGGGCACGCGGGAGCTGGCTTGCATCCAAAGCCCCGGCATTTGGGGATCTGTTGGCACCTTGTCCCTCTGGACATCATTTTCTGTCAATCCCAGCAAAGCATGGATGGGCCTGGAGCGCTGGGTGGTGGAGCGCAGGGACGGGGAGAGCTATGAGGGGCCATGGCTCTACGGCTGTTTGATAGCCTTATGCGCTGGGGGAAGATCACCCCGTGTCCTTGGGGAAAAGCCAGGGAGGTGCTGGAGGTCTGGGGAACCCTGGAGTTGAAGTAGGACTTTGCTCCATTTGGCGTTTTGGGTTTCTCTTGGAAAACAGCCTTGGAGAGGAGGTGATGAGTTTCCTGCTGTGGTACGGAGCTGGGATGAGGATGGCTGGGGCATCCCGGGGATGGGATGTTGAGAAGGTGGGTCTTTGTTCCTGTCGTGCCTTGGGTGGATGGAGTGTGGGAAGGTCCCTGTGGGGACAGGCAGCAGTGGTGGAGCTGGGACCAGCAAGATGAAGTCCGCAGATATTGGAGCTGAAGCTCCCTCTCGTTGACGCCTGGTGTGCAGGGAAAGCCCCTCAGTGCAGAAAGTCCTGGGGCAAGCCAGAGGAGCGGTGGGAAAGGGAGACGTAAGTTTCTAGAAGAAGTTGGGGCTGGGCTGGGTGGTGCAGGCAGGATGAGGGGGACATCCTTCCTGGTCTTCTCAATGGCTCTCTGAGGTAGGCTTCCCCTCGGAGGTAGGCTTCCTCAAGAGCCCCTTTGGAGATGCCCACGTGGCCTCGCTCCTCTGTCTCTTCTGCTCCTTCCCGACCTGCCTGCCCAGCAGCAGGGAGAAGGCACTGTCACCGAGGTGGAGAGATGGAGGTGGGCTTTCCACAGCTCCCGGCCGGCGTGCTGGCGAGGGATTTGTCTTGCACCCAGCCTCTCAGGGAGGCTGCATCAGTGTGCCATCAGCACCATAAATCCACCTTCAGGGCTTAGAGCTGGGCACGCTCCCTGCATTAGCAATGTAGATGGTCTGGGTGGGCTGGTTTTGGCTTCCAGCTGTGGGGAGGGAGCGAGGTGAAGAGGGGAGTCACAGCTGGAAGCAAGGATCTACCGGTGGCTGGACATCTCCCTGGTGTTCCCTGCCAGCTTCTGCCGGACCCACCAAGGAGCTCCATCTCCAGGCGTGGTGTTAGCTTTGGGTGGGATGGGGTGGGTGTCTCCATGGCCTGGGGACACCTTCCCCACCTGAAATACACCGGGAGGGAAGCATGGAGCTGCAGGTGTGGTGTGCTCTGGGATCGGACAAGTTGCTAAGGAAACAAGTCAACGGTGCAGGGGAGAGAGCATTGGGTAAAGGAGATAAATCAATAAGAAAACCTATTTTTATCAGCTCCCTAATGATCCTCCAGGAGAAGCCAGACGAAGGAGGAGGAGAAGGCTGGAGGGAGATGGGCTTTCATTACCAGGCTTGGAGGGAGGCAAGTGCTACTCTGCATTTTGGGTGGCTGGGAGGTTGTGTAATTAAACATTTAATGAGAGAGAAAACAAAAGAGTAATAGAGCATTGCCCAGTAGGATCCAGCCCCGAGCTGGGAGGATGCTTGCTTGGTAGAAGTCAAATACGTGGAGAAAATTTCCGCTGGTTCAGCCAGATGTTCCTGCTGTCCCTTGGGGAGGGTTTTCTTACCGTTGGCTTCTTAAAACCCGGCACAGCTGGAGCTGTGGGGGCTTGTTTCCGTGTGCCTTGCAGCTCTCACCCAGCTCCAGGTGTGATAGCCCAGGATCGGGTCCCAAGAAAACTGGGCCAGTGGGGTTTGGAGAGTCACCTTATGGTGACGTTATGGTCACTGCTTAGGGCAGCGATTGCCGTGTTTCCCTTAGACTTAATGCTTGCTGACCCATGTGCCACGCGTTCACCGGAGGTGGAGCTGGGACGCGGTCCCATGCTGGGGCTGAGACAGATGTGCACCGTCCTTACGCTGTCGAGCCAGATGTTGGAGCCAGCAAGGAGATATAGGGGCGAGCTGAGCCATTAGAGGGGGTCCTGAGCTCCCCGGCCGCTGCCGGGCAGGGCTCCCACGCTGCCAGCTTTGGAAAATTTGTGATTTTTCCTACCTGGGTGTTTCCCCTGTGGGACGAGCGGCCGCAGGAGGGAGGAGGCAGTGCTGAATGCTCGGTGTGTTGGGGAGGAGCGCGGGATGCTCGGCAGGGTTAGCCGTGCTGGGACGGACAGACGGACTCACCGCGCCGTTCCCACATTTCTCATCTAGGCAAATGTGCCTAGCGCCTGGGGAGCTGGCTGCGCCGCCCTGCTAACGCACTGTTTTCTTTTAAGCCTGTGCTAATTGCTCCCAGACTTTCAGGAAAATGAAACAAAAGACCCCAAATAGGCCGGTGGCTCGGGGCCAAGCGCCGCAGTCTGTGTATTAGCTGGAGTTTGCGGCCAGAGGCGGGAAGCAGAGAAAGTACGTGGCTTTTGCAGGAGCCGTGCAATCAAACCCTCACTTGTATGAAGCCACAGATGAAAACTTTTGGGGTCTGGCATCCCCCCGTCCACGGGGAGCTGCCCATGATTTGTGCCTGGTTGGCGTGGAGGTCTGAGCCCACAGCAGTGAGCCCCGCGGCGGTGTCTCTGGGTTTGCCTTTAACTTAGCAACCATTAATTTCACTGAGTGGCCTTTTAAATGCCTTGGCTGAATCTTCCCTGGCTCTTCTCCCTACTGGGCTAAATCCATCCAGGTTCCTGCAGGCTCTCCTTGGCATCCCCTCCTGGTCAACTCGCCGGGGACCTGCTCCGATGTCCGGCCCTGCTCCCACCCCACCACATGCCACAGCACGCATGAGGTCGCTGCCACCAGGGTTAATTCATGGTTTCCACTTAACCATCCTCATGGCCAGCACTGGATATGTCTTCTCTTCCCCCGGGGGCTCAGGACCACTGCTTTAAAGCATCTCGCTGTAGCCAGTAGCTTTGTTGGCCAAAAGCCGAGGTTGTGAAAGAAAATCATCCCTTTTCCCGGGGCTGATGGCACCGGCATTTGGCACCTCCTGGCCTGAGCGGTGTGAAGCTGAAGCCGCCTGGTCTGGAGAAGCATGGTGTGGTAGAGAAGGGCTCAGACGGGGTGCTGGTTCCTGTGTTGGCTTGGGTGATTTCTTTATGGGCAAAGCCATCCCAGGTCGGATCACATCCCCTTTCCATAGACACGAGCCTTGGGAAGGTGGCAGTCCCTTCCCGGGGTGGCCGCTGATGCCAGTGGTGACAGGAATGGAGCTGTGGGGTTTTGGCATGGAGGGAGCGGAGAAAAAGTGTGCTGCCTGCTGATGAATCTCACCTCATTTTGTTATTGAGGACAATAGGGCTTTTATTGCAATGATGTGGTAAAGATGGATGAGAAGTCGGAAAGATATGGCCGTCCTGTCGCTTGGAAGTGCTTTGTTTATGGGGCTTGGCGGTAGGCCAGGCAGGAGGAGGGAGCTCTGCACCCTCACCTCGCTCCCGGCAGACCCAGTGAATCAGAAGGCAGGAGGGAGCTGAGTTTGGGGTGCTTTTCTGGGTGTCTGACCCCCCTTTCCTCCGCCTCTCCTCCCCACTCGCTCAGGTCCTCAGGTACCAGAATCTGCCGCCACTTGTCCTGCTGTGGGGCTGCTCCTGGAGAAGGGTTTGTAAGCCCTGGACATGGCTGTAGGGTTTCGGATGCTCGTAAAGGTCCGACCAGGTCATGTTGATAAGGTGTCGCTACCCCTCCGGGTCTCACCGAAGCGTGGCTGCGCTGGGATGACTCTGAGGAGTTTCAGCCCTGCCTGAACTGGAGCTCAGACCCAGGTGCCACCAGTGTCCTGAGCTGCAAGTGCTCAGCCTGGCGCTCTGAGGCTCCCAGCGGTGCCTGGGCTCACCCTGCCACCCACGGGGTGCTTGGCAAGGGACCCTCGGTCCCCATCCTCCTCCAGCCATGAAGATGGTCACTCCCATAGGGATGCTCTAGGACCGGGGCTGCTGATAGCCTGTGACACCCCTCGTTCCAAGCCCCATCTCCTGCTGCTTTGTGGTGGAAGAGAGAAGGCAAGCAGCAGGACCACGGCGTGCAGGGATGTGCCAGCCCCGGTTAGCAGCATGGCACGCCAGGGACATGCTTCCTGACACCGCCAGAGATCATGCCAAGCACTTTTCCAGATGAAGCCCAACCTGGTCAGAGCCTGGTTGTCCACCGTCGTACTCGTGTCTGTCTTCTGGGCTTCTACCACAAGCAGCATCTCTCTCCCAAGAGAGTTCACAGCCCAGCAAAGGCTGTTGGTTAAATGTCCCATTGCCTTGGGAAGGAGGTGACGATGGTCTCTAGTGAGGAAGGTCCTGGGGGGTCGCAGTTCTTGTCACTTCTCTTGTTTCCAAACGGTACCAGGTGGGCTTCACCCTCCTGCCTGAGGGCAGCAGGAGGTGAAATTTGGGCGGTGGGTGTGCGTGTGGGGAGAGCAGCGGGTGGTGGCTGACGAACGGGTGAAACAAGAAGTGGGCAGGGGTGGGCTGGGAGGTTGGGGACATCATCTGCCTCCTCTCTGCTCCTTAACTCCCCTCCACTCCCTTCGAGTACATGATCCTGGCAACCATCATTGCCAACTGCATTGTGCTGGCCCTCGAGCAGCACCTCCCTGAGGACGACAAGACGCCCATGTCACGGAGATTAGTAAGTACCCTGTGTCCGTCCCTCTCCAGCCTGGTTGGGGGTTCTGGTGGGTGCTACCCCGTCCTACCAGACAATTTCTGCTGGTTTCAGAGTGGTAGGCTAAGAGGTTTCCTCTGGGAGCAGCCCCTCCAGCCTTCCCGGGGCTGCTGTCACATACTCCTATTCCATTGATAGGGTTAAGGAAGTTTTAAGTCCCTTAAAAAGCAGGGTAGAAAAGGGGCAACTTGAGTGGGTTGTAGCCCCCACTTTTTGTTTCCAAGGTTAATACTGGTTGAGGAAGGGCAGGGAAAGCTCCCAAAGTGGGAGGATGGGTCTGGGGAAGGTGGGATGGGATGTCAGTTGGGTAAATGTGAAATGGCTGGTGCTGCGTTCGCTCCATCTCCATCCTCCCCCTCTGACTGTGCCACTGATTCCCCTCTGGCAGGAGAAGACGGAGCCCTACTTCATTGGGATTTTCTGCTTCGAGGCTGGGATTAAGATAGTGGCTCTGGGATTCGTTTTCCACAAGGGTTCGTACCTGCGCAATGGCTGGAACGTCATGGACTTCATCGTGGTCCTCAGCGGGTGAGTCAGGCGGCACGGGGCTGTTGATGGGGCTGGGCAGCCGGGCATGGGGCTTGTCCCAGTGGGGACATAAGCTTCAGGAGGCGGGTTTGCTGTTGTCGGTGCTGTTTCTTCATCCTGAGGGAGGGGAAGATGGTTCCCTGCACTGGAGGCTCCTGTGTTGGCTTTGCTGTGGGCTGCTGGTGGTGGGACAGGGTTCCCCATCGGGTGAGGAGGGCTAGATCTCAGGGCATCATGTCAAGCTTTCCTCAACTGGTGGCCTGCCATCTGTCACCCATCTGGGCATGGGGCAAGGTGAGGACCAGCACGGTCTGATACGCTAAGCAACTGGACATGGCCTGGGAGAGGTTTTGGTCAAACCCTACATGGGGAGGGGGAAAATCTCTTCTCTTGCCTTCCCAAGTACTTTCCAGCCTTGACCCGATGCTGGGGGATTGGGAACGAGATCCAGGTGGTGCTGTTTTCCCAGGCGATGCTCACTCAGCATCCCAGTGCAGTGCACAGAGCTTCACAGCTGCTGGTTGTGTCACTGGTGGTGTCACCTGCTGGGGACACGGCCCAGATTTGCGTCCTGCTTGTGGTGTGATGCGCTGTGCTGGTGACACAGAAAGGAACAGGGATATTTGGGCTTGTGCTAGCCAACGGTGGCAGTCAGCTTGAGCAGAAGCCTCTTAAGGTGACTCCCCTGACCCCGTGCTGTGTGGAGGGCAGGTGGGTGCCTGCAGCCACCAAGGGGTCCCGAGGAAGGGGGTGGCTGCATCACGGTCACTTGTTTTTGCGTGCCAAAGGAAACGCCAGGTTCAGAGGAGCTGGTTTGATGTGTGCAAACAGATGGTGTCTGTGGATCTGCTGGGTGCAGAGCAGCTGCAGCTCTGGCTGGGAAACTGAGGCACGGGAGCCAGGCAAGGTACCTGGAGTCTCTCCTGAATTGCTTGCTTGCATAGTCCTGCCTCTTGGCTTGCTGGGTGGTGGTACCACGTGAGACGTGACACCCATTTGGGTTTTTGGAGGAGGAAAGGGGATGCCGAGCCTGGTCCTGCGAGGGAGGTGGTGATGGGTGCTGCTTGTCCACGGTGGAGAGCTGTATGTTGTGACTGTGCTTGAGAGAAGGCTCGAGGAGAACATGACCAGGAACGTTTTGACTCCCTTGGTCCCATGTGGGCCAGGATGGCCTTGCCGGGGAGTGGGGCCATCTCTGCCAGTGAAGGCAGGGTATCTCGGTGTGCTGGTGGGGGGGTGATGCTTCTTGGTGGGCATCAAACAGGCTGCCTGTGGGCTCTGCGGCCATGGCCCAGGATGCTGCTGCCTCTTCTGCATCTGCAAAGTGACTCTCAGGGGAGGGCTCTGTGACCTGGTGGGCTCGCTGCTGGGGGGGAGAGCAGTCGGGCACAGCTCCTGGGCTGGGCAAAGGTGGCCCCATCTCTGGGGACAGCGTGGGACACCATGTCACCCCTGGTCGCAACGAGAGGGGATGTCTCGGCCTCACCGTGCAGCTGCGGTGCTGGGCTGAGCGCGCAGAAAGCCGGCAGGTGGCTGGGAAATGCCCATTGTCCGTCTCCTGGCCCTGGGCATCCTTTGGGGCCGGGGCCAAGGGAAAGCACTGGGCTGGGAGGGGGGGAATTCGCCGTGGATCTCTCCCTGCCCTCCCCGCGGCTCTGGGCGAGCTGACTGTAACCGAGCCGGTGCCGAGTCAGTGCTCAGCAATTACTCACTCGCAAAAGGCCTCGCCAGCTCCTTTCAGTGCCGTGCCGCGCTGGGCGCTGTGCCAGGGAATCAATTGTCCGTGCTGGGCTGTTAGTGCCGTGCCGGCCGCCCTGCCCGGGAGGTGCCTGGGTCCCCCCGCTACTGCTGCTTATGGGGCACAGCCCTCCGGGGTCCGCTTCACCACCATCACCCCCTTTGCACGCTGGCGTTTGCTCCAGCAGGATGAAACCCCCTCCAAGAAACACCTGGGGTATCCACCAGCTTTGCTCCAACCGTCCCAGCACCTGCCGGCATGGTCCCACCGGGCTTTCGGGGTGAATTCTGTTGTATGATGGGTGGAGGAGGCAACCTGCAGTTTTTCATCCTGAACCAGTTTTGGGGATGATCGGGGTCACCGGGGGAAAGGCTGGGACCAGATCCTGGGCTCCGCTGTGCTCTTCAGCTCTTGCTTTTACCACGTGGTGCTGACCAAGCTGCCGTTCTCCGTCACCACGGTTGTGCCTTCCTTGCAAGAAGCTCTCGCCCGTTTGATCCACTGAATTATTGGCAAATTTCTTCAGCAGAAAATCCTCGGCTGGCAAATGACTCGCAAACAGCTTGCGGGAGGGGGTTTGCGCTTGGCGGTTCGTGCTGTGTTGGGTGCGTAAGGGGGTGGTGGAGTCTGCGTGGGGGATGTGTGCGGGTGACCGGCAGGTTCAGGATGATCTTTGTGGACTAAAACTTTACGCCTGATTAATACGTGAGTGTCTGGATGGAGACTGTTGAGCTTGGGAGAACGAACGGTCACTGGGATCTCGTCACGACTTAGCAGGAGGCAGTGGCTCTGGTGGAGGGGGCGTTGTGTGTGTCAGAGGTGCAGGGTAGCGGACGCCTTGGAACGTGCTGACCGCTTTGGGATGCTGATACATCCCATGAGGATGGACCAGAGAGGATATCCATGTGAACAGAACCCACCCCAGGATCCATCCCTGATGGTCCTAGAGGGATCAGGCATCACACTCGCTTGCCCCTCCGAGGGTGACACAGGGTATTACTCTTTCTTTTTGGACGTATTTTTTGCCATGTGTCCGATAGGAGAGGTGGCATCATGGCATTGGGGTTTCCACCAGCTGTGAGCTTTCCTGGGCACGCTTTCCCTGGTGTAAATCAGCCTAATGAGGGGCTGCTGCCTTGAGTGGTCTCCTGGGACCCTGTGCAGGAATGGATGGCACTGACTTGGGTTCAACTGGTGTTTGCTTCTTATGTCAATAAATCCCGATTTTTATTTTTTTTTTCATCTCGGTGGAAATCAACGCCCACGTAAAACTCCCTGATGCTAAAGCTTCCACTGGGGAACTAATAGTCACATTTGTAAACCCGCTCTGTTTATAACCTGTGGTTTCCAAATCATCGTTGCTGCCTGAAAAAACCAGCCTGTTCTCCCCCAGCTAAAAATATTTTTTTTTTCTCCGAAAACGTGCATAAAATACCTTCATTCGTTCTGAGGCAGAGCCGGGGAGGGGAATGTCTGTGTTTCCCCTGGGACTTGGGGATGCTCGCCTTGCCCATGCATGAACCAGAGCTGGCTGGGCACCGAAGCTGGACTCGTGACCTGCTCGATGCTGCATGTCCTGGACCAAAAAGGGGTAAAAAATGCTCAGAAATGGTCATAAGGGGCAGTGGGACCTCGGTGACCTCTTAATTGGTGGTCTCAAGAGGACGAGGTTGAAGGACCTTCAGCCATCAGTGAGTGGAGCGTCAGCTCTGTGCTCCCTGCATGCTGTCAGCGTAGTGAAAGGAGAACGAGGACCCTGCACCAGCCCGCCTCGTCCTTGTATTTGAAGGAGCTCATGGAAAAAGAAGGGTTAAACTCCCTCTGAAAATATCCAGGTGGGTGTGTGCTTCACACACTCCAAAGCCTGAGCATCACAGCACTGCGCTGGCTTTTTTTATAGCAGTTGCAGTGGTAATACAATAACACGCTATGTGAGAGGTGAAGGGGTGGGGAAACACTTCTAACAACAGGGGGAAAAAAAACATCAAAATGGAAATCAAAGGGCCCTTGTGAAGTTGTGCTGCTCAGGAGCCGGGGAAGCAGCCGGTGTAAAACCAGGGTAAATACACTGGGGTCACTAAAAGGAAGAGCTGGCGTCAGGGTTTTTCGGAGGTTTTAATAACAGCGGCTACACCTGGATGCCTTTTGTGAAGCCCTTGGGCACTGTGGTTTTCATTAAGGGATTTTGTGGGGTGGAGCGTGGCCAAGGGAAGGCAGGAATGAAGGATCGCCGGAGGTGCCTGCCCTGCCTTTAGCAAACCCGGAGCCAACCGGAGGGACACCAGTCCGTGCCGGCGGAGCACAGCCTGGCACTCCAAGCCCAGACGGCTGGCCTGAAAACCCAGGTCTTCTCCTTGCAAAGGCCAGCGGCAGTCGCGATCTGATCCCTCTGACCTGCCAGTGAAATCCTGCGCGCGCTCCTGCCCTGATTTTCGGCTGTGGCTGGGGTGAAGCAGGAGAGAGCGGTTCCCAGGAGGCTGCTTTCTTCTTTCCTGCAGAGTTACAACAGGAATGTGGGGACGAGGAAGGGCAGGTTGTTGCTTATTGTGGTGCTGCCTGGATTTAGGGATGACTGTCCTGGAAAGTGGCCGGTGCCCTTTTTGCAGTTGCCCTGGGATCCCTCATGGCAGACATGAGGATGCTTTGCCCTGTGGTATTTAGTGCACCTCGCACAACGCAAGTTCTGTGTGTCTTAGGTGGTGTTTTTGGTCTCAGAGGGCCAGAGGTGGACCTTGAATGGGCGCTGGCAGAAGCTCTGTGCAGGAATATTTAAGTGCTCCATCTCCGTGCGGTTTGGAGGTGCCTGGCACCTGATGCATGTGTGAGAGCACGCACGTGTGCATGTGCACACCCAGGCTGGGATCAGGTTCTTGCCCCGGCTCCAACACCTTCATTTTCCAAACTGAGGGAGTATAGTGCACTTCCAGGCAAGGAAGTTTGGGGGAGTGGATACAAGGCTTGGAGAGCAAGGGTTAAATCAGAGCACAAGTGGAGATTCCCAGCAGGATCAGTCTGCTGGAGCCTGTACCGTTGCAAGGAGTGCTGTCCTATAGGGTGAACCAGTTGAGACAGCCCCGAGTCCAAAAGTGGAGCAATGCTTTGATCACACCAGACAAGACCTTTTTTCCCCCTCTTCCTTTCTTTTCATGAACGGTGCCGGTCTCCGACCTGATGTCTGCCCCATCTCCCACCCCCTTCCCAGCTCTTTCCTTCCAGGACAATTAGTAAAGTGTTTGGTCTTTCGTTTGGATGAATAATTAATTCCCCAGCTTTGTGAATGATTCATGTGCCATATGCCACGGCGATGGGACGTGCCTGCCGTCGGCACCTCGTACAAAGGGCAGCACCGTTTCCCCGGCCCAGCGAGGGGATGGGATGGGTGAGGGAAAAGGCTTTGTGCTGCTGGGGACGGATGGTGGGGGAACACGGGGTGACCCCTGAGCAGGCAGACCCAGGGCCTCTGCCTTTGGGGGAGACAGGCATCCCACCTCCCCTGGGTGCAGGATCCATCCCTGGGGCTGCTCACACACTTCACCCTGTCCTTCCCGGCTCCTCTTCCCGGGCGGCAGGTTTCCCGCAGCCACCATGCTATGGAGTGCCTCAGTCCCCCCCACGCTGCTGCTGGTCTCGGGGGGAGCCATCGGCATCGCCTCCCCTCCCAAGCACCCCTCTGCCCCGTGCGGTCCCCAGGGGCTCCCTCCACAGCCCCCAAACCCCTGCAGAGCTCCTGGGCTGGAGTGAAGCCCTCGTCTTCCTGGGGGGAAAGCCTTGGGCCAAGCTCCAAGGCCACCACGTGCCATTTCTTTGCGCTGCCGCGAATTTCGCTCGAGGAGGGGGGTTGCAGGGTAAAAGCCTGGCTTGAGGGAAGGGGAAAGGGATTATTTTCCACCACGTCCTTACGTGGGGAGGTGGTATCACCCAAGCTTGGGTAAATATCCCTGGGGTCTTGGATGTCTCTTTTGGCATGAGTTCAGACAGCTCTTGCCGTGGTACACGGTCGCCTGTGCTGTATTTCCCTTTGCGGGGCTGGCTTTCCGGCCCCCTGGCAATGACTTTAGCTTTCCACCAGGTCCCGTTTGTGGAAATGGTTTCACCAGCATCTCCTTGCCCTGCTACATCCTGCATCCACCGAGAGGCATCGCCTGGGCCAGAGGCAGGAGGGAGGCGCAGGGTTGGCCCAGCTCCCAGGGTGCAGGGCAGAGGGGATGCTCCTTCATGCACCCAATCCTGGGGGCTTCTCCAGGAAGAGGTGGCCATGGGAGATCACTTTGTCCCCCCTCAGGTTGAAGGCTGGTGGAGGCAGATTTTGTGTTCACCCTTGTCGCACCTTGCGGGGAGTCACTGGTGCCCAGTTCAGGGCTTTCAAAGCTGCCTGGGAAAGGTGGGATCAGCAGCTTTGCAGCAGTGCAATCCACTTGTGTCACGGCCCCAAAACCTAGAAAGAGAAAGTGAGGGTGGCGGAGGCTTTAAGGTTGCTCTGAACTGTGCCAAGGGCAGGACTTGGACCTGGTCCCTTGGCATGCCCAAGGCAGGACCATTGCACTTTGCTGGGGCATCCTCGGGATGGACAACCTGATCCCTCTGGCTGTGCCTCAAGCCGGGTTTGGACCCAAGAGCCATGGGTTCATCCTGCTACTCGTGATGCTGCCTCCAGAGATGGGAGGGGTTGATTCACCAGCAGAAAAGGGCAAGAATGGGGTAAATTCATCAAGTAACTTACTTTCCATGAGCCGTTTGACCAGTGTATTAATTATGAAGTAGTCTCCCTCATAGAGTCAGGTGGCAGTGCAAGCCTTCGGGGGCCTTTCCACTTAATTATAAATATTAATTTGCGCGTCAGCCAGCCAGCCAGCACCCTCCCTGCCCCAGATTTTGAGCTGAGATTAGTCTGTCTCAGCCCATCGCTCCCTCCACCCAGCGCACCCCGGAGCTGCCCTTTGCTAGGATGGCTTGTCTGCATGCTCCTCTGCAGCCATCCCCGATGGAAACGGCCGAGGGACGCTCAGTTTGGGGTGGGGGGATGAATTGGGGGTGACCGTTTGGGTGTTTAGCTTTTACTTGGGGTCCTCGGTGCGAAGCCCCTTGGAGCGTGCCCCGAGCTGCGTGTGCCCTCCCCAAGGGCTGAGGCTTCAGGGTTGTTGGTGCCTCTCCCGATGGGATGATGGGGAAGGGAGTGGGGGCGATGCACAGCCCCTGGCACTGGCAGCGGAGGCACGATGGGTGCTGTAGTGTGTGACAGCGCCCGAATTAGGTGCTGGCTCCGTGCTAGTAAAAGGGCTTTGCGTGGGCAGGGTCATCGAGCATCGCTCGTGCTGTATTCTGCTAAGTCCCAAAGAGCAGTCATTTTAAATGCGATAATTCTCCTTTTTTTTTTTTTTGTTAATTTTTTCTTTCGCCCCCCCATGGGAGAAGGAATCCATAGGTGCAGGCCTTCAGCTGGAAGCGAGGGCGTGCGCTTCGCTCAGCTGCTGGGAGCTGGAGCGGCGCCCGAGGGCTGAGCATCGCTCCGCCGGCCGCCAGCCCCACAGCCTGCAGGTGCGGCGGGCACAGCGGGAGCTTGCCCCTCGCTCCCCAGCCTGTAAATAAAGAAAATAAAATAATCATCCTGGTTGCAAACACAAAGCATTGGAGATTTTTTTCTTTTTTTTCCCAACCCTCTCCCAGAAAGCATGTTTTTGTCTGCCGGTGATTGCTCACTATTCAATTATACTTTGGGGATTAGCATATATTTCCCATCCTGCCTCCTCTGTCATTTGCATTCTTCCAATAGCTCCTCTCTGCTCTTTTCTCCACCTGAAGTCTCTTCCCCCTTTCCCGTGAAGAAGTAAAACTAACCCCTTTGCCTGGGTGACCTATAAAAACGCCTTCACTACTTTTTTTTTTCCCCCCTTCTTTTTTTCTCCAGTACATATGATGAAAAGCATGAGCTCACTGGGATTTTTATAGCCCAATCTGGCAGCTTTTTCAAATAACTTGGATGGTGAGATGTAATTTTAGTTTGGGTCCTTGCCTAAAAATAAAGGATAATTATTAGCACATCAGACGTGGATATTGTCAGTGTTCGAAAAGGGTTTAAATTGTTCTACAGATACCGGAGCTGCCGCCCTGTGTCAGCGCAAAGGTCTGTCACAGCCCGAGTCCCCCCTCTGCGCCGTGCATCCTGAGGAGCTGTAAGAAACCCTAACCCTAACGTGTGTCAATAAATTAATCAGAAATTGGTCGTGCTGGGTGATACGGGTGTCTCTCTGCTTAAAAAAAAAAAAAAAAGGCACCTTAGAGGGTTAATAAGCAATTAAGAGATGAGATGCTGAAGTCTGAAGCAGGAGGGTATGTTTTGAACGTGGAGTTGATTATTAGCGGTAAGGTGGTGGTGGTGTCTGTGCGTACTAGCGAAAGCTGGCTGTCAGGGAGAGGTGATGTCTGTGATTTAGAGCCACGGAAAGGCTTGGGAAAGGCAGACAGAAGCCATCCTTGTGTGCCTGGAAGCTTGCTTGGCTTTTTCCAGCCACCTCAATTGGTGTAAAGGTTGTTTCCAGGGCTGCTCAGACCCAGCTCAGAGTCTCTGGGATGCCTCGGTGCTCTGGGATGGGTGGGTTTCCCAGGAGCAGCTCCGGCAGCATGTACTCCCAGTGCATCCGCCTTTGCCGGGAGCCATGGCTGTGCCCACAAAAAGATGCGCAGGCACCTATTTCGTAGCGCTGGGTCGTCTTTCTGTTGTCGATCAGGAGACGTGTCTCCAGTGCGAGCCCCTTGCCCTGGTGGTCTGTCCAAACCTCTTTCCGAGAGAGCTCGTGATGCCCCTTGTCCCCCAGCGAGGACAAGGAGCGCGTCACCTTGCCACAGAGGAGCCTCATTCTTAGCAGCTAATTTAGAGCGCTGGGAAGTAGTGCCCTGAAATCGCCTGAACCTTGCCTGAAGGCTCAGCGCGACGGCTCCCGAGCCCTTCAAACAAATCTGGGTTAGCGGAGGACTTTGCAGCCAGGGCGGCTCTGCTCCCCTCCGCCGGAATGGGCAGGCCATGACGGTCCTGCTCCGGGGAGGAGATGTGTTGGGGGGGCTGGGAGCGGTGATGGCTCCACCTCCATCACTCGGCCTGGTTGTATGGGACCGTGGCTCGTGCTGCTTTGTGCTGGTAGGAGAGAGCTGCCGATTCGGCTCTGCTGTCAAAGGCCTTCCAGCTGGGCTTTTCGCAGTGCTGGGCTTGCTTTGGCGAGCCCTTGGCTCCTGGAGCCCGCGTCCAGCCCAGGAGCATCCTTGGTCTCCTGGAGATGCTCAGCCCTGGCTGGAGTCAAGGCAGGGGCTGCAAGTGCCTTTCCCCTGTCCCTTTGGGAAGTTGGTTGGACACCAGGCATCGGGATGTGAGGAGCAAAAGCCTGAAGGAGGATCTCGGGGTCTCCAAAGCAGCGTTGGGTACAGCATGTCCTCTACGCCGGTGTTTTGTGGAGCGCTGGGTTTGCTCTGACTGGCAGGTGGCACGAAGGAGAGGAAAGTGCCCGTGCTCTTCTCTCTCCCACGTGCTGCTGAGTGGCCGTGCTTTATCATACTTATTGATTTTAATCTTACAACCAATTTAACAATGCAGCTCTCCCCAGCCTCTGGGTGCTCCTGACTTAATTAAATCCCTTTTCTGCTCTCCTGTCAAGCCCATGGGTAGCGGGGGCTGGTCACGGGCTGGGGCGTGGGGACCATGCCGAAGGGGGACGGGGGAAAGGGAAAGTGCCATCAAGGGTAAAAGATCCACGTATGTATTAGGGATAAGCAGCCTGATCCATGCGGAGTTGTGGGTGATGCTGGGCTGTTGCATCCCAACTGCTTCCGGGGCTAGGCTTTGCAGCGGACCCCTTGCGCTGGGGCAGGGAGGAAGAGGAGTTGAAACAACCTGGTTTGCTGATGTGAGAGCATTTCTGCTGCCGGGAAACCCAGCCGCCTTTCTGGAGGGGCAGGTTGGTACCTGCCGTACCTCGGGGAGAGGGGGAGAGAAAGAGTGCTAATTGCTCAGCGCGCCAGAGAGCTGCTCTGGCCTGTAATTAGATGAATTAGTGGAACAATGACCCAATTTCCCTCGGTTTTTGGATTGCTGCAAACAAGCCTGAGGTTGCTGCCTCCCTCTGTCCCGCTCTCCTCCCCATCCCCTCCTCTCCCATCCCCTGCTCCTCTCCTGCAGCTCCCCCTCCTCCTCCTCGCCCAGCCCCTGGGGACCGAGCCGGGATGGGAGAGGAGGCCACGAGCTCTGGCACCGCTCTCTGTGCTCCCGCAGCTCTGCTGGAATCCCCGAGCTGCAGCATCCCCGTCCCCCTGAGTATTTCCACTACTGGACTCGGTGTGCACCAGCTCCTTTCTGCCCCAGTTTGTTTTCCAGAGATGGGCTTGAAAAAAATCTTTGTGTTTTAAAAGAAAATCTCTGGAGCCCTTCCTGTGCCTGCCGATTGCCTTCCAAGGTCATCAAACTTTCATTACTGTAGATTTTTGAATGCACGTAAGGTTCCCGGCTCCTCCTCGGCAATCCCAGAGGTAGGACTCTAAGGAAGCTCTGTGTGTGGAAAAAGCCAGAGCAGCTGATGGCTGGAGGTGCTGCCAGAGGTGACCATCAAGGGAACGACCCCCATCTCTGGGGCACCTCCTCTGGTCCACGTGCCACCTGCCTGGAAGGGAATTTAAACCCACGCAGCCATGATGAGCACGGCGTTGGCAGTATTGAGACCCCAGAGGGTGATTGCCGGGCACGGGTGATGCCCAGCACTGTGGTATGGGGCTGTCCCCAGCCATTCTGGCCTGTGGGGGACATTGATTTGGGGCTGGTAAGGGTTGGGTGGCTGCTGGGTGGCTTTGGCTGACCGTAAGTGACCCATGAGCTTTGGTGCCAGCATTGAGTGGGGCTCACTGGCATGTGGGCTGTGGGACGCATTGAATCTCTACCTGCCCAGGGACGTGGTCTGATGCGTGGCTTCCCCCAGCACGGCATGAGAACGTGGCTCTTGGCACTGGGGTGGCCAAGGGCTTTGCCTGGAGTAACTCTGCTCTCTCCCTCTCTGCCTGCAGCATCCTTGCCACCGCTGGGACCCACTTCAACACCCACGTGGACCTGCGGACTCTGCGGGCCGTGCGTGTGCTCAGACCTCTGAAGCTTGTCTCGGGCATTCCCAGTAAGTTGAATGCTCCGTGTCCTCCTCCCAGAGTGTCTGCATCAGTCCCTGGTGTCCTTCATAGTCAGAGGGGTCCTGGTGCCACTTTGGAGATGTAGAGTGCAATCAGGGAAGAGGGGGACGAACCTCCCCGCGGAGTGGGGATTTTATATGCCATCTTCCCAGCCAGCCCTGGAGTAGCCCGCGGGGGAGGGGACTCTAGGATGGCAGCGTTTGGTGTCCCCGGGTGGCATTTCCCCCCGCCCAGCCTGCGCTGCGCTGGTACGAGGCTGAGCTCGGAGGCTTGCTGGGGCCCACCAGCGGCTCCGCTTCCCTGGCCAGAAGGCGGTGGGTGGATCCTTTCAGGACTGAGGTTTATTCAGGGGAGTTTTCTTTTTTATTTTTTTTTTTTTGCAAGATTTCATCTGCCGGCATGGGGATAAATAAAGAAACTAGGCTGCTGCCAGCACCAGTCCTCCCATCCCTCCTGTCCCGGGCACTGGCTGGGTGGTGTGCTGGCTCCGTGACGAGGGGACAGAGCTGCATGGGCCATGTCCCACCAAGTCCAGGTGGCACAAGGACAGATGGGACACCAGAGAGGGGACCAGATCCAGAAACCATCCCTCCTGGAGCCTTGCTCTGCAGTCTGGCCCTCATTGACCACGGGACAGTGCTTTCCTTTGTAGTCCTCAGCTGCCCAAAGGGATGCTCCAGGCTATGTTGGCCTCCTACATCAGTCTAATTACTGTCCCTCCTCTCTGGTCACTGTCCTCCTCGTGCCAGAGGTGGGATGGACGTGCCCCAGCAGGGGGTTCGCATCACTGTGCTGAGCTGTGCTTTTTCTTTCCCCTCCTAGGTCTGCAGATTGTGCTGAAATCCATCATGAAGGCCATGGTGCCTCTCCTCCAGATTGGCTTGCTGCTCTTTTTTGCTATTCTCATGTTTGCCATCATCGGCCTGGAGTTCTACAGCGGGAAGCTGCACCGAGCCTGCTACACAAACAATTCAGGTGGGGAGAAGGGCTCTGCACCTCCTTTGCAGCCCGCGGGTGGAAAACAGCTAGGGCGAGCACAAGCTGCTATCGTGGGAAGCTCAGGGCTGGGAAGATCCTGCGTTTTGCTTTGTGCACGCCTGGCATCACCCGGTTGCATTCAGGATATCCCAGTTTCTTACGGGAGCAGTTTGTGTGCAGCCAGGGCTAATCCCAGCGGGGTCCCCTGCTCTGCCCCGAGCCCATCTGCGATCAGGCTCTTTGCCTGGCCAGTGCCCTGCCTCTCTCTTACCTCTGCCTCCTTCGGCTCTCTGCTGTGCGCTCGCAGGTGAACTAGAGGAGCTGGACCCCCCCCATCCATGCGGGGTGCAGGGTTGCCCCCCAGGCTACGAATGCCGGGAGTGGATCGGTCCCAACGACGGGATCACGCAGTTCGACAACATCCTCTTTGCTGTGTTGACCGTCTTCCAGTGCATCACCATGGAAGGGTGGACCACAGTCCTGTACAATGTGAGTAGTGCTGCTCCGGAGTCCCTTTGGGCAGCTGGGAATGGGGAGCCGGAGATGGTGTTTTTATGTGCTGGAAACCAATAAGATCTTGAGTTCCGTTTGTGGTGGGGACGGGGTCAGTCAATCCCTTTGGGGCAGGAGATGGGGGATAAAGAGGCGTGCGTTACATGTCTCCGGGCAAAGGGAGCACTAAGGGCTTGGTCCCCATCCCTGGGCTGACTGCACATCCCATTGCAGAGAGCAAAACCTTGTGGGCACGGGCTGCCTGCTCAAGGGCTGTCCCGGGGGGAGCATCCTTCCTTCCCTCCTCCTCCTCCTGCACTCCCCAGTAAGAGTAGAATGCTTTCTGGGCACTGTGCATCCGCTCTCCCTGTGGACCAGGCGGCGGATATGCCCGCATCCCTGTGGTGTCCTCGAGAAGCCCTGGAGCTGGGCTCAGCCCCCTCCCTGGGGCAAGGGCAGGATTTTGGTGTCCGACAGGGAGCTGAGATCTTTGGTATTCATGCTGCAGATGTTTGTCGGTGCTGATGAAGGAGGGAATGGGTTCCCGTGGTTTGCAGCAGCTTGACTTTGCCAATGCTCGAGCCCTTGAGATGCCCAGGGAGCAACATGGGGGCAAAGTTGGAAGCAGGAAAAAAGCTACAGGCCATCACAAAGTGCAATATCTTTGTGGGCGATTGGCCATATACGTACATTTTAGTTTATGGGCTAGAAGCAACCGTGCCAGTTCCATTCCCAGCCTAATTTCAGCATCAATTTTGGAGTCATTGCACCGGGAATGTTTTTATACCCTGGTTCCCATACTGCCTGGAGAGTTGCAGAGTGGCATTGCTCTGCGGGAGGCGAATTGGATGGCTTGTGACAAGGAAACATGCTTTGAGAGTTGCTTTGTGGTGAGCAGAAAGGCTGGGATTTAACCCCAGGCGAAGGCACCGCGCTGCCGGCGTTGGGGTCCCCCTCCCGCTCGGTCCATCCCAGGGTCCTTCTGGGGGTGCAGGTTGGCCTGTGTGGGCAAAGGGACCGCGAAACCCAGACTGGGGTAGAAAGGGGAGACAGTTCATGGCAAGGGCTTGACCGTGCCATGAGGATTTGGTTTTCCTCATCCTAAAGGAAATGGCAGCGTCCAAGATCTTGTTAGTTCAGTGAGGGAATTTGGTAGGATTGAACCACCTGGGAGTTCAGACCAAAAAAAAAAGAACATTTCTTGGCTGCTTCTGGTGTATCGATGGGATTAGAGACTTTGCTACAACGCTTATTGCCCAGGCAGAATTGAGCATAGCGGGAAAGGTGATTTTTTTCCTGCCTGGCATTGTGGTTCCCCTGCCTTTAACACGGCTGGGCAGCTCCTGCCTGCTCACACCGCCGTGCTGCAGCCCACGCCTGCCACCAGCGATGTGCCCTGCACCTTCTCTCTTGTATTGATGACTGTGTCTCTGCAAAAGCCGAGGTCTGCTTCCATCGGTGTTCCCTGTGTCCCCTCCTCTCTGTCCTTCGGCATCTGCAGCAATTAGCAGCAGCACACCCCGCGCGGGAGCTCCAGTTGCGGTGCGCGAGGAGCTGGTGAGCTGCATGGACAGGGAAATTGTGGTCTGATGGACCTTGAGGGTTTGTACTGGCAGTTCCTGAGAACTTCTGGTGTCCTACCATTTAGGGTGTCCCCACTGGGAAGGCTGGAGCTGATCCATTTGATATCTGGGGTGTGCTGATCCACCATCGGGACCTTACTGGGGGGCAAGGGTGGGAGATGCTGTTGGGAGCACTGATAACCATGCTGTGCAGGTCCGGCGCTACAGGATCCCCTATTTACCACTCGAGCTGCTAAATCAAGGGCTCTCTGAGTTGCCTGGGGAGCCACAGCCCCAGTATCCAAATGCTTTTCCCAGCACCGGTTGCAATGCCAGGCAGATGCACTCTGTCACGGTGTCCCCAATGGCCAGGACCGTAAGGTACCTCCCTTTCCTGCTCCTCTGCAAGGAACCAGCTATTACTTACCTATTAGGGACCTTCTTTGGCTTTTAATTGAATGAGGACCGGGGCCTTTTTATAGTAAAATGCTGCTGATTCACTCTGGGAGGCGGCGAGGGACGGACAATGTTCCCAGCACTGTCAGGCTGCACCCTGCACCCTCGCCGGGGACACGGTCTGTCTCACAGGGTGCCTCTAGCTTGCAAAAGGATATGGGTGCTCAGTCCTTTTGCTGCCTGGAGGCAGCAAAATGGGCTTCTGCCCCCTTTTCCCTCATTTTTAAGTATAAAAATGAGGTGTACTTATGGGAGATGTGGTCCCTGGGGGATGCTGGAGGAAGGCTGGGCAGGGGTGGAAAGCCACTGGGATGCTCTGCCATCACCTTCATCATTCGAAGCAGCAAACCAGAGCAGGATCCCGCTAGACCTTGCCCAGCCCATGCCTCAGGTTTGGGTGGATCGGCGAGGGACTGTCTGCTTTCCCACCGGAGTGTAGTGGTGGGAGGCTGCGTCCTTGCAGGTTAACGCTGCAGCCTTGCAAAGGAAGAGGTGGAGATGGCAAGAAAACCACTTGAACCATCTCTCAAGAAAATTGCTTACTATAGAATTCCCCTGTGTAACCGCACCGTGATTTTAAGATCCGCTTTTCCACAATTTTGCCGGGTCTAGAAGCGGGGCTCCTGGAATTTGTAGCTAGCTTCACGAAAAGCTAATTGGCCCTGCGGTGCTTTCCACGTGTGTCGTTTCACGGATGTGCTTGCCTTTCGCCTTGTTTTTATCAGCCTTGCCTGTATGCAATGCGGTCTTTTTTTGCTAGAAATCACAGCATAGGCTAAAAAAAAGAGAAAAAGCCTTAAACTGTGGGGTATTACAGCTTTTCCAACTCCTGTCCCGGGGAGCCTGAAGGACTTCAATTTTAGAGGGGGATTTTGGCTTTGTGCTGCCTCTGGCCATCTCTGCCATCCAAAATAGGGGCTAAGGAATATATTACTTTTTTATACTGGAGCGGATGCCCCTTCCCTGGGATGGCTTGAGACCAAACCTGGTTTCTGTAGGGACCAGAGGGAAAAATAATGCTGGCAAAGAGGCTCACTGGCCTACTTCTCTGGCTCTGCTGGTGTGCTGGCCCGGGTCAGGGGCTGGGTTGCAGTTTTGTCATTAAACAGCGATGCTGGGGCTTGGAGGGGGGGGGAATGATGGGGAATGATACCGGGGCTGCCCACGCACAGCACAGGTGCTCGGTGGTGCTGGTGGCTTTGGATAGAATCGTTTCGGTTGGAAAAGACCTTTAAGCTCATTGAGTCCAACTGGATGCTCAGCCGGGTTCCCCCAGTCCTAGGGAGCAAGCAAGAAAGGAGTTTGAAATCGTGATTTCCTCTGAAACGCCGACTCGAGAGGCTGTATTTATTTCACTGAGACTGTTTATTTGTTTTCCCATTTGGAAGCGCTCAGCCGCTGTGCTTGCAGGTAGCAAGGAAGAGCCTGGCTTGCCAGGAGCTGCCACTCTCCGCTTCTTCCCCCCACGCTGCCAGGAGCTGAGATGGGAAGAAAAACATACTCGTGGCAAACATGTGCTGGGGCCGTGGGCTGTGTGGGGAGAGCTGGGGTCAGCCCTGTCTGTCCCGGCTGGGTCCCTCTCCCGGAGCACAGCTCTGTGTTCTCCGGAGCCACTGGAGCAGGTAACACCAGCCACGTGGCATGGGAACTGCAGCCCCCCAGTTGGGAATTGGATAGTGGAGGACAAACAAAGCCATGAGCGCACGGAGAAAGCTGCTCTTTGTCGCTGGGGGAGCGATGGGAAGGTGGATGGATGCAGGCAGGGGAGCCAGGGCTGCCTGCCCCTCCTGCGGGCGTTGCTCATGAGGGATTGAGGCTGCCAGGAGGTGCAAGTGGCGGCAGTTGCGAGCGGTTGCTGAGGTTGCCCGTGGTTGGAGGGGACCAGAGGTACAAGCGTGGGCACGAGTCTGGCTGTGGCCCCGGGCATCCCCTCCTCATGCTGGGAGAGGCTCCGAGCGCTTCACAAATGCGGCACGGCCGGTGCAGAGAACCAGAGCCTGCTGTGCAGGGAAAGCCTGTTTCCCTGCATGGATCTGGCCATCAGGTTGAATCCCGATCCTAGTAGTGTGTCCCTAGTGACATCCCAAAAGTCGGAGCAACCTGCAGCGAGGCTGGAGCACCTGCACGGCCGTGATAACCAAGCTGCACGCAAAGAGCCGGCTTGACTTTGCAGAGGGCCACGGCTATTAGCAACAGCGGGGAAAAACCTTTGCCTCCTGAGCACGTGCGTTAAAGCAGCGCTGGAAGAGCATCCGTGCTGCTAATTAAAAATGCATGGCAAGTCCCAACGGGACCTGGTGTGCCAGAGTTGCCTGCTGTAAACCCAAAAGACATCTTGTGGCACGAGGGATTAGGACTGCAGGAAGCAGGAGGGCAAAAAGTTACAGGGAAGCCTTAGGAGATGCCAGGGCTGGGTGCTGGGAGCCTTCTTGGGTGCTTTTGCAGCAGGAGGAGAGCGTTTGTTGGTGGGGAGGGGAAGAGAATCAAGTCCTCTGCAGCTTCCCAAACGGAAAGGCGGTGGTGGTGGGCAGATGTGTGTGCCGTAGCCGTGGGGGAGATGGGGTGTGCGGGTCTCGCAGCCGCCTGCCAACCGCCCATGAGGCGCGAAGCATGAGCCCTGCGTGCAGAGAGCAGCGGCGGAGACTCCAACGCCCGCAGGAGCGGCTGTGAAACGCCGAGCTGTGCCGCAAGGAAAGGGGGTTTGTGGCAAGCGGTTGACTCAGCCGCCACGCGCTTCCCGCGCGCCCGAGGGGCTGCGGCCAGGAGGATGCAACGGGGAGGACGCCCCGCGGGAGCGCTGGGGACCGGCGCCGCCCCAGGGTTTGGGGGTCTCCTCTCAAGATGGGGTGCAAAAGGAGCCGAGGTGACCCTCAGCACTTGTGAGAGGAATCTCGCCAGGCGCACAGGTCGGGGTTTGGGGCTGCTGAGCGCGGCGGTGGGTTTTCAAAAGTTGCCTTGAGCTGGTTTTTGACGCTGAAGCACCCAACCTGAGATCTTCTCCTGGAGCCTGGTTTTTTGAATGTGGTGAAACATCCATCCTTCTTTTTTTTTTTTGAAATGGGGTCTGTTCAGGCAGCCCTGATTTGGGGTTTCCTGGGAAAGGGAGGTGTGTTAGTTAAATCACTGGCTGTGCTGGAGGACATGGATTGAAGATTGGTGCAAGGATCATCTGTCCTGCCCCCCGCCAGGTCCCCAGCCGCTCTATTTGAGTGGCCTTGGAGGGGCTCAGGGGAGGAATGTGCTGCAAAGCAGTTATTTTTCTCTATGTGTGTGTATACAAAATTGCTCATTGCTTGCTGACGTAAATTCCCGGGGTGTCACAGTTGTCCCTTGGGATGCTCAGCACTCAGCCGCTCTCCCCGAAGCACCCATGTCTGAACAGTGTGAGCATCGTGCAGGTCTGGCTGTGTTTCTCCTCTTGCCTTTTGGCGACCGAGGGCAGTGCCTGCCTTTATGTGGAGCGTCCAGGGGCCAGCAAAATTAACGACTTGACCGGAGAGGAGTTTGCTCCTGTTGGGTTTTGCTTGGACCAGGAGCTAAGCTGTGAAACCTCCTTGAGCCCTGGTGCTTCCAGGAGCTGCTGAAGCTTCTTTGGACATCAGTGCTTGTCCCCTGGGGTCCTGCTCCCAAGGTTTGAGCTACAGCCACATCCCAAGAGTAGGGACTCTGCAGCGAGAGCCAGTGGTGCAAAGACCCCCCCCAAAACAGCACCTGCCATGACACCACGGTGATGGGCAGAGCACTGGAGGAGCTCAATACAGCAGTGGTCCCAGGGCAGCAGGCTGAGCCTGCCCTGCTCCTCCCCGGGGCACTGTGGAGGATGAAGCTGGGAGCGTGACGGTGTCTCCCAGCAAGGAGAGTGGGCTAGAGCTGGTGTCCGGGGAGAGGAGGAGGAGGAAGAGAGGCTGGAGAGCAGAGGAGATGGGAAGGATGGTGAAAGGGAAAATCCATTTGGCTTTTTAGCCCTCTGTGCCCTGGGACGGTGCCAGGCTCTCGAGCTGGAATGCTTGCAAAGGGAAAAAAGGAGTCCCTTCTTGTGTGTTTTAAATTAAAATGCAACACAAAAAATATCCTGTCGGGGAGGTATGAAAATTTAATCAACACCCAGTGCTCTTAGCAGCTCAGTAGCAAGCGCAGATCTTAATGCTTCTGCAGCTATTCCTGGCGGCTCCCGGCCGTGCGGGCAAAGCGAGGGGTGCTGTGGGGGGGACAGGGGCTGCCAAAAAGTCCCCGGCACTGGTGACACCGCAGGGCAGAGCCCTTTCCTGCTTCTTCCTCTGAAACATTAAACACAGAGTGATTAGTGCAGTGAAGTTAGCGAGGACTTCGGAGAGGAGACTTCAAGTTCCACCCGGAAGGTTTAAAACCTTCCTAACTTTTAGCAAAAGCTGCTATTCCCCAGATGGCTCCTGTTGGTGCCCGAGCCGGCAGCTCGCGTGCTGCCAGCCGGGAGTGATGGAGCCCCATCCCAACGGGCACGTGTGCGGCAGCCAGCCTGCTTTATCCTCTTCTCCCTTTGGAAGCAATGGCTTTTTCTCCGCGCTCAGCAAAGCCAGACCCTCGACAGCTTGCCAAATGTTCCTGTCTTTTTTTTTTTTTTTCCCTTTTATTTTTTCCCCCCTCTCCCTTTTCCCTCTGTGTGTCTGTGTGTGTGTGTGCTGAAATGACACAGCAAGAAACAAACTGTGTCTGCTGGATCCCCAGCTTTGCCGGCATGTTCTATCAAAAGCTCCCTGCCCACTCCCTCCTCCCTGCCCGCGCGGGAAAGTCTTGTTCCTAGACCGTCTGCCGGCAGGAGTGGATGAGCCGAGGGGCTGACGGAGGCATCGATGCTCCAGCACCGATGCTCCGGCACTGATGCTCCATGCTGCCGAACAACTCTAGGCTCAAGGAGGGGAGGTGGCAGGGGCTCTCAGTGCTTCCTGCTCCCTTGTTGCTCATTTTTCTTAAGCCCAGGACCTGTAATTTCATTATTTGGCGCTGGAAATTGTGCCAGCGAGGTTTTGCAAAGCTCTTTCCACGCCTCTGCGGTGGTGCACGTGCTGCTGCGCATGAGGGCTGGGTTGTTGGGGGTATTGGGGTGAACTGGGGTTCCCGAGCGAGGTCATGCGTGGGTCTGTTGCCCCAGAGCATCGCAACCGGAGCTGGGCATGTTCCTGCATCTGGGAAACATACCATGGAGCTCGCGCTGCCTCTCTGGGCTGGCAGCGTGCTCGAAACAAAGCAGGGATCCAGCCTGGCAATCGCCAAGCCTCATTGAAATAACACCCCAAAAGCTGATCCCATGAAAACCCTGCCACGCCGCAGCACGCAGGCTCCGGGTCAAGCCGGAGAGGCAGCGGCGCTGGCACGTGTCCGAGCCCCACGCCGAGGATCTGCACTGGGAATGCCGGTGCTGCCTTAGCCAAGCTCTGGGTCTAAGGAAGGCTGGGGAGCTTTGCAAATACTCCACCGGGAAAAGTTGACATCGCCATCGGGGCGGTTAGGAGGGTGCCCTCAGCAGGGGCTGGGGAAGGCGCGGGATGGGTTCAGGCAGGGAGAAGGTGGGAGTTCGGGAGCAGAGGTGGAGACAACTGAGGGGTCGCAGCGGGGGATGGCTTGGGGGAGAGAAGGAGAAAGTGAATGGGGACATGGTCTGCTGGGGCATTTGGGTGCCATTTCTCAGTAGGCTGGAGGAGAACAGAACAAAAATTGGTCTCGACGCCCATTCGAAATGTTTTGAAAACGCTTGATTTTTAGTAATGCTTCTAGCAACGCTTTTTTCTTTTTGCATTCCACTCTGAAACCAGAAAAATGAAATGTATCGGCTTTTTTCCTGTCTCCCCACTCCTTCCCCTTCCCTGCACAGACAGGAGCATGCCCATATGCTGACAGGCTTTGCTGAGCTCCGTGCACCCCTCCGCAGGGACCCCTGCCTGTTCCCAGCTCCCCGGAGCATCCCAGGGGGCTGGGAAAGGCAGCGCTGCAGGCAGGACATCGGGCAGGAGGTGCCCACCCTGCCTGGAGACCCCACCATGGGACCGTGGCAGGATGTGTCCCGCCGCGGGCCAGCCCCGGCCCTGCAAAGGAAATGTACCCATTTCCTCATTAACCTGATTTGGGAAAGCAAAGCATTTCCATTCACATCTTGTCCAGCGCCGGGGTCGCTGATGGATACCAGGCAGGGCTGGCGGGGAGTGAAGCATGGCCCTGCATGCAGGAGATCAAATTACCGCTATTAAAGGGAAGAAAGAGATCTGTTACTGCGCCGGGGAGAGCAGCAGTAGGTGTCAAGGTCTTGAGGGAACCGGTTAGGCCAGGGGATCTGCCATATGGTATTTTTTTTTAATTCCTCCCCCCTTTTTTTTGCTGCGGTATGGAGCTTTTGAGGCTGTTCCTGCTGGCCTGCGTGTGTTTCTCAGCTGGATGCAGCTGCGGTTTGCAGGGAGAATCAGGTTGGGGAGCACAGAGGTGATGCTGGGGGGATGATATCAGCCCTGGTGCATCCATCGGGAGTGGCCAAGCTGGGGATCTGGCATACAAATCATGGGAGACGTGGTGTGCTCTCACCCGCTCTCCCAGCAGGTCTGCTCTGCCTCTGCGCCGGGCAGCAAGCTCCTGGGAAGTGCTGGGGAAGGCAGGCAAAGCCTCCTGAGATCCTGGCTTTCTCCATCATCCCCATGTCCCCTTGCTGGGGACAGGAAGACCTCTCCTGCCTGGCGCTGGGACAGTTTGGTGACCCAGTTTGGTCGTCCAGGCCCATAAAAGCCTGCCTGCAATGTAGGCAAAGCCACGTGTCCCTGTGGAAGCTCGCCGTTGGGTGGGAGATCCTTGGCAGAGGACCACAACGAGAGCAGGATGGGGCCATCCGTGCTGCTGGAGGTCCCGTGGATTTTTCTCCCCCCTGTAGCACAGCGCTGCCGTATCCTCCGAGCATGTAACAGCCAGTTGGTTATAGTAATGAATGTATATTATCCCAATCTAATTACGTGCCGTTCTGGTCCAGATTCAAACAGAAACCACAGAAGCTCTCTCCTAACGCAGATGGATTTTGACAGGGGGCTCGACTGCCTATGGGGCATCACCACAGGAGGTTGATGTTGGCCAAGATGGTCGTGGAGGTCTTCAGGAAGCATCTCCTGCTGGGGAAGGGGCATAAAGCACCCCTCCTCTCCAGGGAAAGCCTAAAGCGGGAGCCCAGCCCTGTTATTAGACACCAGAAAGTCAACAACGGCACATCACTGTGTGAATGAAGTTTGGCGGCTCCCCATGTCCTGCTGCTCCCCAAATGAATTGGATGCCCAGAGCCTCAGTCCCCAGTTCTCCCCTCCAAGCCGGTGGGCAATGAGTGGCCATTAAGGGAGCCTTGCCCAGGCAGAACTCGTTTTCTGTTTATTTTTAGTACGTGCCGTTCGAATTTGTGGGCTTTTTTTGTGGGTTTCCTCCCCCCTCCCCTTCCCCTGTAGCAAAGAAATCCTAAAGTTTCCCATGTGAGCGCAGCCCGAAGGAGGGTACGTGTGGGCTGCGAGCTTGTGCTTTGCATTCGACTCGGGTATATATTTAGATTTCTTTAGATTTCTGGCCCCCCGAGTGAGACCTGCTTTTGCAGCTCCCTGCGCCTTTTCCCGCCCTTTGGAAAAAAAAAAAAAAGAAAAAAACCCCCACAAAACAACACAAGAGCTGCTGAAAGAATAACCCCGTGCTGGGGGTTGAGAAGCAGGAGCCGGCGGGGGTTCCTTTGCCGAGTGGGGACCCGCTGTGCCAGCTCCATTCCCCCATGAGGGTCCTGCTCCCACTCCTTGGTGGTGTTACTTATAGGCTCGGAGGCTTTGCTGGCAGCAGGATGGGTTGTGTCTGAGATGTGAGTGTGGTGGCTCAGCTCCGGCTGGGGGTCTCCACCGACCCCTTGGCGTGAGAAACACCCTTAGGCGTGTAGTCCCGCGGGGAAGCTGTGGCTCCCTAGTCTTCACCAGCAAGCTCACACTGGTTGTGTTGGTGTGTCGGGTATGCCTGGAGACAGCAGCAAACACAGAAAC
>VXBO01008188.1:119308-181732 GCA_013400135.1 Rhinoptilus africanus | reverse complement strand
CCTGGAGGCGTTCCTGTGCCCCCTGCTCTGGGTGACCCTGCTCTGGCAGGGGGTTGGATGGGATGATCTCCAGAGGGCCCTTCCAGCCCCTACTGTTCTGTGATTCTGTGATTTCTCGGTCTGGTGGCTGTGGAAGAGCTGGAGTGGCTTAGACGGTGAGGATGCATATTGGAAAGGTGGTTGTCTTAAAGGGAAGGGAAGAAGCAGCAAAGGTCAGCCATCAGGCAGCTCCTCTGTTTCCCAAAGGGCTTGGCTGAGTGATGAGACTTGGTTTTTAGTGACAGGAGACAGGAATTTCTTCATTAAAGGAGTTACAGCATTCATGTAATTTGGGGATTGAACTTCCTGTGTCTACCCTGACCTCTGCACATGAGGGCCTCCGGGTACCTTCGGCAAAGGGGAAAAAACCAATGGGAAGGCATAGCAGACCAAGGCAATGAACCACTGCCTGTGGAGGAATATTAAGAACAAACGATGCTCCAAAGGGATGGGAAAAGGGGCTGCTCAGTCAAGACAACGACATCTGGGTGACGAGGAAGTTAGAAAGTGCTACGGGAGCTGCCAAAAGTCGCGCTGACACAGACCTCGTGAAGGATGCTCAAAGGGGCAGCGAGTGGTTCCTCACCTCTGCAGATGGAAGCAAGGCGCAGTGGAGCGACAGCTGGGGAGATTTGGGTACGGATGGATATTTCACCCTGGCTTCTGGTCAATGCCAAGACAGAGGCAACCCAAAGGGCTGGATAACGGGAATGAGGACACAGGCGCCAGTGCTGCCGATGTGGAAGCCAAACACCAAGACCATCGCATCCATCAGCCCGGCCCTCAGGATGGCTTCCCCCCACCCTGCTTGGAGGGAGCTGGCACATGAAATGGCAGGTCTGGTAACAAGTATTTTTAACAACTCCATCGAGTTGGGGGAGGCACCATCTGACTGGAGAATAGCGAATGCGGTGCCTATATTTAAAAGCGGGGGGAGGAGGGGGGAAAAAAAGTAAGGCAGGCAGGAATAGGAACGTAAGCCTGACCTCAATCGCATGCCATTTCGGAACAGGTTTGGAAGGCGAAAAATGAAAATGAATCATGGGTTTGCCAAAGGTAGGTCACTCCAGGCTAACCTGGCATCGGAGACCTGGAAACGTGTAGAGTTGCTCTTTGTAGTAAAGCTTTTGCTACGGGAAAATGTTAGCGAAGCGGAAAAGAGGGGAAGGAGAAGAGGAGCTCTGCAAGGCTGGCAGGGAAGTGAGCAGCGTCGGGATGGTGCTGAGTGGTGGTGAGGGGACGTAGTGGCTGGCGGCGACCGGCAAGGCTCCGTAGGGATGAGTCATCGGCTTTCCTGCTTACAGCATCCACGGCTTCCCAGAGCTGGGGGGACGGAGGCGGCCACCCCGGGCTGGAGGAGTTTGAAGGCTGGAGGAAGAGATGTGGGATGCGGTGAGAAATGGAAAGCCATGTGCTTGTTGAGTAACAGCAAAGATATCTCCTAGGAGCCCAGGTCTTGCTGACTGGGAATTAACAGGGTGGAGGAGGAGGAGGAGGGGGTGAGTGAGTGAGCGCAGGGTGACCGCGCTGCCCTGCAGGAGCAGGGAGGTTTGCAGGCAGGATGGCAAAGCCTTGGTAGCATCACGCAGGGATGGAGCGGGACATGTCAGAATATCTCACTCGGGTCTCCTGTGTCCAGGGAAAGATAAACTGAGCCTGGACCGGAGCAGGGAAGGAGGTACTTGATAAAATAGGGAGGGAGAGCCAGTCATACAAGAGAGAACTAGAGGAAGCGTGCTTTGGCTAGGAAAGCAGAGGCTGGGGATGGCCATGATAGCTATCTATAAATACATCAGGGTGGGAAACGGTATTTCAGCCAAAGGCTAATGCTGGTAAAAGAACAGAGGCATATCTAAAATGACCACAAATAAATTTAGGTTGAAAATTAGAGCAGCCATTAGAGAACCTGCTCGAGAAGCCTTCCACGAGGAGTAGCATAATTAAGGTAAAGTTGACAAAAATCTAGGGGAGATTTCGTGACACGAGGGGGTCTGGATTCAGCAACTCTGTGAGACCCTGGCAGTCTGCGTTTTCCCTCAGGCAAAGGCAGCCAGGTGTGGTGGTTCCTTTGGTTTCCTGGGCAGATGTACTTCAGCTTTGGGAGTGGAAAGATGGGAATGCATCCACTCATTTGTGTAGGGACATGCGTGCTCTTCTGCGTGCTGATGCCCTGCTGCACTGGATGCTTTGTGGTCACGTTCTCTGCCATGGGCTAGAGAAGCAGTGGAAGAGGCAGAGCCTGTGAAATGCCAAGCCCTTTTTGTTTCCCAAATAAGCCCCCTTGTCCCCCTTGGGTGGGTCCTCTGCAGCCTGGGTGCTGCAAAGGTACTGGAGCAATTCTTCCAGCTCCTTGGGGAATTAAAAGGTAAATTTTGGCAGTTGGAGTGGCCAAGCAGATCACGGGCCGGAGCCACTGCAGCCTGGTTGGGCATCACCCGCTCCCGGTTTTGTACAGAGCATTGCGATGCGCCCTGGGAAATGTTATCTTGGGGCTGGAGGGTCCTGGCAAAGCCAGCATCGACCAGGGGATGCGTGTGGCTGCTGAGGGCAGGACCGTTCCTGGGTCTGCTGGCATCGTCCTCGGTGGCTGGGACCATTCCTGAGTGTGGCGTGGTCATGGATGTGTCCGTGGGTATGCGGGGTCCATAGACACAGCTCCACATCCCCTCCCCTGCCCCAGCACTGCAGGACATGTAACCCCTCAAAACCCCTTAAAATCTCTCCAATCCCCTTTCCCTCCCCCGCCGTGGGAGCTGGGTACACAAATGCAGGTAGAGGTGGAGATGGCAGACAGCCTGCCTTGCCCAGCTGTGGGTTCCTGCTGCCCCCAGCTCCGGCCATGTCCACAAAGTGCAGCGGGAGGAGGTGCTCTGGGTGCTGCTGCTGGTATCGCTGGCTGATAACCCTGGGGAAACTGCCCTCTGCTCCATCATCTCATCCCCATCTCCCACTCCATCTCCAAGGCCAAAGGAGGGGTGGCGATGGCCCAGCCGTGGGGGAAGATGTCTCCTTCACCTGTAGGAAAGGAGCTCATCTCTTTTCCATCCCCTGTGTCAAGGACCTTAGGGAAAGCCCATGATTTTTGGGCAGGAGCCAGTTTGGAAGGCGAGCCATCCTGACACGGGTGGCAGGTACCCAGTGGCATCTTGGCGGGGAGCTGAAGCCCAGTCTTGTTCAGGCCAAAGAGTTGCACGATGCCTTGAAAACTGATGCCGTGGCGAATGGCGCTGTCAGAGGAGAACACGGTGGCCTCTGTGTATCTGGAGGATGGTGATGAGCGTTGATTATACAGCATTCCCATGCATTATTCCTCCCTCCCTGCTCTCACTTCTCCCACGGCCCAGAGGAAAGGGGCTGGTGGTGGACTGGGGCTCTTGAAAGGTGCAGGACCTTGAGAAGACTTGTATGGTCTCCTTGGGGCCAAAGGAGGAGGGTGTTGAGTCTTTCCAGATACTTTCCCCAACCTCAAAGTCCTTATTGCTGCTGGGTGCCAGGCTCTCCTCGGCACTGGGGTCTCTGCCCACACCATCCCCTTCCCTGGTGCTGTGGTCGATGCCCGCAGCAGGATGTGCTGGCGTCGCCATTCCTGCCTTGGGCTCAGCGTCAGGGTGGTGGCGATGCCCAGCCGAGGTTCCCACTGACATCTTGGTCACCAGAGGAAGACTCCAGCCTGTTGGCTTTCTCTCCCTCATCGGAGGTGAGCTTCTCCCCTCGCAGAGCCTCATTTCGTCTCCTGCACTGGCTGACCGGGAGATGTGATGCCAATGACTCAGACGAAGATGAGGGCTTAATTAGCACAGGGAGAAGGGGGGAAGAGAGAGAAAAGAGAAAGAGCCTTTCATTGCAACAAGATTGATACCACCTCCCCCAGACAGTCACGTTCTGCCGCATCACCCTCCAGCCCGGCGTCATGTGCGCCGTGCCTGACACCGGAGGACAAATGGGGCCTGGGAAGCGACTGGAAGGTACAGAGGGGCACTGCTTTATTAAAAGCCTCAGTGAATAAATGTCTGGAGGTATAGAGCAGGGCTTACCAGCAGGCTTTTTAGCTGTTGGGCTTTGCCCTGCGGTTAGAGGTCCCCTTGGCTCTCAGCTCCTTGGGGTTGGGGTAGCACACCCGAGATGGGAGGGTGTCTGTGATATATTGTGATGCCACCAACAAAATGCTCCTGTGAAGCTGTGGTGTCCGTCCACACCAGCTCCTTTCCCCCTGTGCATGGAAGGACAAGCATTGGCTGCCTCTTCTTTATCCGCCGACCTCCCTGGCCCTAAGGAACCTTATAAATCTTTTCCAATCCACCAGCGCCGCGCTCGGACAACGCCGCTGCTGTGGGGCTGCTTCGCCCATCTCGGTGGGATGCGCAGCACCGAATCAAGCTGCTGGGGGAGGCATGCTCAGGGTGCTCCCTGCAACCTCAGCACCATGATTTTGGGCTGTACATCCCTGGACCTCTCCTTGCCCACCACTGAGAGACTTGTACCACTGTCTTACAGCCCCTGTGTCCCTGCAGGGGTGGTAGGAAGAGGCAGAGGAGAGTGGTTTTCCCGATGAGGGGTGGAGACCGTGGAGGGGAGTGTGACTGGGGCAGGATGCCGAGGGGCTGGTGGGGAGTTCCCCTGCAGGCATGCCTGCACAGGCAGCGCCCCGTGCCCATCGAGGCTCGGGAGGCATGGCCACGTCACCCCGAGGAGCCTGGTGTGGTCAGCCTGGAGGGAGAAGCTAACACCCTCTCCCTCTGCCTGGAGTGCTAGGTGCTGAACATAACGTCAGACGTGTTTTTTCTTTCCCCTCCAGACCAATGATGCCTTAGGAGCCACGTGGAACTGGCTGTACTTCATCCCCCTCATCATCATTGGATCCTTCTTTGTCCTCAACCTTGTCCTGGGAGTGCTGTCGGGGTAAGCGAGATGCTGTCCTTCCCCTCTGGGCCGTGCCCGTCGCGTGTCTCTGAGCCCCGAGGTTGGCCCCTGGCACTGCTGTCTCCTCCAGGAACCCTGTAGCTGGTTCCCCCTGTCCCCTCCACGCTTGCCTGCCCCACAGCAAGGGATCGCTCCCCAGGTCTGCTTAGCTCCTTCGCTCCATAGAGAGCTGGGACAGGGGTGGCCTTGGAGATGCTTTCTCCTTGTGTCTCCTTGCTGAAGAGCCTGGGGGTTTGGTCACCTGTGAGAAATGGTCAATCCCCTGGTTCCTTGGGACCTGCTGGAGAGGACAGATGCGCGGGGAACCTTATGGAAATATGTTTGAGTTCGGAATGCGTTCGTAGCGGGGTGCGCATTTGATGGAGTGTGGTGGGTGTGGGTTGGGATGGGTTTGGGACACATGTGGGGCACGTCCACTCTGTGTGGACTGTGGCTGGGAGGATGTGCTTGGTGCCAGTGAGGGATACACACCGGTGAGGGTAGGGGGGGACTGTGATGTACGTCGACAAACTGGGGATGTAGGGACAAGACAACTGTCCCTATTCTGCTCTTCCCAGGGGAAAGGAGGTTTTAATCCAAGCCGTTAAGCTGGGTTTGGAGAGAAAAAAGGCTTCTTGTCTCCATGACAATGAACCGCGGTTGCATCAGCACATCCTCAACTGCTGGCAGGGGTTGGTGCACGGGGAGAGCATGTCCTCTCCTGCACTGGGAGGGGGATGTGGGCTCCTCTGCCCTTGCTGCAGGTGGCAGCAGGGACCCTGTGCCCCAGCAACAGGTAGTTTTTTTCCTAATTACCCATCATGGCCAAAAAAAAAAAAAGCACCACTGGTTTGGCCAGCTGGAAAGCCTTCAGATGCAGGGATCAACGTAGAGACTGGCCCTTGTCATATCTGTCACTGTCCTAAGCGTCCCTGAGAGTTCAGGTGTGACGGTGGTGGTTTTAGGAGTGCTTCTGGAGAAGCGTGCTGGGCTTCGGGGTCTGGTGGTGGGTTGAATTTTCCCAGCTCCCACTCTGGGGCCTGACTGAGTCCGGGGGCTCTGGGGCCAGGCTGCAGGAAGGGCTTCGTGCTGCCTTGCAGGGAGAGAGCTCTTGTGGAGGATGAAAACACCCAAATAGTGTTGGGTGGCTTTTGCATTTCTTATGCCACATCCAGCTTGGGGATTTGAGTGAAGTCCAACAGGGTGTCAGTGTCAAGCAGGAGCTTTCCTACAAAAGCCCAGAGGAGGGAAGTTAGGAAACTCCAGGCTAGGCAGCTGGAAAAGCCCCTTATTGCACCATTGAAGTGTGTCAACGTAGCACGTTGTGTGGACACCGAAGCTTTTGGTGCTGATATGATGCTGAAAACAGCCTTGGGACACAGCAAGGTGGCACTTCTTTGTCCTGAAAGCCATCCCGCCAGATAGAGGACCACAGGGTGGCTGGTGGGATGCCCCACTCGTGCCCTGGCCCGTGCTCGGTGCTTGCCTGCGCCAGGACTGTGCGAGGCAGCTGCTCCTGTGCCCGCTGAATTGGATACGGCTGTCTAGGGCTCTTCCCAGGCGCCGGCTGGCATTTCGACTGTTTGTTTATCGCTAATAGGGTTTGTATTGGGGAAGGATGCAAGTGGGTGGGTGGCCTAATTGGCAATGGAGATGCTCTCGTGGCGTGCCAGATACCTAGGGAAAAGCACGACTGCTCAGCTCCCTGGAGGGCTGGGCGAGGTGAGTGGAGGTGGCGAGCTGGGCTTTGCCACCCAACGGCAAGGCCACCGCGTGTGCCCTCCTGCCTGGCCACAGCCCCAGGCTTCCCCCGCGGCTTGGGGGATGCAGTACCTTGATGGTGGTGAAGCATCCTCTTGCCAAAGCTGCTCTTGGAGCCACGGAGGGGTACGACGCAAGGTGGGAGAAGGTACTTCTGCACACAAACGATGCCCCTCCTTGAGCGCAACAAGAAGGGCTTTGTTCCTCACTTTGTCTGCTTAGTTTTTATTGGTTTTTAACACTTCTTGCGATCCTCTCGCGCTGGAAGAGAGCACTTGGCTCTGCTGCGGGAGGGGAAAGGTGACCTTTCCATCCCCCAGCCTCCGAGCTGGATGAGCAGCCGGGGTCTGGCTGGATCCCCCGCACGCCCTGCGGCTGGGCTGAGCTGGGAGCAGAGGGGCGCTTTGGGGATGAGCTCCATGGAAACAACCCCACGCGAAGGAGACCTTTCCCTGCCATTACGGCACTGATTTGGGGGAGACAGGCAGCCATGCCCCGGCTAGCTGAAATCGCCGTTGCTCTGTTAACTCGGGGCGCACAGCGGTGAGGAGCCTGCTTGTGGAAACCTGGACACACGTTGCTTGCAAACAGCACCATCTGCGCTGGCAAATTACAAAGTCCAGTTGGAATTTCCAGCCGCCTTCTCGAAGTTCACGCTCGTGAGCTGCTGCAGAGCTGCCTCTCTGCCCTCGCTTCATCTCAGCAGGGGTTTTCTTTGGGGAAACAATCAAACACCCGAGGCTGGTCCTTCCTGAATGTGAAGAGGCTGCAGGAGGACATTTGTATGTTTAACTTGCCACCATCAGAAGTTTGCCAGAGCCCCGATTTAGCATTCTTCTGGTTGCGATGCGCATCTCTCCCAACAGTCAGTTCCCCAACTGTTAAGCTGAGGCATGACCTCCGTGATGTAAACAGCCTGGATCCATCTGCTCCTAAGCACAAAGTATGTGGGAGAGGAAAAGAAATGATTTCCATCGCACCGAGGCTCCTCGATTTTTCTCTCGAAATACTAAAACGCACACATGCGCTGGAATTGCATGCACCGCTATTAAGAGGAGATGGAGTCGCTCCAGGCAGGGGCTTGGAGAGCCAGTTCTTCTGGGGCTTTGGCATTTATTACTGTGTCTATTAACTTTCCCCCTCTATGGGTGCAATTATGGATCAATTAATTCCAAGTGAAAGCAGGAAGGAAAAAAAAAACAACACAGTTGGCCCTGTTCCTCTCTGAGAGCATTTTGCAGGTATGAAGCCCAAGGAGATGTGACTGCTCAGCTTTTAAAGCTACACAAGCTACCGAAATAATCCTGGCAGAAGAGAGTCAGTGGGAGCGAGCGAGGATGGAGCATCAGCTGAAATGCCGTGTTTTCTGCCGCGTGGCAGCCGGTGAATTTGGGAGCCTGGGAAGCTCCTGAGACTCGTATCAAGCGTTGCCTGCTGCTGAGGATGGTGTCATCCAGCGCCCTGGATGCGGTGGGGCAGGATGCATCTCCAGAGCAGCAGAAGACCGGGTCAGAGCCCTGCTGGCTGGTCCCCGCTGCCCGTGGCATGCACAATGCTGTGGCAGCAATAATGCCATCCCGGTAATGACCACAGCTCACCAGGGCTCCTGCCCGCGTTGTCCCTCCTGGCAAGGAGATGGCTTATGACTAGCTTGTTGCTGGGAGCAAGAAGATGAAAGAGTGAAGGTAAAAAATAAGCCGCGCTTGGAGGTATAACGCTGAGGACTCATGCAGAGTTTCTGATACCAGACAGGCTGTGTTTTGACTCCTTTCTATCTCCTTTTCCTCAGCCCCTGCGGTAAAACCTTCTTCTGTGTGTTGCAGCATCTGTCCTCCTGTTAAGGTAGACCCATAGCCCTGATGGACTCCTTTCCCCTCTCCAGTCTTGTACTTCCAGCCCCTTTCCAGGGTGGCAAAGCTGCTATAATCACTGGAATTCGTGGTCCGCAGGAATAGCTGAGTGGGTGCAGAGTGGAACGGGATGCTGGCCAACATAAGAAGGCTGGGTCCTTGGGTCTGACAAGGAGAAGACCTCTGGAAGCTGCTGGCAGAGCAAGAAGTTGAGCATGATGGCAAGAAAAATGAATCCATCTGCCTTGTACCAAACAAGAGAGTAATTTAAATCCTCCTAATTGCTTCCACTCATCCTGGTGATGTTAAGTCTTTTCTCCCTTTAAGTCTTTTCTGCCCCCCACCCCCAGCTCTTGCATTAAGCCTTTGAAAGAAACGACTAATGTTATAATTAAAGGATCAATTTGGCAAGATTTCTTTGTCTTAAGATCTTCTTTCTTTCAGGTTGGGTTAGCTCTGCGTTCCCAGTCTCGGGAGAGTTTTCTTCAGCTCCTTCAGGAGCCTTCTGTACCATCTCTGAAATCTTTTCACTTCACTTAATTTGAATTTTTTTCCCATCCAATTTTGAGGCATAACAAACGATGAATAAAATTAAGTTTTATAGCAATTAATAATAAGGGCGTTGAAGGAACAAGTGTACATTTTCAATGGAGGCAGGGGGCTATTTTGCTGGCTCTACGCAAAACCTGGGCCTGTGCGTTTGAGCTGGATCAGGCAGTTTAAAGCCAAGAAATGCCGGGAAGAGGATTAATGTCTCCGAGGTAGGCGGTTTGTGGAGGGGAAAGCAGGGAGACACGTCGCCACAATGCGGGAAGGCTTGTGGGGACATCATGAGGGATAGCGAGATGCCAACAAATACGCCTGAGAAATATTGCACCAGAAAGCGTGAAAGCTTGGAAGCATCGTTGGGGTTTTTTTGTTTTTTTTTTTTTTTTTCTTTAATGGTTGTAGCATCTCAGGGAGTGGCTCGGATGAGATGTAAAATGGCTGTGCCCATTGTGCGTTTGGGGATCGACTAGCGGGAACTGCTTTTGAATGGAGGTGTGGGTGTAATGGGCAGGGGGGGTGGGCTGTGATGCCTCCTGCCAGCTCCCCCCCAGCACCATCACGGGCTGCGCATTGGTCGGGCCACGCTTGGCGAGAAGCAGCCACGCTTGTCGCTTTGTTCCGGGGAAGCTCTGGTGTCAAGGACGTGGTCTTTGAACATGAGTGAAGCAAAGGAACCTTTGAGATCTTCATCTATATTCAGCAGCCAGGTGGGCATCCATATTCAACGAGCGCCTCTCCGCCGTGCTCCGCTGTACCACCTTTCTGCGGAGGCACTCCAAGCCCTTGGCAAACAATCTGCCTGACAAGAGACACGCGTGTCTGGTGTGCCGGGTCCCTTGGCGTTACAGGGAATAATGACTCTGCTTACAGCCAGCCGGACAGGATTAAAAAGAAAAAAAAATCCACAACAAAGCCGATGACTCGGTGACTTTCCCCTTTGATTTCTCTTTGCAAATTATTTGCCAGCGTGTCTCAACTGCTTCAAATTTGCTCTTCTTCGTGCCTCCCTGCGAATCTGCGCTGTGGACTGCCCGTTGTCTGCAGGCTGTGGGTGAAAAGACTCGGGTTTTGATCCTCTCAACAAAGCACTCGGCAGATAGTTCCGGCTTACAGATTGCTTTTGGAATTGCGTGTTCCAGATAGTCGTAATTTCCATCATCCTGGTTAATAACAGCAATCCTGTGGCCGTGGCTGCGGCTGTTTGACTTGGCGGATGGCTTTGGAGATGCCCAGTTGCTCCATGACCAACTTTATCCTCGCAAGGGGGTTCTGGGCACTCCTGTCGGGTGAAGTAGACAGGATGCCCCGAAAGAATCACGTAGGGTTATCAGTTCTTTGTATCACGTAGGCGGCTGTTGGTTTGTTTTGCAGTGGCGGAGTGACATATCTAGCAGTTGCATTGTGGGTTTCGCACTTGATAGTTGGTTCCGAATTCATTGTATTTGTGTGCTGAAGGCGTCGGTTAGAGGGCTTGTAAGTTCCTGGGAGGTTAACGTGATGAACTGTTGAAAATTGATGATTTTTTTTTTCCCGTGCTATAACTCACCTACGGTACCGGCCCCGCACCTTTCATCTGCAGATTGCTATCACTTGCGAAGGGGGACTGTGAAACTGTTCTCCGCTTACCGAGGATAAAAACTGGAGCATAGCAGGGAAGGGGCGGAGTGACATTTTCCCAGCGCTGCATGAGCCAGTGGGAGTGATTGCGAACAAAGCCCGGGGCTCTTGAAGCAGTGAAGCTGCGCTGCTCATACCAACCCTGCCTGATAAGAGCGAAATAAAACCCAGAGCCTGTATCTCTGCTTCTTGCTGCCGGGGCTACCGGACCCTCTGCCACCTCTGTGGAGCTTCCTTGCAGCGTGGGTTGGCCAAGCTCTTGCTGCTTTTGGTGCAATATTGCGAACAACGGGCTTTTCTGAGCAATGGGGACAGAGATGCGAAGCCCAGCGTTAATACCCGTGGAAAAATGTTGAAACTGAGACTCTACAGCTGGACTGTTGGTGGCTCCCTTCTCCCGGTGGTATTTCTCCCCTTTGTCATTTATTTTTCTCTACTTCAAAACAGTAAGCTCTACAAACTCTTGGCTGCTCTGGGCACAACACTAATGTTGTGGAAAACCTGTCTTTTTTTTTTAAAAAAAAAGGTCACGGCAGGGTTGAGCTGCACACAAAACAAGCATCCAAGCATGGTTTTCTCAGTTCGATCTTGGAGTCCTTATTCTTGGAGAGCATGCATGAAGCGCGTGGAGAGGGGCTGATCCCACCCTGAAATGCAGAGGACACCTGCATCTCTGCCGGCATCCATTGGCGAGGGACAGGCTTTGCAGCAAGGTACAGCTGATGCCCAGCCATGTTCCCAAGCGACGGGTGAACCTGCTCTTGGATGAACGGAAGCCTGTTGACTGAGGCTGGCTGTGGACAAGAAATGGTGATTACTGAAGAGAAGAGGGGGAGATCTTTGGAGTCCTTGCTGTTCAGCAGATGCAAAGTCTGAGTTCTCTTGTGTTCTTCACTGCTTTGAGCCATTCCAGTGTCCCCATTTTTGCTCTGGCTCTCCATCAAATACCAATTATTTGAATTCTTGAACTTCATCTTCAAAGCTGCCCAAAGCCTGGACCTGGAGGATCCTGTTACACAGCTGGCCAATGGTGGCCCTGTCCCTGCTGCTTTAGGCTCTACATGGAGCAATGATGACCCATATCTCTTTGAGGGACCGGCTTATAAAAGGAGCTCTTTAGTGCTGGGAGTCTTGACTTTGCTTCTATGGCTCCTCATCTGGAGCCCCTCTGTCCTCTCCCCACTTGTGGAGGCAGTTTCCCATTTGGCCTGCCTTCTCCCTGTGTCTTCATGTTGTCATTGCCTTTCCTTTCTGCCTCTATTTTCGTTCACTTCTCTTCTTAGCGTGGGGTGTCAACGCAAACTGGCGTGACAAGGTCTTTCTGAATTTTTCATGCTGTTTGGCATCAATCCTGTCTAATACAAGCCCCTTTACGACCTAGTCGAAGCAAAGGGCATCAGCGAATACCTATAAGAAAATCTGATTTAAATCCCAAACTTTCTCCAAGGCAGAAGATAACCATCAGCATCTGGCCTTTCTTAAGTGGGACAGTGATGTAATGGGTAATCTCAGGGCTGGTATCTCCCAGCTCCTTCCCGTTTTACCATTCGATGTCGCCAACAGCTTGTCAGCTTTTCGTTCCCCAACTCGTGTGTCTGCCGGCGCTCTATAAATGTGCTCTCTTTAGCATCATCAGCTCTACACTTTGCTTCTTGCTGCAGCTTTGTCACAGCGCGGCGAACACAGAACTCTCGCCAAAGTACACGGGGATGATCAAAAGCTAACGGCCACCACTAAAAAGGAATAACAAGAAATAGCATGTTTCTGTTTTCATTTAAAAAAAAATTATTATTCTCACCAGTTAGTACTTCATGGAAAAACTTTCTTGAGACAGCTTTGTTAAGGAATCATAAAATGGTTTGGGTTGGAGGGACCTTTAAAGGTCCTCTACTCCAACCCCCTTGCAATTGGCAGGGACATCTTCGAGCGGCTGAGGTTCCTCAGAGCCCTGGCCAACCTGACTTTGAATCTTCTCTGACTCTGGCAACTGGAGCGAACTTAAATCAAGCAACCACCTTTAGGCAGAAAACTTGTCACCTCCCTCAAAGCAGCCCTACGAAGTGCATTGTCCCCCTGCGGAGGCTTTCGTACCTTTTGGACTCCCTCCTCTAGCTTTTGCCCGTGGTTCAGTGCGATAATCCCGGTCTGCAGTGCCGGTTCTGCGGCACCTGCTTGCCACCGTCTGTTTAAGTTGAAGCGCCAGGTTACAGACTGCACAGTTAATTCAACACTCTGCCTTTAGTTCCTTTACACCTCTTGGGTAAATACCATCTGATCCCCCCTGGTTTGCAACTGTCTCAGCCGTGTTTTCCAAGCCGTCTGTTGTCAGTTCTGTCCCATAACCTTCCCTGACGCCCTCCTGGAGTCGAAGATTGTTTTTCCTCAAATTGTGGTGCTCAAAACTGACTCGGAGCCATGAGCTGGGACCTCACGAGTGCTGAGGAGGCAGCAGTGTTACCTGATGTCTTACAGATGGTGTTCCTTGTTGTACATCCTGTTATATATGTTTTTTTTCACAGCAGCACAGTACTGTTACCTCATCCTCGGTGTGTAATCCGGTATTTCTCCTCTTCCCACCTCATCCTTTCTGCTGCCTCGTATCATTTTAAGACCCATTTGGTAACGCATTTGTTGGATTTGTTGCGTCCTTAACGGTGGCAAAAGGTGGTGAATTGATGGGTTTGAAGAGGGTCGGCTTGTAGTTTCAAAGCATGGAAGTCCCAATATTAATGGGACCAATGCTATATACCTTTCCTGGACTCAAAGAAGATCCAGAAAGGATAAAGGGGAGGTTTTCTTTTCTTAGTTGGTTTTTGGTTGCTGGTTTTTTGTGGTTGGGTGTTTTGGGTACTTTTTTTTTTTGTTTTTTTGCCTTTAGGGTTTTGGTGGTTTGTGTTGTTTCTTCTTTTTTTTTTTTTTTTTTTTAAAAAGGGGACCCATTTTCAAGCTGGATGCGTTCAAATGGGTTCTCTTCCCATTAAAACCGGACCTGGGCTCTCCAGTCCTTTGAGCAGAGCACACCGATGTAGTAAAAGCATCTCTGCCCTGGTGTGAGTGAGGGCGTGGGGGCCCGGGGAGGAAGGCGGCCGAGCGCGGCTGTGACCCCCCGACGTCTCCTGCCGGGAGCAGAGATGCTCCCAGGCCACGTGAGGGGAAAGCCGAGGCTGTGGAGGAGAATTTGCAGGCAGAGGAGGAGCGAACCATCTGTGCTCCAATCGCCCCGGCAGGCTGGGCACGGCGTGCGGATGGATGGTGCCCTTGTGTGCAGGAGGACAGATGGCACGCTGCTCCCCAGCTCCCACCGTGACCTTCAGCGCTCGTCTCCGTCACTCGCTGCCTGCCTTCAGCTGTACGAGGCCGCCTGGAGAAGGGCTGCAATGGCACAGGGTCGATATGACTGGATCTCAGCTCTCATGGGTGGACGTTTTCTTGCTGGAGGCATCAGGATCTGGGGCCAGGAGACCCAGGTGGGCAGCAGAGGTGTTGCTGATGGGAATCGAGCTTTCTGCTGGGGTCTTCTGCGCCCCCCCTTGCAGGGAACCCATCAGGCAGCACAGCCCTGGACTCTTTGCAAGGCGAAATTGAGCCATCCCTGGCAAACCCAAACACACCACGGAGCAGAGCCCTTCAAAGGGAGGCAGGCGGCCGGCTCTCCCGGCGTCGCGAAGCCGCCCTGCCTGCGACTTGGAGCCTTCCCAAGCGGCTGTCAGTCACCATCGCTGGCCCTGTTCTCACTCACATACAGTATTATCTCTACCCGCTGCTGCAAATTGGCTCTGAGCAATCCTTGATCTGTCAGCATCGCCTACCCACTCTCAGATGTCACCAGCCCCCGCTGCTGCCCTGCTCGGTAACGTGTCTCTGTGAAATGTAATAATTCATTAAGTTGAGCTTAACATTTTATTTTTTTTTTCCCCTCCCCTCTCTGCCACCCCTTCCTCCTTCTAATGGACAAAAGCAATTAAGCTCCATTAAGGATCAAATGTGTGGGAAGTGTCTCCCTCGGAGATGCTGCCGCAGCTTCACGGACCTTGTCCCTGGATGCGTGTGGCACCGGCTTCTGCAAATTAGGGCTCTGTGAGCAAACGGTTGGGTATGGGGAAATGTTGCTTGATGAGGGGGGTGCTGGAAAAGATGTTCCCATTCCCTTCTGTGGGAAAAAAGTTATTTGATGCTCAGCTGGTCCTTCTGGCTGGGTTTCGTTGTAGACGCATGATGATGGCTTCTCACCGTGCAGCAAAAGAAGACACTACTCTCAGCAAAGGAGGAGCTGGAAGACAAAGGGATGGGCAGGCAGGAGGTGGCAGAGAGGGGGCCAGATTCCCAGCTGGAGTAAATCAGGAAAAGCTTTCCAGGTGCTCCCGGTCACAGATTATTTCTGTGGGGTCTGACCAGCAGAAGTTCTGCCAAGGTGCTGTCTGGCATGGGGTCATGGCCATGGGGCAGAGGTTCAGCGTGCAGGAGGACCAGTGGGCCAAACCAGAGGGAAAGAGGCAACTTCCCCCCTAACTCTGGCTGCAAACAGCATCTTCTCACCTCTTGACATCCCAAATTTGCTAATAAAGGCCGGTGAAGGATGATGGCACAGCCAAAATGGTCCTGCCTTTCCTCCAGCTGGGGCAAGGAGGGGATTTGGCATGGCATGCCCGAAACCGAGAGTATGTTTCACTGTTGGCTGTGGGAGGTCCTTCCTTCTCCCCCGTCTCCTCCAGCCCTCCTTCCCTCCGCTTAGGCTGCTTTTCTCTTCCTTGCCTTTTGTTCTCTCCCCCTTCCCTGCCCTAGGAAGAAAGTCTCATTTCAGTCTGAAAGCCAGCGATGGAGGGGGAGAGTCATTTGATGCTTAATGCCAGAGCGGCAGGAAACCTCACCTTCCTGGGGTGGAATTAAAAATGCTTGAATTGTCTGGGGATCTTAAACAAGAGATGCAGGGAACATTCAGGGCTTTTCACACAAACACACGCACGCGCACACACACACACACACATGCAAAAGCCCACACAGCATTAAGGGTGTAATAGCTCAGCTGGGGTAATGCACTTGAACTCTCCCTGCAGCAGACAGACCAATTCTTTCGGTTCTTTTGAATATATTTTTTTGAGGCTGGAGGTTGCTGCTAGTCTCCGGGGAGAGAGACGTCCGTCTTGCAGAGAGAATGGTGCCATTTGTTCTTTGCAACGACACTTCCCTCGGAGCAGCCTGGGACCGGGAAGGGGCTGAGAGCACGGGCTGGGCTCCTCCGTGGGGCTGGGGCTCAGGGACGGGACAGGGAGCTGCATCCCTGACAGATTGCATCCCTGTGATGTTGTTGCGAGGAAGGAAGGGTGTGCTGGGGGATTTTCTGGTGTGAGGGATGCTCCTTTTGTGCAAATGTGTTTGCCAATAGAGGTATAACACGCGGCTCGAGATGCCCCAGGTATGTGGTGTGTGCCAGCACAGGGTGCGGGACCTCCTAGAAACAGGTCTGGCCGTGTCGTCTCACGTATGACCTATGGCATGGGTGGGAAGTTACCTACATCGCCACCCCTGCCAAATATTTTAATTTCTCTGTGTGCGGTGGCCTTTGCGTACATGCTTAGGGCTTTGGGTGCTTCTTCATAGAGGGTGGGTGAAAACCCCAGGAGGGCTGTTGGCACGGGCCTTCCAGGTATGGCCACGAGCGTGTGTACACCAGCGAGCCGACCATGCTTTCCTGTGCCGTCTTGTGTTTTAACTGCGGGTGAGAAGGTGTATATAGCCCTAGCTGCATAAAGGCATCTTTGCACAGCTCTGGGCTGGGCTATAGGTGAAATCGTATATTTTATGTGCTGAGGAGTGTGCTTATGATTGTGCCCAGGAGCGTGTGTGAGCACTTGGATGCCAGTACATCCGTGCACCGCGTGTGCCAGCGGCTGCAGGAGCGGTGGGCAAGGTGTTGGCTCTGGCCAGCGGTGCTCAGCGTTTGACGTGCCCTTGCCTGCGCAGAGCCCGTGTGGTGCTGCCTGCCCTCCTGCCTGACGCGGTGCCAAGCTGTTGTCTTCCTCTGGACCGGTCATAGCGCCTGGGCAGTTCATTTGAGACACTGAAGTCCAGAGAAGGACAACAGGGATGTCTCAAGCCTTGGGAAAGCCCTCCAAGGAGAGTCTGGAAAGAGGAAGGATTGAGAGGAAAAGGTGGCGAAGGCAGGGGACAGGACCTGCCCTTATCCATCCTCTTGCTGCCTCCTCACGGTGCCCGGTTTTTATTCCCTGAAGGAACACACAGAAGCTGAGCTGGTTCTGGAGTTGGGTGCTGCTGGGGGCATCCTCCCCGAACAGCAGCAGCTCCCAGCTGGGACGTGCGATGCTGAGTGACCGAGCAGGGTGTTTGCTCATGTGCATCCATGCCTTTCCTCCTGCACAGAAGTGTCTCTTCCTCTCAGATCATTCACCCATCCCTTGGCCATGTTTTGTCTGGGAATGGCCATGCATTGTCCCAAGAAGCTCCAACAGCCCTTGGCTTGTGCTCCATCTTGGTCCCTGCCTCCCCTCCCGGAGCCGTGGTGCCCCCAGCCCCTCATGGACCCTGCTGCCCCACGGCTATGCTCTCACTGCTCCCCTCTGCCCTTCCCCAGGGAGTTTGCCAAAGAGCGTGAGCGAGTGGAGAACCGCCGAGCCTTCATGAAGCTGCGGCGCCAGCAGCAGATCGAGCGGGAGCTCAACGGCTACCGGGCCTGGATAGACAAAGCGGGTAAAGGCTGGGGGGGCCTGGGGGGGCTTCCGGGGGGTGGCCGGCACTGAAGGGTGCCGGTCATGCAGAGTGGTGGGGGTGGGAAGGAATCCCTGAGCATCCTCCAGTGCAACCCCAAAGTTGCACGGGTGCTCACGTGGTGGCGTTGGGTGCAGGAGTGAGCTCGGCCCCGGGTGGTGCGATGGCCTGGCCAGGCTGCAAACAAGGGCATTGCTGACGGCTGATGAAACCTCATCTTCTGTGGCATGAAACTGTCGTATTTTGAACATGAGGCATGTTATATCTCTAGGGAAGGCTGTGAGCGTCGCTGCTGCGGAATTTGCTCTGCCATGGTTTCCTTTCTCTTGATGTTTGCTGGAGTCCCCTGCAGTAGTGGGTAGGGAGAAAGCAGAGCAGTGAAAGGTGACAGTGGTTTTCCAGTTAAACGTGCTCCTGGAGCAGACTGGAGGGCGTGCATTCACTAGTTCCCAGCTTGGGGCTCCCACCTTGACCTGGGCACGGCCTGGGGAGGTGGAGGTTTCCAGGCTTCCTGCTGGCACCTAGCCCTGTGCAGCAGCCTGTAGGGCTGGTTCCCAAACTGCCAGGGCCCCTGTCCTTGCGTGCACCTCGTGGGGATCAGTTATGCGCGTTCAGCTCTGAGAAGGGGAGGTTTACACTTTTATCTAGCATTCAGACTTCAAAACTGATGGTAACTTGGATCGAGGTCTGGGCTCCAGATCTCAGCTTTGGTCCTGGGTTGGGATGTTGAGCCCCAGACTTGTCTACAATATTCAGCTTGTTTAGTGGGGTTAATTACAGTGGAGGAAGAAGGGGTAATTACTAGTAATTTTTTTTTCTGATGCAGTATGTGGTAGCTGTTACTTGCTGCCTTCCAGAATTTTCTTTTGGACACTTAACCAATACTTGACAAGAGTTTACCAGGTAGAGCAACCACCTGCAGGCTGGGCAAAGTGCTTAGGTACAAGGCAGTGAGGTCTGATGTGTTCAACCAACTGCCTCTTGTCTCCTGATGCTAAACTCTGTGTTTTGCGTAGAGGAAGTCATGCTGGCTGAAGAGAACAAAAACTCTGGGACCTCAGCCTTAGAAGGTAAGACAAGAAGTGCCCTGCCTAAGCAACCGTCTGCCCTTCCTTCTGCCTGCCCGCAGCTGGAGATTGAAACCCTTTATCTGCCAGGAGAGGAGGGAGGTTTGGGGATGCCCCAGTGGGGTCTGTGGCCGGAGGGAGTGGTGTGAGGAAATGGATTGACAGTATAACTGCTAAGAGACCATGGAAGCCAGATTTCTGGTCCCACACAGATATAGCTCTGGACTAGGGTCACCTGGCTATCTCCATCCTATTACCAGACCTGACTTAGCCCAGTGCTGGTCACCAGGTCCTAGTCCAATGAGCTGGATCCTGGCAGAGTTGGGCCACCAACACCCCTTCCTCTTCCCTTCCCAGTGCTCAGGCGAGCCACCATCAAGAGGAACCGGACGGACGCCATGAACCGTGACTCGAGCGACGAGCACTGCGTCGATATCGCCTCTGTGGGCGAGAGGAGGTTGGCACAGAGAAGACCTCTTCATCCAACCTTGGGTTAGTGCAGTTTGGAGCCTTCCTCCTCAAAACCTCTGCCAGTTTATTGAGTTGCGAGGGTCACACCTGTCACTCGGAGATTGTCATGGATCGGCCATCCCTGCTAGTTTGAGAGCAAAGGGAGCAAACCATTCGCTGCCTCCTGTACCATTTAAAAGCTATGTGGTTAAGTCATGCCCCATAAGAGCAACGTCTGTGAGCTGTCTGTCCTGTCTCATGTTGCGGGGAAAGCTGGAGCACCCACCTCCTTCTCTCACCTTGACTGGAAAACCCAGCTCCTTCTCCCCACTCTTTTTCCTTAGGTAACCCCTTGAGTCACTCTGGCCTCAAAGGCGCCAGAGTGGATGGTGCCTCCTACTTACGGCACAAGGAGCGACTCCTCCGCATCTCCGTTCGACACATGGTGAAATCCCAGGTCTTCTACTGGATCGTCTTGAGCCTGGTGGCTCTCAATACTGCCTGCGTCGCCATCGTCCATCACAACCAGCCAGCCTGGCTCACCCATTTCCTCTGTGAGTCTGTGGGCTTTCTGTAGGTGTGAGAGTACTGCATGGGCAGACAAAACCTCCTGCAACCTTCTTATCTCCATGGCTGGAGGTTGCAGCACACGTAGGGAAGAATCCCACCAGAGTCATGCTGGTAATCTCACCAGAGTCATGCTGGTGTGGAGCTGGGTGGGGAATAACTTGAACTACATTCGCTGTTGATAACGCAGGACCATGTACAGCCATTTAATTCAGCTTTGCCCTTGACCCCATGCCCACTGATGGCTGTCTCAACCCCGTGAGCAAACGCGGAGGAGTTTTACTGGCCAGTGTGTTTCTCAAGAGAGAGAAAAAGACCACAGGTCTCAGTTGGAGTTCTCCTGAAATTGTGAACAGTGGTGATGGAAAGCTTGCTAGATGTCCATCTATGGCTACAAGCAATAGCTGGAAATGCATGAATTTGCAGGGGTGGGGCTGGTCATGGGGGAACCCCTGGTTAAGGTTTTGGTGCAGAGGACGGAGATCCCAAGCTTGGAAACTGGAACAACCCCCAGCCCACTGTGGGCTGTGATACAAGGTCAGGTCTCAGAGGCAGCAAACCCATACCCTAGCACGGTGCCAACTGCAGAGCAATGTGGTCAGCCCCGCAGCAGCCACGTGTTACTCCTGAGCTGCTGCAGCAGAGACGGTGCTGCTTTCTCAGCTGTGTTATTCTTACTCACCTTGAAAATGTCCCCGTCAAGCACTAGGCTTGCTCAAATCCGCATTAGCATGCTCAGGCCTGCCGGGATCCCAGCACGCCATGGTGTGGTATGGCAGCTGGTCGTGGTGAGAAGCATCTTTTGGACAAGGTGAAGAGCCAGACCGTTGCCTGCCAATGTTCAGGAAATAGCTGGAGAAGCTTGTCACTGGCTCTTGGCTGTTCAGCTCGATTACCCTGGCCAAGTTCCATCCGTGTGATGATTCAAATCCAGGTTGCTAATATTCCCCTACAGCGTCGTGTGGTTAATGTCTTTGCAGACGCCTCAACCACTGTTGTATAATGCTAAAGAGCTGCTCCACTCCAAGACAGTCAGCTCTGGTCTTCTCAGACCCCTGGGACACTGGTGCACCTACCCTGAAAGATGGAGTTAATGCTCTGTTCGACACAATTTAGCTCCTCAGAGAAAAGCTTCCCTCATCCCAAACCCTGAGAGCCTGGGGAAGCAGCGCGCGGTCCTTAACTTGTCCCATCTCTGTGGTGTGTTGTATGGGCTACGGGTGGCTCCATGCAGCTCCCCAATGTGTCTGGGTTTTTTCTTTCAGACTATGCAGAGTTCCTGTTTCTTGGACTCTTCCTCTTGGAGATGTCCTTAAAGATGTATGGGATGGGGCCACGCCTTTATTTCCATTCTTCCTTCAACTGCTTCGACTGTGGGGTAAGCAGCCCCAGAGATGCTGTGGGTGCAGGGGGAGATGTTTGATGTTTGGCAGGGGAACCCTTTCTGCTGGAACAGCCTGCCTGTGCCAGACTGAGACACCATGTCTTGGGCAGGGTGGTGGGTGCCGTGTCTTCAGGCATGGGAAGATTTCCTGCAACAGCCTGTCCTGAGCCTGTATTTGACTCATGGCTGTGTCTGCTTCTCAGGTCACGGTGGGAAGCATCTTCGAAGTGGTTTGGGCTATCTTCAGACCAGGAACCTCTTTTGGGATCAGTGTCCTACGAGCCCTTCGTCTCCTGAGAATATTTAAAATAACCAAGTATGTGCCATCCATCTGCACGTCTTGGACTGTGGCTGCCACCCAGATCCAGTCACTCCTGCTCTCCTGTCAGCATGGCTACGAGTGCTCCAGCACTGCTTCTGTTTTCTAGGTACTGGGCATCCCTGAGGAATTTGGTGGTCTCACTGATGAGCTCCATGAAGTCTATTATCAGCCTGCTCTTCCTCCTCTTCCTCTTCATTGTAGTCTTTGCCCTGCTGGGAATGCAGCTGTTTGGAGGCAGGTAGGTCGTTTTAAGTTTGGGGGAAAGGAATTTCTTGGTGTCAAAGCCAAGTGATAACACCCTCTTGGGTGCCTAGGAAGACTGTAGCCTCCCCCCTCAGCCTGCTGCTAACAGTGGTACCTCTCCCATACAAAAGCCTCTGCTCGAGCAAGTACCCCTGGGCTGTGTGGGTCCTTCTGACCAGGACACCTTTTGGGTTTCGGCACCAAATGCTCAGGAGAGCCTCCTTAGAGTGGGGAAAGGTCCTCCTAAACCAAAGAGAGGTGATAGCACAGCAGTCAGGGGTTTGATGGAGTTGGTACTGCAGCCCACTTATCTCCCCCTGGTTCTACTTCCAGGTTTAACTTCATCGATGGGACTCCCTCAGCCAACTTCGACACTTTCCCTGCAGCCATCATGACAGTATTCCAGGTAGGAGCTGGGCTGCAAGGCAACACAACCAAAGGGACTTGGGATCACCTGCTCACTCCCCGCTGGCTGGAAGGGGCTTTTTAAACCAAACAAGTTCCCCTCCATCATCTCTTGGGATGTAACTCCTTCTCCTCCTGTATAACAAAGAGATGGAAACTCTTCCAGCTCTGTGATGCAAGGTGGAAGAGTTTCAAAACTCTTCTGAGGAGACCTAAACCCTCAGCACCATCCATCCTCTTCTCCCTCAAGTGCTACAGCCGGAGAGCTGGGTTATTGACTGCACGGGGTCTCTGTACTTGGCTCCTGCACGTTGGTGGGATAGGTCAAGGGGACTGTCCAGGTGAGGAGAAGATGTGGGTGACAGATGCTGGCTTGCTTTCCTGCAGATCCTGACAGGTGAGGACTGGAACGAGGTGATGTACAACGGCATCCGCTCCCAGGGAGGCGTTCGCTCAGGCATGTGGTCCTCCATCTATTTCATCGTCCTCACCTTGTTTGGAAACTGTATCCACCTGGCTGCTGTGCGTTTAGCGAAGACAAGCCCATCTCATCTCCCCCTCTGGGGGCATCCCCTCTCCACTCACTGCTCCTTCCTCCTCTCCCAGTTGAAGGGAATCTTATCAAATATTCAGGTTTGGGATGTGGATGTATTGCGGGTGGCCCTGGATATCCCAAACACAGGGAAGGAGCTGTCTGGAGGTGACCTGTGGGCTGTATATATATATAGGATGGGTGAGGAGTTTGTCCCTTTGGCTGCTCCTCACTGAGGTGGTGAGGAGCCGTCAGGGCCACCCTACCTCGGTGGCTGCAGACACCCATGTCCTTAACACGTACCTTGTGCATCCTTAGCTGCTCACAGATACTCTGCTGAATGTCTTCTTGGCCATTGCGGTGGACAACCTGGCCAACGCTCAGGAACTCACCAAGGTATGCTTCAGTTGCTCCTTTTTCTTCTCTTGCTGGTGTGAAGAGAGTGAAGGATGGGGCCAGCAGGAAAGGCACTGGGAGCAGTGCCTGTGACTGTCCTCACTCCAGAGCCTGGGGTCACCTTGTTCCTCAGCTCAGCCTGGCTTGAAAAGAGGTCGGGTCAAATTGGAAGTGGAGGCTCTTCCTCTAGGAAGGTACGCAGGGTGCTCCCCTGAAACACAAACCCGTATCACTGGGCAAAGCCATTTCGAGTTTGATTTAGGAAAGTGCTTAACCCTGCTGGGCCTCTCTGGGAACACCCACGCTTCCCAGCCAGCGTGGCTTAACTATTTCTCCGTTTAAGCTCCCCAGTTGCATTTTCCTCCAGTGAGACTGAGATAACCCTCAACTGCCCGATGGGGTCTGACACAGGGACGGTTATATGCCTGAGTGCTCCGGAGATGTGGGTTGGGAAGAGGGAATGTAGAAGCGCTTTCTGATGGCATCAGTATTTATTCCCCATCTGCCTGCAGGGCAGTGGACGTGATTTAGGATGCAATTTAGTATGGTGCTTGAGGAGATTATTGGGCTTAGCTGTTTTTAAGACCATGCTGGGAAATATTTGGGGAATGCTAAAACGTTGGGGCACCATCTGGATACCGGTGAGTAGGCGAGAGCTGCAAGGGTCATTGCTGCTCCTCAGAGGGGACCAGTTGTGCCCATGTTTTTGCAGAGCCCATGCCTGTTGCTCAGGTCCTTGGGGTTTCCTGGGAGACTTCCACGCTGGTGTAAATCCGACCCCGCGGCAGCAAACGAAAGGAGGCATGGCGCTCATTTGCCTGAAGGGTGGGTGCGGGGGTCCCTGTCCTCCCGTGCTGGATGGAGGTGGCACTTCCAGGGGCTGCTGCTGGGGTGAGAGGGGTGGAGAGCCCCGTGGCGTACCAGCAGCATCAATTAAGGGAGCGCTGAGTTTTTGAAAAGGCTGAACGCGCACTAATGACTCCTAATGACATTTTTTGCTCCGGAGACACAACCATACTCATTAAAGCAATACGGTCTCTGCCGGGGTCATTCACGGATGCCTTGCCTCCCACTCCAGCGGGGGGATGCCTGTCTCACCCCTGTGGTTGTGAAGAAGGGAGGGCTGAGCTGGTCTACGCCGTCTGGGGCTGTTCTAGCTCTTGCCTGGAGCGGGCTGGGTTCACTTATTTAAGTAGCGCTGATGCCTTCAGTAAGACCTGCCGTAGTGGGGACTGTAAAGTAAAGGCTGTTTCTGGAAATACAGGTGCCTGCTCCCCTTTTCTCCCACATGTCTCGGCATCTACGGTAGCCCCGTGCATCCCTCGCTGCCTGCGATGGCCGCACCTTCCCTGGAAACCCCAGCATCCCACTAAGCAGCTCCCCTCTTTCCTTCGCAGGATGAGCAGGAGGAAGAGGAGGCCTTTAACCAGAAGCACGCCCTTCAGAAAGCCAAAGAAGTCAGCCCCATGTCTGCCCCAAACATGCCTGCTATCGAGTAAGTGACACAACCTGCCCCCAGCCGCTACCCCGGTGCCCCCCCAAGCCCAGCGGGGCTTCTCAGCAGAGTGGGAAGCTGAAGAGGAGCCCTGGCATGGCTGCTTGTGGGGCTGCCGCAATAAAAAACGGTCCTCGCACAGGGTGACTCCCTCTCCGGGTGTCTTCCTGAAGATGGATGGAGACCTTGGAGTATGCTCCCCGTGAGCAGCAGTGCCTTCGGAGAGGTGTCGGAGCAGGGAGCGGCTCACGCTGCCATACCTGGGGTTGGCCATCCCTGCCCCAAGCAGCAGCTTCAGAGCTTGGGCACGGCAGAAATCCGCTAAAACGGGCTTTCTGCCCCAAATGTACAGCTCAAACGCTCCGGGCTGCTGCTAGGGGTGGGGAAGGAGGCTGGGGAGGAAGAAGATGTATCGTTTTTTTCTCGAGGACGGGTGATATTTGTCCTCAGGGAGCATTTTCTTGGCGGAGCTGCAGGATCGCAGCCAGGGCTGGAGGAGAAGGGAGCAGTGGTGTCACAAATCTTCCCCAGGCTCCTTCCCTGGTAGTGAATGCAGTTATGAGAGACGGAGCAGGTTGGCGAAACCGTGTTTGATTGTACAGAAATTTGATTTGGGCAAGAAAAAAATGCTCCAAACCACATAAACCTCTGGTACGGTGCTAAGGAGCCTTGTCTCTGCGTTTCAGCAGAAGAAAATTCTGTTTTTTCTTTTCGAGACGCCTTTTTTTCCCTTTATTTTGTGGTGTCATATGGTCTAAATCACATAAAACTTTCAAAGTCAACATTGGAACGAGGCGTTTTGATTTGTTTCCCGAAACAGTACATTTCAGTGCGGCTGAAAGGATTTTTTTTAATTTTTTTTTCCTTTTTTTTATAGAATCCCTTCCCAGGGAATTTTAGGTTTCGTTGTACTTTGAAACCCAGCCAAGCTCGTACACGGCAGAATCTCTTGCAGATTTGCCGAGAGAAACCGCTGTCTTCAGGCGAGCGCTGATCGGGGGGTGGGGGGGGAAGGTCGGAAGCGGCGTTGGAAACAGCCCCCTCCCTGGCTTGGCAGCGGTGGGATGTGATGGTCTGGCTACCAGTGGGAACGTGTTGGATAAAGCAAGGGAATAGAGGGATTTGGGCTGCAAAAGAGGCTGGCGAATGGGCAGAGAGGAGAGAGGAAAAGGGGGGTGATGGACTATAACAGGGCACTAAAGGATTTGCCCATGCTGCGCATCCCTGCTGGAGCTTCCTAGCCGTTGTCAGGTATAGCAGGTCAGGAAAACAGATCTCCCTAACCTTTGGTTGTTGTTCTAGTGGCATTGAAATGGGGAGGTATTGATATTTGCAGATCTTTTTTCCAGCTCCTCCCCCTCAGCAGGATGGATAGTGTGAGGGGTAGGAAGGGGATGTGATGCCGTTGGGGGGGCGGCCATCTCCAGCATCAGGTCTGATGTGCCTTCGGTGGTGCTACGCTGATGCCAGCAGCCAGGGAGGGACAGTGGGGACATCACAGTAAGGGACAAGCCGGAGCAGAGCCGGTACCAAAGGGCTGTTGGAAACCTGGGTCGGTGAAGCCGAGCCGGAGTCTGCGTTTGGGTGCCTGCAGACACAGATGGCTTCATTTCTATGTGGGTACCCGTCGCAGGCAGGTTTGGTACACGCGTTCCCGCCTGCGGAGAGGTCCGGTGGCGCGCGGGGATGAGTGCTCCCACGTGGCCAGGTTGGCGTGGGCGGCTGCGGTGCCGATCGGAGTATTGTATTTGCTCATGGGCGCCGTCGGTGCAGATGGCGCGGGGCTGGTTGACGAGTGGGTGGCCAGATGGACGCATGCGGGTGCTGTCATGTGTTGGTGCCTAACGTGCTGCGGGGATGCGTCTGAAGGTTCGGCCACTTGCTGCGGGGACGGCGGCGGGTCCCTGCCTGCAGGTCCTGCCCGCGTGGCCCGGCTGTGCGGTTCACCCCCTGCCTGGAGCGTGGCCACCGGAGTCTTCCCGTGCAGGTGTCCATGAGGAGGCGATTGCCAGCGTGACTCCCCCAGGGGCTGCGGGCACCGTTGCAGTCTCAGGATGGCAGCGAGACACGTCCCATCTCGCCTGCGTGACCTCTGCGAGTATATTTGCTTGCGGGTCCTGCACACGCGCGCACATACATGGCATTTAGGAAAGCAAAAACCGAATCGCTGCACGCACGGTTCCGCTTGCTCGTGGCTGTTTGTTTGGAGCTGCGGGCAGCTGAAATCTTTTCTGTCCTGATACGACGGATAAAGCCTTGAATCTCCCCGGCTGTGCGAAGCTGGCAGGGGTGAAGGGCACCGACAGCCCTGTTGGGCTTCTCTGTGTCGGGGCTACGCAGGTGAGAGGGGCTCCGCAGGGTCTCAGCCTCGGGCTTGAGCCTTGGTTTTGCTGGGGAGCTTCACGTTCCCCTCTGCGGTCTCAGGGCAGCATTAACCCACGGTGATGCCTCTGAGCAGCTTGGGGCTGGACTGACAAACCGCTTCCTCTGCCAGATCCCCACGTGTTGCTCGGGAGAGGTGGATTTGGAGCGGTTTGCAAGAACTGTTAAATATCCGAGGATGTGCTAGGACTTCGGAGGGGCCGCAGCCTTCGCCGCTCACCCTGCCCCACCGCTGCATGGCTGGCCGGCGCGGGGAAGGCTCCGTGGCCCCCGCGAAATGGATCTGCATCCCTGGCGCTAGCGTCGCTGCCTGCATTTCCTTGGATGGGAGCGGCGGGTGCCACGGCGGGGTGTGGGGACGTGGGTTCAGCGTGTGAGTGTGAGCGTGGGCAGCCCCACGGGCGGCTCGTTGCCGCGGCACGAGCAGGGATGTTCAGGGGATTCGCTGCTGGCTGCCGCGCTTCGGCATCCCTGCAGCCGGAGAGATGCCGGCTGCCCAGGGCCCCGGGGCAGGGGGGATACACACACACCTCTCTGCGTTGCCCACACGAGTGGAAGGAGGGGTGAAGGGGGGATTGACCCCGTTTGTTTTTCCTCCCCAGAAGAGACAGGCGAAGGAGACACCACATGTCGATGTGGGAGCCGCGCAGCAGCCACCTGTATGTGGGCCGCGGGGGCGCGTGTCGTCTGTGGCTCCTGTGTTTTCTGTGCGTCCGTGGGGCCAGGGTCACACACCGCTCCCCTCCGGCCTCCTCGGTGGGGCAGGGGGGGTGGATTGTGTGCCTGTGCCTCTACTCAGTGTCCCCCTGTTGCACCCCTGTTTGTGTGTGAGCCTTCGTGGTTGTGTGTGTGTGTGCCGTGTGTGAGCAGTGTACGTACACGCCTGCGCTCGGGGGTTTTTCCGTGTGCCTCCGTGTGTTGGGAAGGGCACGTCTGTCTTCTCCAGGGTGTCTGTGTGTGCGTTCACAGCACGGCAAAGGTTTCACGGCATAGCCCAGTCCCTCCCCAGAGCACACAGGCTGGCCCAGTACAGCTCCTTCCCCCACCAGCAGCTCAAACCGCCGCTCCCCAAAGCTTGGGGATGTGCGGGGTGAGGGGCTGTCCTGGCCCAGCAGAGCAGAGCACAGGGAGGGTGCCCTGCGCCCTGCCACATTCTGTGTTGCAAACACCTCAGAGGGCCATGGTCTCATTGAGAAAGGCAGGTCTTGGACCTGGCATCTTTTTCCCCTCTTACCGCCCCCGTCCCATCAGGACTGCCACCCTTGCCAGCAGTGTCCCTTGCGCTGTCATTTAGGGCAGCACTGCTCTGCAAAGGAGCCTGGCTCCAAGGAGCTGGCGATGCAAAGACGTCCCCCGTGCAAGGAGGGATCCCCTGCTGCAGTGAGAGGGCAGCGCCTGTATTTTAAGAAGGTGTCCCCCGAGCAATCACGCAAGAGGAAGGTGGTCACCGCCTGGCTGGGATAGGGCAAGCCGGGGTGCTGGCTGCTCCCAGCAAGCCGAGCAAGATCCCTGAAAGCTTCAGGGCAGCTGTGAGGCCGCCGGGGCTGGTCCTCCATCAGCCTGACGTGTCTGAAGGGGCAGAAGTTCAGTTTCAGCCCCACTTCCAGCCTCTGCCAGCAGCAGAGGGATGCTGGAAGGCTGGGGACGAAGCAGGAGCCCAGCCCGTAGCCCCAGGGATGGCATTTCCTTCTCCCTGGGATTCCCCAATTAAATCCAGAGTGAGTGCTTCACCCGTGGGGGGTGTGGAGGACCAGCGGTGGGGTGGGTGTCCAGGATGCTGACTGCTCGCCGTCCCCCGTTGCAGGCGGGAGCGTCGCCGGCGGCACCACATGTCGGTGTGGGAGCAGCGCACCAGCCAGCTGCGCCGGCACATGCAGATGTCCAGCCAGGAAGGCATCAACAAGGACGAGCCGCACCTCATCAACCCCCACGCCAGCATCTTCCGCAGGAAGAAACCAGGGGACGGCGTCACCCTGGAGAAATGCACCGAGGAGCAGGGCAGCAAGGGCGAGCGGCCACCAGCCGAGGGACCCGAGCAGCCAGCCCCGGGGGCCAACCCCGGCGGTGGTGAGGACAAGAGGAGCCCATCGCCCCGGGCCAGGCGGGACAAGGAGTCATGGCACCAGAAGTCGTGCCATGGGAACTGTGAGCCGGGCGAGCAGGATGGGGCAGGAGGCGGCATCGAGGATAGGGCCAGGATGAGGCAGAGCCAGCGGCGCAGCCGGCACCGCAGAGCCCGGATGGAGGGGAAGGAGCCTTCTGGTGCCCTGGGGAGCCGCTCAGCCAGCCAGGAGCTGGGTCTGGAGGAGACGAGCCCCACGGAAGGGGCGCAGGATGGGGACCGGCGCGGGGATGCGGCTGCAGCGGAGGCGCTGATTCAGGGGGAGACAGAGGCAAGCGAGGAGCCCATCAGGTTGGTACTCAGGGAGGGCATCTTCCAGTTCCTAAAACTCCTTGTCCTCTCCCCTTATCTTCTCACACCTCTTTTTCTCCCACATCCCTCCTGCAGGACAAACGGGGTCCCTGCTGGTGATGCCGAGCTGGTCGGGACCGCCAAGGAGGGAAGCCCCCCGCAAGCAGCACCTGAGCCCCCCCGGGGGAAGACGGGCAGCCTGACGGAGCAGGACTGCAGCAGCCCGGACACCAGCGAGCAAGCGCTGCTGGAGGCCAGCCGTGCCGTCAGCCGGAGCGAGCCCGACCTCTCCTCCATCACCCCCAACACTGAGAAGGCCACGGAGAGCACCACCATCATGATCGATGTCCCCGACTCCACTGTGGTACAGAGTGAGGACCCGTCTCTCTTTCCTGAGCCCCTCTCCCAGCCCTCAGGGACCCTGCGGGAATGGAAAGCCGCTTGCACGGCTTTTCCTATCCACATCCATCAACTTGGAAAGGGGGGTTCCTTGCTGCTTCTTGCAGCACCTCCCTCCAGCACCCCAGTTTTGCAGGCTGATGATGCAAAACTGATGTGCCACCGTGCCCTGGGAGCTTTTCCCTTTCTCACCTCCTTCCCACCCGCCCCTTTGCCTGATCCCTCCTTCTTCCTTCCTCTCCGCCTGGGCAAAACACTCCCTTTCCCTGTTTTTCCTAACACATCCACAGCCTCCGCCCAACTCGCTGCCGCTCAAACCCCCTTAACAGCATCCTTGCTGTCAAGGTGAGCTGCTTTAAACGGTGCTATTAATTAAACAGCACTGTGCAAGCTGGCCTTGTTAAAACCCCTTTCATCTGCTACATCCCGGCAGCTCATGTCTTTTCTTCCCTTCTGGTCCCTCTCCCCGTAACAGCACGGGGATGCAGAGCAGAAACCGGGGAGGCCGGGGTCGGGGGGGGATTGCACGTGCCTGGGTGGCAGGGACACCCCAGGGTGCTGTCTGGGTGCAAGGCCGGGCAAAGGGTCTCACTTTCCTGCAGTTAGCAACAAGACAGATGGCGAAGCCAGCCCCTTAAAGGAGGCCGAGAGCAAAGAGGATGAGGAGGAGATGGAGAAGAAGAAGCGGAAGAAGGAGAAAAGCGAGACGGGCAAAGCGATGGTGCCGCACAGCTCCATGTTCATCTTCAGCACCACCAACCCGTGAGGCATTTTTTGATCTGTTGGGGAGGGCTGCAAGGGGAAAGACCCCTAGACATCACTGAAAACAGGGGATCCCATTGGCAAGGGGGCTGAATATCTCCCCAAAATCCTGGATAACCAGCCACAGTGTTCCCCAAGCCCTGGCAGCGCTCTCCCTCTGTGCCAGCCACGCTCATGGCTTTCTCTCCCGGCTGCTGGTTGCTGGCTGTGATTCTTATTCAGTGTTTGTTGCATTATTCGGCAGTCGTCTGCTCCCCCATAGCTCTTGCCCAGCTCCAGCAACCTGGAAGAATAAGCCCCCCAGTTTCTCAGGGACTCTTCCTGGATGGTTGTGGGGTGTCCGGGGGGCAGGAACAGCTGAGCAAAGGGATCAGCAAGCCCAAACCACCCCTGGGCTTGCTTGTTTTGCTCCTCAGGCTTTGCTGCCTATTTTTCTGCTCTGGAAACCAGTGATGTGGGGTGGGTTTTGCAGATGGGGCATGCCGGGGGCTCAGAGGTGCCCCTGTCTCCCCGCAGGGTGCGGAGGGCTTGCCACTACATCGTGAACCTGCGCTACTTCGAGATGTGCATCCTCCTGGTGATCGCCGCCAGCAGCATCGCCCTCGCGGCGGAGGACCCCGTCCTCACCAACTCCGACCGCAACAAAGTGATTGCAAACCTCCCCCGCTCCCCCCATCCCGCAGGCAGCGCAGGCAGAGGTCCTGTAGGATTTTAGCTTCCGTGGTGGGGCATATGTGGGACACGGATCAAGGCGGCCAGTGGCAGCATCTGCACCGCCCTGGGGGGGTCTGCCTTCTTCCCCATCACCTTCCTCTATAAACCCTGGAAATCGCTCTCAGCCTCCCCCACACAGGGTTTGGAGCTTGGGGAGCAGACCAGGGTGTCTTGTCGACACTAAAGTAGCTTAAAATGGGGAGGTATGAACGGGGACTGGGATGGGGGAGGATGATTCTGGCTCACAGCATGATTTCAGAGCTGCTCGCTCCACGCCTGGGAAATGTTTCTCTCCTGCCTTCACAGGCTGGGTTTATGGCTGTCCTGAACTCTTAGGGAACAGGCTGGGTTTTGGGACAAGCGAACTGACCCTCCCTCTGTACCTGAGCCAGGCGAGCCCCCGGCGCGGGGTGGTAACAGCGTCTGGGTGGGCACCAGTGAGCCCCTCTGCTTGGCAGCAGCTGCAGAGCGCCCCTGCCTTCTCTCTGCAGGTCCTGAGGTATTTCGACTATGTCTTCACCGGTGTCTTCACCTTCGAGATGGTTATCAAGGTACGAGGCCTTGCGCTGGGGATGCTGTGTCCCGCAGCATCCTTGCGGTGGCTGGGAAATGGCTCCTCTGTTCAGTTCTGGTCCTAAATTGGGTTGATGGAGACTTTAAAGCCTGGTTCCTAGCGGTGGGAGCTGAGAATGCTCAGGACCGCTTTTATCAGTTTCCAGGCTCCCAAAATATGATGCTCCTTGATATATACCTGGGAGGCAGGGACAGGCCCGCTGCTCCCCGGGGATGTCCCTGTCCCCAGCACATCCCACCTGCAGCTGTTTCCACTCCATGGCCGAGCTGCTCCTTCCCTGCCTGTTTTTTCTCACTGTTTTCCCCCTTGCAGATGATCGATCAGGGCTTGATCCTGCAGGATGGCTCCTACTTCCGAGACCTCTGGAACATCCTGGATTTCATCGTGGTGGTGGGAGCGCTGGTGGCTTTCGCCTTGGCGTAAGTGGCCGTCGTCCTTGTCAGCTCTTTGCCTTCCCTTGGCCGGGGTGGGAGGAGGGTGCAGCTGTGTGTTATGACTATTAGACCCTGATATTTTTTTGTATTTCTCTGCACCCTTCTGCTCTGCTTCTGGGACGGCTCCTGGCAGTGGCGTGTGGCTGACCGCAAAGCCCAGTTGTGCCTCTGGCACCTGAAACCCCTATAACTCCAGAGATGGGTTTCTCCTTGTTTGTCAAACGCTGGCGAGCAAGCAGGCAGGGGGCAAGGCAAGGAAAACTGGGGATACTGGGAAGAATTTGATGGTGCAAATGGTCTTGAAAGAGCTCAGAAGGTGCTGTTAGTGAGGGAAAAAGACCTAAGAGTGGCAGAGATGGAGTTAGACATCTGCTATGCGTCCTGGGGCTCACAGAGATGGCAAAAGCAGCAGCCTGCCAGGTGGAGCTGCCCTCTGAACATCTCTGTGCTGGGACCCCCAGCCGCTGGCTTTTCCTCCGCTCCAAGAGGGAGGAGCATTGCCCTGGAGCCCTGCAGGGATGGGGATGCGGTTGCTGGGGCTTGTGCCTGCATCCTCTGCGTTTGCTCTGCAGTGTGTCCCTGCCGAGCATCACCTTGCGCTGGGGCTCTGGTGCCGGGCTTGTGGCACCCGCGTGTCCTCCTCCGCAGGTGGGTGCAGGGTGGCTCGGCGTCTGCAGTGCCCATGCCATGGAGGGGAGCAGTGTCCAAGGATGAGTCTGGTGCTGCTCTGCCCTCCTCCGTGCTGCCGGCAGGGACAGGCGGTGCAGTGTAAGCTTGAGGATGGATGAGTGGGTGCCATCGTGGTGCTCGCAGGCAAGGAGCACCCCCGGGTCCCCAGGGGCCGTGGCGCCCTGTTGGTGCCCGAGGAGGGAGAAGAGAGGAGAGGTTCGCGCTCCTTTGTCACGCTGCTGTTCTCTCTCTGTGCCTTTGACACTGGGGGCGGTGGCGTTAGTGCTGGTGAGAGGGGAGGGCCTGGCAGCGGCACAGGATGGAGCCCTGTCCTTGGCCACAGCTCAGGTACCGTGCGAGGATCTTGGGGTAGCTGGGTCTGAGCCCCGAGATCACTCAATGGATTACAGCCTGTTATCCATCCTTCCCATCTCACCCCTGGCCGGGCAGCCAGCTCCTTCCCCTCCCTCTCACCCCCTCACACCTTCCCTGGCTTCTTGCTTTTGCCTTCCTCACCTTCCTCGCACGGTGCTTTCATCTGCTGCTCTCTCCTTGGGAAGGGCATGGGAGAATTCAGCTCGCTCGGCACAGGGATGAACCGCTCTCTGGGCAGGACGGGGGAGCTGACTGCAGACCCTGGCATGGAGAAGGGGCACGGGGCAGGTCCGCTGGCTGGGGACATTGCTCTGAACAACCACAAGGCTACCCAGGCCACCGCGAGGATGGACTGAGCATCCCCAGGGGCTGGCTAATAAGCTCTCTGCCAGGGTAGCCCCTCAGAGCATGTCTGGAGGTGGGACTCGAGGCCATCAGCAGCCTGAAGATGCTCTGGGTGGTTTGGGGGACTTTAGGAGGACAACAGAGCCTTTTCCTTCCAAGGCATCTTTCCTTAAGACTTTTTGATGGCTAAAGGAGGGTAGGTTGATGGCTCAGCCTGCTCCCAGGTGATGGGTGTCCTCACTGCTGCTAACGGTACTGTAATCAGTGCTCACTGTCTTTACTGTCCCCTTGCCCCCACCCCACAAAGGTGTCACGGTTCCCGGGGTGGCCCCTGGAGCTGGTGGGATCCCCACGTGCCAGTGCCAAGCATGTGAGGAAGCTGCCATGCCCCTTCCAACCCCGCTTTTGCCACCCGCCTGCCTCCCCCCAGCCTCCCTAGGGAAAGGCAGGTCCCTCTGGGCATGGGACAACTGAATTCTTGAGGGCAAGCCCCCCCATCACTGCAACACCGAACCCCCTCCCACAGAGAAGGAGGGGGTCCATCTCCACGTCCATTTACAGCAAGCGTCCGTGTCATCTGCCCACTCTTGTAACTGTAGCTGGGTAGATACCAAGTCACTCGTGCCATGGATGAGGGCTCTTTATAATGTAAACCTGCAGGATTGTCCCTCTCCCCCACTCCTGACGGTGGCTCCTGCTGGAGGAGATGATCTCATGGCTTCGGGGGTGAAGGGAACAAAAGAACCGCAGCAATTTCTGATAGCTTTATACATTATTGAGCATTTATAAGGACACCTGCCTCTCCCGTTGGCAGCCCGTCACTGCCACGGCCCTGAGAGCTGCAGGATGTTTGTCAGCTATACGTGTCCCAACCCGCCGCCCTCCCTCCCTCCTTCCCGGTCTCAAGAGAAAGGAATCTGGCTGTGATATTTGAATCCCTCTCCTTTTCTTCTTCCTCCATGAGGTCTTTGATGTGGGGCTGGGGTAGGGGGCGGGGAGGTGTCCTCCCTCTCCCTCACCTCCACGGCGCTGAGTGGGCAAAGCGATGCCCACGGAGAGGCTGCAGCAATTACGTGGCTGAGAGTGGCTGGTGACCAAGTCCAGCACTTTCTGCTTGGGACATGCTCTGCCATTCGGGTTTCCTGCCTTTTTTACCTCCGTTCCCTGTTTTGGTTTTCTCGTGGTGGTCTCGGGTAGCTGTGGGTACAGCAGAAGGTGTCTGAGGGGGTCCAGTGGTGCCACCACCATCTGCCAACCATCAGTGCCACATCGAAATCACCAAAAAGAAAGTGTCCACCCATAAAGCCGTCTCCCTGTGTGCCATTGTGGCTTGTCCACTGCCCCCTCGGAGCCTGTACATCCCAAGCAAGAGGTCGTCTTGGCTCGTTTGTAGCTCTCCGCATGGAAAGTTAATACGTCAATCCAAACGCAGCCTAAATAAAAAGCCCAATATAAGACCATAAATCTCCAAAGAGTTCAAATTAAATTAGCTGAAATAACCAGAACCATAACTAAAGACGCCGCTCGCTTTTGCCTCCCGTGGCACTCTCCGAGGAGGTATTGCGCAGAGGAGCAGCGCTCGCTTGTGGCTTTGCAGAGCTGCAGAGAGGTGGTGATGCCTACGCCCGTGGGCTTGCAGCATCGGGAAAGGTCGGGTGATGGAAAAGTTGATGGAAAGGTTGAGTGCTGGCCAGTGCATAGCCCTCGTGGTCTTGCCTGGTGATCAAGGGTAGGAGTTTCTCCACCCAGAGGTACCCAGCAGAGGTGCCTCTTTCTTCGCAGAGCTCCCTGTGCTCATTGGCACCGGTGTCTGGAAGCAAGAGAGACCCTTGTGTACTGCCAAATGACCTGGCGTGAGGCTGGTCAGGACAGAGGGCCGATATCCCGTCACAGAAATGCTGCAGAGTTAAACCATCACCTTTTTAACACACCTTCCGCTTGCTTCATTAACACGCAGCCAGGGCCTGGGGTTATTTTTATAGTTTTTAAGAAATATTGTTCTTCTTAGGCTTTGTCCCTAGCACTGTGCCCTCTGCGTGCGCATAGCAGGGACACAGCTCAAGCAAGGATGGAGGTTTGGTTGCAACCAGGGACCTTGCAGACCACCTTGGCTTGTCTGAGCGGCTGTGCTGCTGTGTCGCAGGAGATCGCGTGCCGCTGCACGGGCTCTTAATCAGTAGATTTCTCGATGGAGGTGATCTATCAGGCACGTTAGCCTGTTTGGATGGGAATTATTGTGGCCTTGCAGGTAGATTCCCTTGGAGGTATCTGCCTTTGGCAGGTTGGGGCCAAGCCTTGAAGTCCTTCCCCTGGCCGAGGAGTACCTCACGTCTGCCTGCTGTCACCCACCGCCCTGCTCTCCGCACATTCCTCTTGCAGCAGAGATTTCACTACACCCGCCCCACCCCAAAACCTCCAGCAGGCGGTCTCTCCCTGGAGATAAGCCCCGTCCTGGAGGACACGATGTGGTCTGCTCAAGCCAGGCGTGGGGCAGTGGAGGGCTGCTACAGGCTCCCTGCGCCCGAGAGGCTGCCCCATCCCCATGCAGCTTCCCCGATGCACTTCTTACCTTCTTCCTCTCTTCTCTCTTTTTCTCTTGGTGCTGTTTGGTGGCTGCTGCGCTGGATCGCCGACAGGAATGCTTTGGGGTAACTATGCCGTTCGGGTCGCCATGGGGTGCTGCTCTGGGGAGTGTGGGGGGACGGGCATAGGCGGGGTGTCTGTCTGTCCGACACCTGCTGACCCGTAGCTGTGTCTGCAAAGACCGGAGAACGCTGCTCTGCGCGCACCCCTGTATTGCCCGGGATGCACTAAAGGTGGTGTGCTCCAGGAAATCTCAGGAGGGATTTTCTTTGCAAGCAACGCAATCCCTTGCCTTCGGAGGAGGGTGCTTTCATCATGTCCTCCAAGGGCATGGGATGTGGTTCATGCCAAGCTCGGGGGGCTGGGGAGAGCTCAGCCTCCGCTGTAGACACAGCAAGGCTAGGCTTTCCTTTAGGCGTTATCCAGCCCTATATCCCATATCTGTGTTGGATCCCAAACAAATCCACAGGAGGCTTCCTGAGGTCTGAAGAGGTCCCTCTTCAGCAAATGTTAACCAGTTGTGTTGTCCTTGGTGGCAGTGGCACCAGCTGAGCGCTGCCCTCAGATCCTTACCCCAGCTCTGGGTTGGATGCCCCAGCCCCGCGTCGGATGCTCCAGGCCCTGACCCACAGCAAAGCAGGAGATGGGAGGTGCAAAGTGGGTCCTGGAGCTGGTTGTAGAGTTGTTTCCTGTGCATTTGTGGGGTTGTGCTCCTAGGGAGGACAATTAATTAGTGGTTTTGGTTACATCTCTTAATGATTACGCTCATTATTGTGCTCCCTGTTGCATTAACCCTCGCAAAGGAGCCGTGTAATTTGGAGCATCTGTTGTTGTAAGTCATTTCCCTGACGTTTTTTGGGGGTGCCCAGTGGATTCAAACTGTGCCACCTTCACCACGACCTCTCTGCTCCATCCTAGGATCCAGCCCATGGGCTCTAGTTAAAAGACAAGAAAAAAGCCCTTGTATTGTGGTTGGGATTAATCACCATATTTAAGAAACAAGGGTCACGAGGGCTCTTATTGCTGCTTTTCTAAATAATCTAATAGTAAGCTCTGGCTCCCTCAGCTGACTTGGGGTGGAGGCAAGTGCAGCCCTGATCTTGGAGAAGGAAGAGAGGGCTGAGATATTGTGAGATGGAAGACCAGGCTGACCAGGTTGGGTAGTGTTTATGGAATAAGGTAGAAAGCCATAAGACACCATTTGGGCAAAGAAACCAAGCACCGAGCAGGTGCTTCCCTAGGTGCACGTAAGGACCGTGAATCCTGAGTTTAAACCAGGATGGAAAACCCTTGGTGAGAGACCAGCCTGTAGACTCCATTGAGTGCATCTCCCTCATTTAATTATTAATTTCTTGCAACTAGTAGTAACAGTAGAAAACAATTTGCCATGGTGGGGGCCTTTTGCAAGCCCTGCCTGCAGACGGCACGTGCCTGCTATAGGGAAGGAAACCTCCTGACCCTGCTGAGTGGCGTGGCTTGGGGACCATGGCAATGTGTCACAACACCCTTCGAGCATCTGCCCTTGCTCGGGGAGAAGGCTGCATCCCCTGCCCCACAGCCAGGGGATTTGTTGAGGTCACTGCTCCCCAACAAAAGGGAAAGATGCTAATCCCGAGGAGGAGAGGATTGCTTTACTTTTTCATCTCTGCCAGCGCGTGTGTCGGAGGAGACTCGTTTAGGTGGGCCGAGCACTCAGCAGTCACACGTTTGTGAGTGCTGGCCCCCAGGATGGCATGTGGCCCTCCCATTCCTGCCCTCACGCATGCCCGTGGGGGGGTGTGTGTCTCAGCTGTTGAAAACCCCTTGAGCATCCAGCCCGGGTCCGCAAGGTTATTGTCTTTCCATTTCATTTTTGGGTGCGTGTGCCTCTCTCCGACATGGTAGGACCAACAAGGGCCGGGATATCAAGACCATCAAGTCTCTCCGTGTGCTACGTGTCTTGAGGCCCCTGAAAACCATCAAGCGACTGCCCAAGCTGAAGGTAATAATTCCCGTCTCCTGCCTTACATCTGTCTTCTCCAGCGTGGACCGGTGGGTGCAGGGATCACGTGCATTGATTTGCTTGTGAGCGATGAACAAGTAGTTTCCAAAGCATGTGCTGTGTTTTAGGAGCCCCGTTTTCAAACGCAATGCTCTTCAGGCTGCTTCATATCTGGAGGTGCAACACTTCATTAAAAGGAAGCCTGGATCTCTGCGAGGTGTTAGTTCCTCTGCCAGGGAAAGTGGGGCTGGAGTGGACACGAGGCAGCAAAGCCCAGATGCTCTTCTGTCAAAATAGGCTGCCCTGGCTTCGGGAGAACTCGAATCTCTTTCCAAAGTTCATTATCTTTCCCACCCAAGCAGCTTGCAAACAACTTGGGATGTTGTGTGCTGTGCTGTCATAGTGTTGCACCCGAGGGAAATTTCCCATTGGAATGGAGGGATTATTTATACGGTGCAGGTAGGATTATGGATTTCCCTATTTTAGCCAATAGGGTATAGAGACAAAAAGGAGCAAGAGACTGAGCAAGCCCTGAGCTTTCTCACAAAGGGTTATTTGGCTGATGGATGAGGCCCAGGGTGACACCCCAAAGACATGCGTTGTGACCCCAGCTTTTCTTCCTGGTCAGTGGAGGGATTCAGCCCACATCAGTTCATTTCTGGACACCTCTGTCTTCACCATGAAGCAGAGATAAGGGCATTCCTCTCTTTTTTAAAACGTTTTGAGAACTTGAGCTGAGTGAGCACCCTCTGCAGCCTGGGGAGGTGTTGCTGTTGCAGGCAGAGGTATTCACTCTACCTTATTATTCACAGCGATTCAGAGCAAAGAAGCGTTTACTAATTGGTCTTTCGTGCTGCTAATTGCATCATTGGGGCTGTCCCCTGTCTGCTGCCCTGCTTGCAGAGGTTGGAGAGAGGGCTGAGCGGTGTCCGTGTGTGTGCTGAGGGGTACTCCACGCGTTAAACTCACTCATAAAATAGGCCTTTGCCTGGGAGAGGGCCCAGCTCTTTCCGCCTTTCTGCCCCAGGATTGGGAAATGTTTTTCCCGATGGCAGTGTTGAGGAAGGTTTTGATCCTGCCCTTGGCCAAGGCTGTCGGTTCCCCAAAGTGAGCTACGCCCTCTCCTGCAGGCCGTCTTCGACTGCGTCGTGACTTCCCTCAAGAATGTCTTCAACATCCTCATCGTCTACAAGCTCTTCATGTTCATCTTTGCTGTCATTGCTGTCCAGCTCTTCAAGGGGAAGTTTTTCTACTGCACTGACAGCTCTAAGGACACGGAGAAGGACTGCATGTAGGTGCCCTGTTCAGTAGGTCCGATGCTGCTGACACCTCTGGCAAAGGCAGGGTGCTGGGTAATGTCTTCTATGGTTCGCAGTTAAGTCCTTGGTCATGACTTGCTCTTGGCCATGCTCTCTTGGGGTGGATGACGTGGGCTGAGCCCCATCCCCATTGCTGTGTCAGGGCTGTGCATCCTTGCATAGGATGCGGGCTGCAGAGCCCTGTATTTTGCTTCTGTTCTCTTTCCTCCTTCTCTCTCCACTTTTGCTCTCCCCTTCTCCCTTTCCCCTAGTTGTTATCCAGCCTCTCCCCATTTCTCCCTCCAGCCCGGCAGGAGGAGAGATGCCCCCTCCCACCACACACACATGCTGCCCCCAGGGTTTAAAACCACGTCTCATAGTCTGGCAGTGTGAAAAGCAAGGTCGCTTTCTCACAACCTTGCAGAGGGAACTACGTGGACCACGAGAAGAACAAGATGGAAGTGAAATGCCGGGAATGGAAACGCCATGAGTTTCACTATGACAATATCATCTGGGCTTTGCTCACCCTGTTCACAGTCTCCACCGGCGAAGGTTGGCCCCAGTGAGTATTCCCCTCCATCCACCACCCTTGAATTAGGGTGGAGATGTCCCCACTGGGTTGGTTGGGTTAATAACTGGCTTCAGCCAGGGGGGACTGAGAGAGAAACTGCTGGGCAGGGAGGAGGAGAGGAAGGACGAGACATTATGTCAGGACAAAAGAGCTGGAACCATGGCTGCGGTTAGTTTCTTCCTCTGGGAGAGAATTATAGATAATCCCTTCTCCTGTGTGGCCCTGATGTATATCTTAGCTCAAGTTTAGAGGTGACCGTAGGATTAGCCCTTTCTTCATGCTGATGGGAGCTCGGGCGATTTTTTTCTCTCTATGTGGAGCACTGGAAAATCCATTTTCCTTCAGGGGCACACGCAAAGCACCATAAAACAAGCTGTAGACACTTAGAAGTTGTCCTTGTAAAGCAGATTAAGACAGCGACTCATGTTATCGTTGTTACAGCTGTGGACAGACAGAGCCGGCCGTACAAAGTGGGTCCCATGAGAAGTGCCGCGTGGTGGCATTCCTGATGGGCATATCTCTGGTTGCTTTTCTTCACCTGTCTGCCCACAGGGTGCTGCAGCATTCGGTGGACGTGACGGAGGAGGACCGGGGGCCCAGCCGCAGCAACCGCATGGAGATGTCCATATTTTATGTCGTCTATTTTGTGGTCTTCCCTTTCTTCTTCGTCAACATTTTCGTGGCTCTCATCATCATTACATTCCAAGAGCAAGGAGACAAAATGATGGAGGAGTGCAGTCTGGAGAAGAATGAGGTACGATCTGGGGAGGGGGAAAGAGGACGTTTCCCTGGGTTTTCTGCAGTCTGTGAGCTTGGAGCTCCCTAGATGTTGAAAAGGTGTAAGAAACCCATGAGTCACCTGCCTGCCCATCAAGGAAAGAAGTGTGGCATCCACCGTCCCCCATGTTACCACCGACCAGGGTCTGATGCTCGTTGTTTTATTCCAGAGGGCCTGTATTGACTTTGCCATCAGCGCCAAGCCCCTCACGCGGTACATGCCCCAGAACCGGCACACCTTCCAGTACCGGGTCTGGCACTTTGTGGTCTCCCCATCCTTCGAGTACACCATCATGGCCATGATAGCGTTGAACACCGTGGTGCTGATGATGAAGGTGAGCCAGTCAGAGTGAGCCTGTCCTCTTTGAGGCAGCGGGGAGAAGGAGGGTCCGTCAGAGGGTAATTTGGTTGTTTCTAGGAGACACTTTGAGACAGAACCTGAGCGTGTGTTCCCTGGGCCATAGTCACTTGAAACACCACGTGCCCCCAAGAGGAGAAGAGATCTTCCCTAAATGAGATGACCCAAACGATCTTAACCTCTTAACTACTGCAAAAAGATCTGTGCTTCCTTCTTAGAAGGAGTGGCAGCTGTCCTGGGAGAGGGGAAGGAGGACATGGTCTTGAAGCACCCAGGGCAAGGAACACGGACCACCGCATGTCTTCCCTGGGAGAGTTGTCAGCCAAGAGGCTGGCAGGCCCCCTCCTGGCTAGCAATGTCTCTCTCTTTCCACCAGTACTACTCTGCTCCATACACCTATGAGCTGGCCCTGAAGTACCTGAACATCGCGTTCACCATGGTGTTCTCCTTGGAGTGCGTCCTCAAGATCATCGCTTTCGGCTTCCTGGTGAGCGGCTGCTCCTGTTCTTGACAAGGGTGTTAATTTGGACTTTGGCAGCACACAGATCACAGAGGGAAGGTGTTAATAATGTGAGGTTGTTGCTATTTATTTTGGGTCCCAGCCTGAAAGCTGCTTTTAGATTGGAATGGCTCCTTTGGTTCTCATTAAACTTCCCACTGCTGGATGCTGGTGGGGGAAGACACCCCATCGCTTTACTTTTTGCCTTGTTTCTGCCGTACTCTGGTGCCTGGACCATGTAAGTGCTGTGCAGCCGCTCTGCGAAGGCGAACCGCTGCTGCAATCATGCTGGTGGCTGCAGTCCCTCGTCCCCGGGAGCCACGCGATGCATTGCTGTCCTTGGGCTGTGTCGGTTGGACCAGACCTGACCAGCAGAGAGACCTCCCTGCCTAATTCACAGTCCTCACATCCCCAGCTTCTCATTCGAGATTTGAAGCCGTGGGCTGCTTTTTCTTCGGCTATACTCTTTGCTGCTTATGCGCAACCGTTACATTTGCTCTCTTATAGTTCCTTTCCCATTTCTAACCCTTACTGGGAGATGAGGTCCACTGGCAGGAGGGTTTCTAGCCAACCTCCCTGCTCCCAGTGGCACCCGCCATAGTCCAATCTGGTCTTGCACCAACTGCTGCGCAAACAGCAGGGGCTGTGAGGTGGGTCCGGGTGCCCACGAAGAGGAGGTGCAAGGGTCAGCATGAGGAGCTGTTGCAGCCCGACCAGGACACTGTGGCCACTTTTCCAGCTCCTGTTCACCAGGGTGGCCTGAGGGTCATCTCCCAGGAGAAGCTGGATGCTGCAGACACGCTCAGGTCTGCCACCATCTCGGATGCAGGACAGAGCTCCAGACCGTGGCTGCATAAAAATGGGCAGCAAGGTCTCTGCTGCCGCCACCCTTGCCCACGAGCAGCCTTGGCCTGTGCCCCAGCGCCCTTCAGACCTGTGATCCCCAAGCTCAAATCCATGTTCCCTCTCTCCTTCCCTTTGCAGAATTATTTCCGGGACACCTGGAACATCTTTGACTTCATCACTGTCATCGGCAGCATTACGGAGATCATCCTGACGGACACCAAGGTGAAGCGGGGGCTGGGAGCAGCGGGGCGTACCGCTGCGGGGTGGGGGGCTCCCACCTCCCTCTGACCCTCTCGTCTCCTCCCAGCTGGTGAACACCAGCAGCTTCAACATGAGCTTCCTGAAGCTTTTCCGGGCCGCTCGGCTCATCAAGCTGCTGCGCCAGGGTTACACCATCCGCATCCTGCTCTGGACGTTCGTGCAGTCCTTCAAGGTAAGTCGTGTGCGCCTCGGTTTTCCCCCCAGGCCACGGTGCTGGGGGGCTGCTCCCAAATGCAGGCTCTTCCCAAGGTCTTGCCGACTTGTTGGCTCGTGGGAGAGACGGATTGGCACAGCTTTACCTGCTCGCTGTGCTTTTTGTACTCCTCTGGAGCTGGACCTGTGCTAAATGAGGTGACTCATCTGCTTATCTTGCAGGCCCTCCCCTACGTCTGCCTCTTGATCGCCATGCTTTTCTTCATCTACGCCATCATTGGGATGCAGGTGAGCACCGACATCTCAGCGCGCATCCCTCTGGCGCGGACAGGCTGGAGCAGCGTGTCTGCAGCGTTATGCACAGCAGCCAGCCTTGTGCCTGCCTGTCATTGCTTCACTCTCCATCACGGTGTCCGGGAAGGTCCCAAGGGTGGAACAGCTTGTTTGGGAGCTGCAGAGCCACGCTCTTTGGGGGACCTGCCACGGGCTTGTTCAGTCAAGCTCCACAGCTGCTTTCCCGACTTGTACCCTTGGAGATGTGGCCTTGGGGACTCGGCTGGGCATCCTGTGCAATGGCTGCTTTCAAATCACCACCCTTTTGTTTAGAAATTACACCCTATCTCCAGCTCCCTAGCAGCCCCCAGAGATGGATTTCATGCCCGAGGGATGTGGTGGGCAGCCTTCTGCCTTTCCCATCCCAACGGCTGAATAATGGCGATGATCCACCTTGTCCCTCTGCGGAGGGTTCCTGTTGTAGCTGTGCTGCTGGTGGTCTGCTTGGGCTCTTATGCTCAGGGACCTGCAATGACGTCCCAGACGGTGGGAGGTCCGCAGAGCATGGGAAGATGTCAGCTTTCCAGGCTCCAGCCGGTAAATAAGAAGCACGTGAGCTAAAACCCTCAGCTCCACACGTGCCGTAGGGCTGGCTCGGTTCCGCGGTGACTAAATCCCACGCTGAGGGTCTGACAAAGCGTCTTCCACGGCGAACGCTCGGGATCTGGAGCCGCCTGATGAGTGAGCTGCCGCAGTACCCAACACCGTTGCCTGGCCAGGCAGATTTTGGGGAGGCAGCAGGCAGCGCGGTGGGCCCCTGCTCGGGCTGTTTGGCAGCGCTGGTGTTTAGTCTCTTCCACCTCCTCTCTCCCACCTCGAGAGGGTCTCATGGCTGGTTTTGGCCGCTTTGTCCTACACATCTCGGCACCGGCTCCAGGTGTTCTCTGCGCTAAACAACCGCCATCTGACTCAGCCCCCCCTCCCTGACGTGTGGTAGTATTTGATTTATTTTATTTTTTTATTTTTTTTTTAACACCATTGTGAACAAATCCCCAAGCAGTAAAGTCTGTGGGCGTTATTTGAGCAAAATAGCTGGAGGCAGAAAATATTCTACAATTACACATTCCAAAAAACCTGTACGGGGGAAAAAAAAAATACTCTGCAGTTAATGTATTTTTAGGTTCACGGAAAGTGGAATAAATATTTAACAGTAATAACAGCACATTTTTTCTTGTTTGAGGCACTTTACAAACATTCGTTATGTCCTACCACAGCCTTGGCTGTGGGTCGTTATTAGGATATTGTCCATGTTTGGGACTTCGTTGCCTCTTTTGGCCCTGGGGAGGGTAGTCCCAGCTGTCTGGCTGTCCCTGGTGGGCCAGCAGTCGGTCTGTCCCTCCCTCACCGAGCCCTTCCCCACCCTATTTGCACCACTGTGCCTGACCCCAGCGTCACGGACCGTTTCCCCACCGATGGAAAAGCTCCCGGGAGTTTCCAGGACCAGGACCCAGCGCCCACCCGGGGTGGTGTGGCTTGTCCCTTGTGCCTCCAGCGTGCTTGTGTACCCAACCGTAGCGCAGCAGAGGGATGGATGTGGAACGGTTGGAGTCGGTTGATCCCAGGTCCTCCGTGCTCCTGTTTCCATGGCAGCTCGGCCTCTCGCAGCCTTTGCCGCCCACCACAGATCCCTGCCGAGGAGAGGAGAGTCTCCTTCCCTGGTGGCTGCTCGGTGCCAGCTCCTCGGTGCGCTGGCTTTGCACCGGCGCGTGTTTGCTGGGGCGCTTTTCCAGGAGGGATTGAGCAGAGAGGGTGGATGTCGGCTGCTTTTCGGGCTGGCTGTGCCGAGGGTGATGGACCTGGGGCGGGATCGGTCCCTGCAGTGAAGGTGAACCTGCAGCCGATTCCCCAGCTGCCGAGCTCTTGCCTGAATAACTGAGCCCTTTTTCTCCCCCCTGTAGGTTTTTGGCAATATCAAGCTAGATGAGGAAAGCCACATTAATCGGCACAACAACTTCCGCAGCTTCCTGGGCTCTCTCATGCTCCTCTTCAGGTCAGTAACCGTAGGAAACTCCTTTGGCAGCATTTTTGGGTGCAGGCATGCCAGGAGCCGGGCTGGGCATGTTCTCACAGCAGGCTGTTAGGTGGACGTCAGCTTTTGGTGCTAGAGACCAGCTGGGCAAATGCATGGCCACAGGAGCTCGGGAACCCTTTTTTTCCCCTATCCTGCCCCAAAAAGGATGTCTGTCTGCGAGCTCTCTGTATTGGTTGGGCAGGGGGAGTTGGCCCCGTGTGCCAGGAGCTACACCGTGGCATGGCTGGACCCGTGGCTTGTGTGGGTCCAGCTCAATCGCTGCGGATCCAGCGCCTCGCTCCTCTGCACGTTGGAGATGTGTTTAATTTGGGCAGGGGGTTGCACAGCTTCTTGTGAGGTTTCTTCTGGGGGCATCCTGCCCTGGGTCCATCCTGTGCCGCCACGAGCTGCTGAGCACGGCTGTGTTGGGCGCAGGAGTGCCACGGGAGAGGCATGGCAGGAGATCATGCTGTCCTGCCTGGAGGGCAAAGGCTGCGAGCCGGACACGACGGCGACGTCCGGGCAGAACGAGAATGAGCGTTGTGGCACCGACCTGGCCTACGTTTACTTTGTCTCCTTCATCTTCTTCTGCTCTTTCCTGGTGAGTTCCTCCTCCTTGAAAGCCTTGGGGGCCCCTCTCATCACCCGCCCCAACCTGCACCCTGGCCATAGGGTCACCTCTGCTCCCTCTACCCCTACTTTCCTTTCTCTCTGCCTTTTCCCCTTTCACTTAGATGCTCAACCTGTTCGTAGCAGTCATCATGGACAATTTTGAATACCTGACTCGGGATTCCTCCATCCTGGGACCTCACCATCTAGATGAGTTTGTCCGGATCTGGGCAGAGTATGACAGAGCAGCGTGGTATGTAGCCAGCTCCTTCTCTCCTGAGCAACCTCTCGAGAGTTGGTTTTAAACAGGCGTCTCCGGGTTCTGCTGTCGGAAAGCAGCTGGGATGCCTGGGATGGTCAGGGAAGGGCTGCTCTCGCTTGCAGTCGTTACAAGGGCAGCAGCCGGTTCCTACAATGCCTGGTGGTACAGGCGTCCTGGGTGACATTCATGGTTTGCCACGGTGTTTATCCTGAGCGCTGGAGATTCCTGCTCTTTCTCTCCTCTCTGGCCAGCGGGCAGGTCCCTCTCAGCCTCCCTCCCTGTCCCCATCCACCAGCTGGGTGCCTCTGCCCTGGGACCGGCTCCATCGCCTGCTCCCCAGCACCCACAGCTCCCTCTCAGAGCAGGGCTGAGCGTGCCTTGTTCCCAGCCATGGGGAGAATGCTGGGAGTCTGCTGGGCTCCTGCCAAGCCACCTATGGAGGACCTTGTTGCGAGTGTGTTTGGGGAATTGTGTTTTTAGGCTGGGAGGACTTTGTCTCCTGCACTCACACCTTTGCTGATGAGGAGCCAGGCAAACAGGGCTCCCGTTTGCAGATGACATCACGTTCCCGGCAACGGGACAAGTTCCCAGCAGCCGTTCATAGCCCTGGAGGCTGGGCTTTGGCCCTGCTCCTGCTGCTGTTGCTGCAGAGGAGCTGCCCTCCGCCGCTCCTCCCAGGGTGCTCTGGAGCATCCCTAGGGCAGTGTGGAGCACTCAGCACCTCTCCAGCATGGTTCCCTCCACTCAGCCCCAGCACTATGAGGGCATCCTGTGGGGCCCTTTCCTCCCTCCCTCAGCCCAGCAACAGCCTCTTTGGAGCCATGACCCACCACTGCTGTGCCAGGGAGCGTGGGCGATCTAAGTTCAAGAGCTCTTGACAGTCACACGTGCTCCCTTTGGGGACTTTTCGCCTCCACTGTTAATGTCCTTCCCCTCGAGGGACCCTCCAGCCAAGATATTTTTTTATGCCTACTATCATCAGCTCCTGGCACAGTTGCCTCCGCCGTTTCTGTCCAACCCCCTGCAGCTCCGTGCTGGCCAGGTTCCTCCCCGCATGGCCTCCTCCAGCACTCGTGCTGATGTGCAAGGTCCACGTGGGCACCTGGGTTTGCTTGTTAGTGGCCAACAGTGCCTTGTGCCAGGGGGAGAGGTCAGCACGGGTGAGTAGATGTCCTGATGGATGAGTAGAAAAGGGAGAGGAGGTGAGAGCAGTGAGACATGCAGCTGCTTGGTGTGGGGCTTCTCCCCCTTTTTTTGGGGGGGGAAGGATTTCCTCACACCAGGCACTTCATTGACTCTCGCCCCCCTTGTTGGTGGCCTGGGCCTCCAGGACAATCGCTGAAAGAGTATGCCCGAACTGTTTTATCAGTGCCTTGTACCACTCTGATTCTGAGCAAGCCCTGCTCTTTCATCATGATATATAGCCAGTGGTTAGGGGGTGTGCGCAGGAGAGGCTAGTGCTGAGCCCATGGGGGCAGCCCTGGCCCCCGTTGCTGGTTGAGGAACGGGTGAGTACGTCCGAACGGGTCCCACCACCTGAGTGGGGCAGCACTTCTGCATCCTGACACCAGGACCATCACATGAAGGTCTCACGGGGAGACCGGCCAGCACCAGGGGGACTCAGGGATGGGTCTTGCCCAGATGGTTGGGTTAGCTCTGGCCAGTGATGGAGAGGGGATGGGAGAAGAGCAAGGAGAAACCAGAGGCAAAGGCACTGGGTAGGACGGTAACGCTGGTCTTTGCCTCCTCACGTGGTTTCCCTCCAAGCTTGTCCAAGGATGCCCAGGAGGCTGCAGCACGCTGCACCTCAGTGCTTCCACCCCACACGGTCCCGCTTCCCAAAGGGCTCCGGTCTGGAGTGAAGCGCGGAGCTCAGCATCCAACGGCCCCTGCACCCTCTCTTACCAGCTCTCCCCCTCAACTGCTTTGTTATTTCAGCTGGTGCAGGAGGGATACGGGCTGTTTCCTGCCATGGCCGTGCCTGGGTTGGGGAGATGCGCTTCTGTAAACGAGAACGGGTGTGTGTGTATGGGAGAGTTTGCTTCTAATAATGTGTACCCTTGGCGGAGCGTGGTCTGGTGGTTGGAGCACAGGAGTGGACCACAAGAGACCTGGGTGCTAGTGCCACCGGTCGCGAGCTGGTCACATTATCTCTCCCCATCTCAGGTTCCCCAGACACTGGAGGTACAAGTGACTCAGCTGCCAAGCTCCCTGGGACCTTGTGAGGACCAGAGAGCTGGCCATGCCAGGGCAGGCTCTTTGGTGGTGTGATGGGACACAACTCCATCAAAAAGGCTCGTGGTGGCTAGAACCCAACCAAGCTGCAGGTTCACCCCGTCTAAAACCCCAGCCCTCTCCCACCAGGCGCAGGTGGCCAGGGGCACGATGAGGAAGGGTGCTGGGGTGGTGTTCACCACCAAAACTGTCCTCCTCCAGGGTCGAGATGGGTCAGTGTGAAGAGGTATGAGCTGACTCATGGTGGAGAAGGCAGTAGCTGATGCTCACAGCTTTCCCCTCTCTGGGTCTGACAGAGCCAGAAGGAGCAGAGCCATGCAGCCCCGGGGTCCTGCCCCACAGATGGCCCCAGCACCCCCTGGTTAAGCTCTCCATCCTCCCCTCCACTCTCTCAGTGTCCTATTAACCCACCTGTGCTTCCTTTGCAGCGGCAGGATCTCGTATAAGGATATGTACAAATTAGTACGGGTGATCTCGCCTCCTCTGGGCCTAGGAGAGAACTGCCCCTACAGGGTGGCGTGCAAGGTTTGCCTCCCAGTCCTCCGCCACAACCTGGCCACGGGACGCACCATCCAACCCCTCCTTCCCCCTCGCTCCGCCGCCACCGCGCCTCCCGAGGGGAACCCCGACGTTGCTTTCCTTCGAGTTTAAAGAGGTCCACGGCCTCCCAGAGCCAGCAGCTGTCCCCCTCGAGGGGAGGCATGAGTGGGGCCGGGGGGGGCTCAGAGCCTCCCGGGGTGGGTTTTGACAAATTGCGTCCCCCAGCCAGCCCCCTGCCCCAGCCACCATTAGCGCAGAGAGCCCCCGAAGGGTGCTGGGCCAAATGCCACTGTCCCTGTGTCTCAAAGTGCCCTCACATGGCAGCAGGAGTTTTTTTGAGGACTTCGATGTGATTTGCTCCAGGGGAGGAAAGGGGGGAGCAAAGGTAGGAGGATGCTGGGGGCTTTGCTGTTGTTTTGGAGAGTGAGGAGTGGGGGGAGGACGGGGAGGACAGGGTGTCTCTTCCTCCAGTCTGGCACTTGGAGGATACAGGACCATGTCTACAGGGATCAGGACTCTTGCTAGTCCTGCTTTTGGCTTGCCAAAACTGTTCGGGAGGTGGTGGCACCTGGGGACATCTCTGGAGCTCAACAGCTCCTCTCCCTCTGCCTGAGCCAAGTTGCCGTGAGTCCGCGGCCGTGATTTGTGCCTCTCTGACAAGCACTTTTTTTTTTTTAATTTTATTTTGGGGTGACAGTTGAGCAAAATCCTGTGCCTGCCGCCTTCTTGGAAGTGCCACAACACCTATGTCTGTGTCCATGGCATGAAAGGATGAGCCGCAGATCTTGCTCTTCCCTCTGCGTCCCTCACAGCCTCTGAGGGGATATATGAGGAAAGCCCAGACACCCCTGACCCTGGATCTAGGCTCTCCAAAGGAAAGAGGGTTCCTTAGTGCAGTATGGTGTAGCCACCACATCCTTCTCACCGCATCAGAAATGCTTCTTCCAGCCAGCATCCCTGGAAAAGGTCTGTCACCCTCCACAGCTGGTTGTGGGGATGATGCACACATTTAAAATCTTGAAGTCGACCACCAGAAGTAAAACGGAGCAAGCAAGCCAAGGCCTCGATGCTCGGTCATCTCATTGATGAAGAAGTACTTAGGGATAGGAGATTTCTTGCAAGAATCTCCAATGGATCATTTGTTCAAGGAGGGGCTCCTTGCAGGCTTTCCACTTTTCTCTGTTGCATCCCTGGCAAAGAGTGGTGGCTTTGCTGAGGGCACTTGCTCAGGTCCCTGCAGACAGAAGACACCTTTAGGAGGATTTTCTAGTCTTTCTTGATTGACATCAGGGCTTCACTGCGAAACGCTGCTCTCCTAACCTGGATCGCCTGGTGCTCAGAAGGGTACCTGCTTCCGGGAAAGAGGGAGCTCCGCAGCATTCTGGGCTTTCTGCTGACTTTGTGGGATGGACAGGATAAACTCAGGGGGAGGAGGAGGCAGAGGGAGTGAGACCAGCTTCTGCTGTCATGTGAGGGAGACCATACCCTTGTCTTACCTCAGTCTGCTCCTCCCTGTACCTGGGATATTTCAAGGACATGAGAGATTTTCAGGGATTCCTACTAACCTGGAACAACCCTCAAAAAGAAGAAAGAAATGATGAAGAAAGAAAACCCATGCGATCATTGCATCTTGCCACCACGGTCCAGATCCCAAAATGCCAACCCAGCTTGCTCACCCTTCATTTTGGTGAGCCTGTCCTGCACATCACAGTGCCCAAATTCGCCTTCCTGGAGCCCACACCCCTATCCTGCCAGGCAATGCGACAACGATGACTTGCGGGAACAAACACCAACGTCTTTATGGAGTGGTGGACCAAGAAGAAGAGATGGTGCTTTGGCAAGTTCAGGATGCTGCACAGGGATGCAGCATGGTATGGAAGCATAGCTGCTAGGCCATCCACAGGTGGGATAACAAAGGGATGCAGGAAGACTTCTTGTGGAAGTCCCGAAAGCTCTGTCCTTATGCTGGGGAGAGCAGGTCTTGTAATCCCATCTTCTTTGGGCTGCATCCCAGCAGACAGCTCCACTCCTTGGGGCTATCTTTGCCTTTCTTCAACCCATCTGCTTCTAACAGTCATGCAAAAGCGAGCCAAGGAGGTGGGCATCACCTTTACCCCCTAAAAGTAGCCCTTGAGATGGTCATGGATCAGGTGAATGCTCCAAAGACGTTCATGTCCTTGTGGACATCTCTTATTCCTAAATCTACTTTTGCATCACTTGCTATTCTAGTGCTCTAACAGCCTGAAACGGCACGGTGCTTATTTCCTAACCACATGAGGACAGATGCCCCCCAGATTTCCTCCTCCATCACCCATGGGGTTCCTCAGAGCTCCGGGATCGAGCCATTACTGCAAGGTGTTTTTACAGGCCACCCTCTGCCACAGCCACAGGGCACATCTCCGTCCAGACACAGGACAGATGGCCAGCTTTCCCATCAAGGATGTGCCCGTGCTGGGACCAGCTTTTGGGAGCCATCCTATTCAGATGGATGTCATTGCACGTGCCTCCCTGTGCTTTTGTCCGTGGGAATGTGGTTTGTGGGCATGGCTGTGCGGCTCCAAATGCTTTAAGATCTCTGCTCTGAGAAGCAGCAAAGCGTGCAGCCTGTCTGTGGGAACAGCCCAGTTCTCCTGCAGTCCCTCTTGGTTACCGAGGAAAACTCTTCCTTTCAAAGGAATCCATTCTTCCTTCATTGTGCAGAGAATCTCAGTACCAAAGACAGTCTCTGACGTGTGCTGGGTACGCTAAAATCCCCCCTGCCGGGAAAGGTGGGTGGAAGATCACTTGCTTGCTTCCTTTTTCAGAGTTCTTGAGCATGAAAATTTGGAGGTCATCTTCTCCCCTTCAGACACCTCAAGTCAGTGCACATCCATACTTCCTCTTGATTGTCCTACTTAATAGTCTCCAGTGTTGCTATCAACCCTCTTTCCAACCCGTTTAGGTGTGTCAGGTCTCAAAGGGGATGGCTTGCCCAGCCTGGTCTGTCTCTGCACTCCAAACGTCTCCCCTGGCAGTGCAGGACAGAAGCCTGGCACGAGGGGAAGAAGAGGTGGCCGAGCCCAGGATCCCTGGGAGATGTACTTGAGCGGCCTCCTGGATGTGCGGAGAGAGGGAGACGCAGCCCAAATATCTCAGCCTGGCAGAGGGCTCAAGGCGTCATCGGGTGGCCCGTTTTTGGTAGCATTCCTCACTGCAGCCGTCCTAGGCAGGCCCTTATGGAGCAGAGGAGCGCGAGGTGGGGGTCCGTCCTAGCTGCCTCCCTTGGGAAACCCCAATGAACCCCGATGTTGGAAGGCCCAAACAGCTGCCTCTGCTGAGACTCTTTAAACTCCAACCTGGTGGAACTTGCAGCCGCATGTGGGAGAGAGCCAGGGCGGGAGCATGGCATGTACAACTTCTCCTCCCGGTTTTGTTTTTTCAGCCAATTCAGCATGCCTTTTTTTGCACTGCTGCATGGTGGGGAAAGCGGTCCATCCGCAGAGCCAGACGGAAGCAACTGGGCATCTTCCTTTGACAAGTGACCCTGGCCCACTGCCTTCTATGCAAGATGCTGCCTCCCAATTGCATAGACCTTATGAGCTGGGGATACACAGCCTTCCGGCTATGGGTTAGGTGGCCACCCAAAGCCATACCCAGGCACCCCCCCACCCGGGAGGGAAGACGCTACGGAGGCCACACAACGCTGTGGTGCAAACCACCAGTGGTGCAAACCACCGTTATCTCAAATAACCCATGGCTCGAGTGCCGTGTATCTGATTTATACCACTCGCACACAGCCCTGGAACCTGTGGGACAAGCTGGGGGCTGCTGGAGGGCTTTAGGGAAAGGGGCTGAGACCAGAGAAGGACTCCCAGAGTGCTAGCGAGACAGGCGCTTGAGGCCAGCGGCAGAGAGGAGAGGGGTGAGTCGCTTTCTGCCAGCATTCCTGGGTCTGTGTGAGCAGTGCTATAAATCCACATCAGGACAGTCTCTCATGTACGATTTGCCTTGATTAACGGGTTTCCTGTTCTTTTCCTGTTTGTCCGTTTGTTTTTTTTTTTTTTTCTCTCCTGTTCTCCTGTACTATTTTTGTTTGTACGTTTTTCTGCTCTCTGGGAATGCCTCCTCCTCTCTCTGCACCTCCCTCCCTCCCCTTCCCCCTTCATGAGCAGTGGCCGAATCCATTACACTGAGATGTATGAAATGCTGACTCTTATGTCACCACCGCTAGGCCTCGGCAAGAGATGTCCTTCCAAAGTGGCCTATAAGGTAGATCAACCCTTCCTTCTACGGGGGCTAGAGCTGAGCAGGAGCCGGGGCTCGAGGGAGCTGCGGGAGGTGGGGCTGGGGGAAGCTGGGGAGGCGTTGGGGGCATCCAACGCGTGTTTAGCTCGCTCCCTGGGGAGCCTGGAGTGCCCGGAAGAGTCCTGGCCACACTGGCTGGTCTCCATTGCCCACGCGTGTGACGCTGCCGTGGTCGCTCACGAGCCCGGGGAGCTCGGGGGTGGAAGACCCCAGTGAAAGAAGAGGGGGCAGGATGAGCAATAGCGTGGGGGGGGTTAGAGGAGATGAGGTGAGGAGCAGCCCCGTAGCACAGTTAGGAGGGCGAGGTGTCCTTAGGAGCTCATTGACCCAAGCTTATCCCATGGGCTTGGAACCATCCTTGTTCCGGCCAGCGCAAAAACAGGGCTAAAGCCCCTGGAGATGGGAAGCAGCAAGGACGTATCCTGTAGGAGCAGCTCTGAAGTGCAGGAGCCGGGGCTCGTCAGCACGAGCTATTCCGAGGATGGCTTGTGCGAGGCAAAGCCAAGTGCCTTCAAAAGGTGTCTCTGAGTTCTAGCCCCTTGTTCCTCCCGGGGTGGTGGCTGGCAGTTGGGTCACGGCGCAGGCACGGCATGCTCCCGGCTGGATAGGCATGGAGCAGGAGCACGGGAAGCCCTGAAGGACGTGGGGTGGGAGCTGCGTGGCTTTTCTGAGGGCGACGGCTATTAGGACAAGACCTGGAGCTACAGAGCAATGTGTTGCCCAGGTCTGGAGCAAACTGAAGCTTTTTCTTGGCCAGGGGCTGCTGCCCGCAGCCCTTTCAGCAGCATTCGGGGCTGGCGAAGGTCGGGGGGGGTGGGATTTCTGCACACTTGCAAACACGCTGCCACCCTCTCCAGCTCTCACGTGTTTGTTCAGGCGTGCATACACATCCACCGTCACACTTTTCCAGGAGAAAATGGGAGGCTTGAAGGCAGGGCAAGGACATGAGAAGCCGGGTGAAAAGGAATGGGCAGGGAAGGGATGACCCAAGGTTTTCACAAAGCAAAATATACTCTCTGGAAAGTGGATCTGGTCACTTCGGTTTGCACCCCGCCTGCCCAGGGTGGGGAAGGAGCATGGCGTGTCTAACCTGCCTTGGTTGCCCTTCTCTCTTTCCTTCTGCACTTTTTCTACCCCTCCTTCCCTTCCCCACCCTTGGATAATTTGGACCCTGTGCATGTGCTGGCAAACTTCATCTCTGAAAGACGCAAAAAGGGAGCGCCAGGATGTAGCATGCTAGAGGAATCCAGCCGATCTGAAGTCCCTGAAGGTTAGGGACCCTCCTCTCCCCTGCCCCAGGTGGGAAGGGTTGAGAGCTGGAAAGCCAAACCACCCGGGAACGGAAACCTGAGCCCCGTCTCCCCTTCCCGAGCATTCCCCACGCCCGCATCCCTGACGGATCAGGCTTGGCTTCCCAAAAGTGCTGGGAGGTGCCATGGCAGCCCCGGGGCCGTGGGGAGGGGGGCTCAGGGGCCGTTCCTGGGGTGCAGGAGGAGCCCTGGAAGGCAGTGAGCCGGTGTCCTGGGGTGGAAGGAGCCGGGGAGGGGGGGGGATGGCGGGGTGATCCTTGCCCTTCTTTTTTGGCTGTGCTGTTTTGACACTCTTTGTTGCTTTTTATTTTTTAATTTTTATTTTTTTTTCCCCTTTTGTTTAATGTTTAATTTCTTTTCCTCCAGCCTGGTCGATGTGTTTTTCGATATTGTTTTCCGTCCGCTGTTTTCTTCTCTCTCTTGCGCAGAGACTGGTGCTGATGAACATGCCTGTGGCCGAGGACATGACGGTCCATTTTACCTCCACCTTGATGGCGCTGATACGCACGGCCTTGGACATCAAAATTGCCAAAGGTAAGGTGGGTGGGACAGAGAGGGGACAGAGCCAGGAGGGTTTCAGACCAATACTCTTCCTTTGGGCAGGCTGACAGCATCATGGCCCAACTGGGGATGGCTTCCCAGAGCCTGGCAGGTGGATGGAAGTGATTACCTCGAACAGGCAAATTTCTGCCTCTCTCCGTAAAAAAATCTATTTCTTTAGGGAAGAGGTGGCCAGGTTTCCACTGGAAGGTGCTTCTAGAGAGCAGAAACAGCTTGATGGCCACTGTGTAAATGGGGAGAGAGAGAATTCCCCGTCCTCCTCATGTACAAAACCAAGCCAAGGAGGGAAACGATCACACGTGCTTGGCTTCCTAAAGCTGGGGAACGGAAAGCTCTCTCTCAGAGAAGATAAAATGTTCCGAGTAGGAAAAACTGCTTTGTTGCTGTTTCTGGAAACACTCTGATTCATCAGATCAAAAGCTTTCTGCAGAAAGATGCCATTTTCAATACAATGTCCCCCGGGAACAGCTCAGCTATTGTAAGAAAACCCAACCCAGGGCAAGACAGCAGCAAAAGCCCAGTGCTGAGACACCTCCTTGGGTTCAAGCCCCTCTAGATAAAGCACAGATTTGAACCCGGGTCTCCTACAGCTTGGCATATTTGCCCCGGGCTTGGGTGTCTCCGTGTTGACAGCTCCCTTTGAGCCTCGGTCTTCCTAAGCTCAGCAAATCCCTTCACCGGTGCCCGGAGAGCCCTGCTCTCCTTGCACGGCATCGCCGGGTATTTAAGGATTTCAACCAAGCGGAGCTACTCTTTCACCAGCACATGATCCGCTCACCAGCGAAGAGAAAGTGGGGCAGCAGCAGGTGTGTGTGGGCTGGAGTAGGATTGGAGCCGCAGAGACGGACCCAAGGCGAGCTTGAAGATGGCAGCTTTGAGTGGGAGGGCAGGGGATGGGGAGATGGAGGCACATATGGAAGGGATGGGAGGAAAGTTTCCCAACGAGAGCAGGAGACCGGGCTCGCTGATGCAAGATGGCCCTCTCAGCCCAGAGCGAGCTGGTTGTTGCTCGTGAACCTCACTTCAGGATGGGAAAGGAGTGTTTTCAGTTGGACCCTGGTGCCAGACCTTGATGTACGTGGACCATTTTTTTCCCCCCTCGCTGTTCAAGGTGGTGCAGATTGGCAGCAGTTAGACTCTGAGCTTCAAAAGGAGATCCTGACCATTTGGCCTCACCTGTCCCAGAAGATGCTTGACCTGTTGGTACCCATGCCAAAAAGTGAGTCTCTGTGGGCGCTGCCCTCACTGCCAGCTTTCCATCATACCTGCAGCAGATTCGTCTCAAAGGGAGGTGGGGACTGGTCAGATTCATCCCCAGCTGGGGGAGAAGTGGGGAATGGGTTTGGGTTGTGTTGCTACAGGCTTCTGCCTCGCTCTGCCTGGCTGCTTGGGAACCCTCTTGAAAAATGCCCAGTTTGCAGTGATCTAACCCTGCCAAACCCAGAGCCTCCTGTAAATCATCTCTGGAGTATAAGGGCAGGAAGCTGAGCATCCCTTGTTCCATTACACATGATGATGTGGTGAAGATGTGTGTCTTGGTGACGCTTTCAAGCCATCTCCATCCATTTTATCTCCACGTGGAGTGCGGGTGTTCACCTTTCTCTCTCTTTCGGAGCGGTGAGCAGAGTTTGAAGCTCATCAGGGTATCCCACAGCAGGGCTCGTCCCAAGATCCGCGCTGGTGCCTTCAGACCTGCTGTTTCTGTTAACACACAAGTGTCCCCGCTTTGTTCCCTCTTATGCTCTCAGCCTCCGACCTGACTGTTGGCAAAATATATGCAGCCATGATGATCATGGATTACTACAAGCAGAGCAAAGCGAAGAAGCAGCGGCAGCAGCTGGAGGAGCAGGTGAGGCTCACTGAGGGCAGACGGTGGGCAGGACCGGGATGTTCGGAACAACCTCCCTGCTTCCTACCATGTCCCAAGCCAACGTGCAGCCAGCTGCACGGGATGCAGCTGAGGGATGGAGATGGTGGTACAGGTTGGGGTTTGGTGACTACAAGACATGCGTACCCGCATCCCCGGTCCCTGACAGCGAAAATGAGCACGCCGTTGCCTTCCCAAGCAGTGGAGGCTTGGTTGGTGAAGCACTGGATGTTCGTCTGCATTTCCTACAGGCTCAGCTCCTTCCTTTCTTCCATACAGAAAAACGCTCCCATGTTCCAGCGCATGGAGCCATCCTCCTTGCCACAAGAAATCATCTCAAATGCGAAGGCTCTGCCTTACCTCCAGCAGGACACCCTCTCGGGCCTGTGAGTATTACCCTGAGAAAAAGGGAGGTATTCCTCTCATTTATCTGTTCCTACAGCCCTCTTTTCGTTCTGTGGAGCTGGCATTGGGATGCACAGGGGGTTAAAGAGCTGCCAAGAGCAGCGGAAACCCAGTCCGGCAGAGAAAGCTCCTGGCGCAAAGCTTTTGCAGGATTCCAGGTAGCTGGTGCGTGTCACCATCACCGACAGCAGCGGAGGTGGCCAAGACAGATGGCCAGGTGTCTGCATGGATGCTCTTCTTGCGGGGCCATCCCGGCACTAAGTGCAGATCCTCTTCCCAGCGGGATCTGGGGTGGACCTGAACCTCAAGAGCAGTTGAGCAGCAGGTCCTTGGGTGGTGCAGGGTCAGTGGGGGATCCCAGCACCCTGGCTGGTGGGAATGAGATGGTGGAAGTTACTGGCATGGGTTACTCCTGCCCGGGCACCACTTCAGATGCCCAGGGAACATGATATTTGTCCTGGAGGTCTCAGCCTTGACAGCCCGGGGGGCAAGCCCAGGGGCTCCCCAGCTCTGAGCCACTGGAGAGGTGATACCCAGTGGTGGCAGCACCCGGCTTGTGGCCTCCCTGAAGCTGGACCGTCTTTGCAGGAGCAGCCGGAGCGGGTTCCCCTCGCTGAGCCCGCTCTCGCCACAGGAGATCTTCCAGCTGGCGTGCATGGATCCGGCTCACGGGCAGTTCCAGGAGCACCAGTCTCTGGTAAAGTCACGCATCGCCTGGCGGGCGCTCACCTGCGGTCCCAGCGAGGATGCTGGTGGGCATGGGGAGACGTGGGGCTGCCGGCGCGGCAGTGAAATGCAGCTCCCTGCCCCTGCGGCAGTGAGCACAGCGGGGAGACGGCAGCCAGTGGGTCACCCATGGATCCGAGCAGGGGACGATCCTTCCCCCAGCTGGGGCTCTAGCCCCTCACCTCTGTCCGGGCTCTGGGGACACAGCCACCCCTGGGCCAGCCCTGGCCAGTGGGGCCAGGCAGTGGCAAGTGCTTTTTGGGCGAGAGCTGTGACCGGCATCCAATGTCCTGCAGTAAAATATCCTTCTCTTCACAGGCGCTTCTTTTTTCCACTGAGCGCTCATTTCAGTGGGTTACCCCGTGCTGAGTGATGGTACCTGATGTTTACGGATTCGTGTTCATTTTGTTGTGGAGTGCTGGTGTCCCCGATCCCAAACCGATCTGTCAAACTCCCTCCAACGGGAGCACGCCCCTCCGGCCTCACACACATGCCGTCCGGCAGCAGCGTCTGTCTGTCTGTCTGTGTGTATATATCTATATATACATAGCTGTATATATCTCTCCGTGTCTCTGTGTGTGCATTCGCGCACCACCCCGGCGCCTGTCGGATGCAGTGTCGTACCACTGTGCATCTCCAGCCCGGTCCGTGTCCCCGGGGTCCGTAGCACTCTCTGTGAGCTCTGTACCACGCAGGCGGGCGTCCCCAGCCCCGGCCACCCCCACCACGCCACTGTCCTGCCGGCAGGGAGGTGGCAGATGAGACACAACCCCCCTCCCTTCCCCATAAAGTCACCTTCTAGCAGATCTCCAGGGTGACTCCCTGCCCATCTCCTCTACAAAAGCGTCCCGTAAATCGGGAATTAACCAAAGTGCAAAGTGTGTTCTTTTAACGGGGATGTGGCCACAAAGCCTTTAAAGCAGGGTCAGGGAGAAAATCCCATATATTTGTCCCCTTCTGGCAAAAGGAGGAGTTAAAGCCCGGGCAGTCAGGGCGTCACCAGATCCAGGCAGGTTTTCCACTGCCGCTGAAGAGGTCCAAGGTGAACTGGCCATCAGGCAAGCCTGGAGCACCCCGTCTGGGCTCACCTGCAGTGGATTGTGAATCGGAGATTATTTTTCGGGGGCAACGTGACGGATGATATATCTTAGGCTCTCTTTGTGGCCCACGTAAAGTCTGTCCCCGGTTGAGCGAGCGGGGCTGTCCCCTGCAAATAGGGCAGAAGCAGCGCGCTGCCCTGCTCCAGCCCCATCCCAAGAGCTTGGCTGTGTGTTTATTTCCAGGAGCCAGAGGTTAGGGAGTTTCAAAGAGTGCAGCCCTCTAACCGTGGCAACTACCTTCCCGTGGACACTCAGGACCATGCTGTCTCTGGGAGGGCCTCCTCCATGCCTCGTCTCACTGTGGATCCCCAGGTAAAACCAAGCAAAGCCCCCACGGGTGCCGGCTCCAAGCAAAGCCTTACCAGGTAACACTGGGGCTTCTCTCCGCACCGAGCGAGCCCCACGAGCCCCTGAGCTTCCCCAATGCCCCGATGCTGGAGCATCTCCCCATCTTTGGGGTGCTGCACAAGTAGGAGAGCCGCTGTTCCCCTACATGGGGGAGAGCAGCCGGGGTATCCATCTCCTGGCTCCTGTGGGAGCTCGTCCAAGGTGGAGCAGGGCCATGCCAGAAGGTTGCAGGGTCCCCCAGCAGTGGGACATCCCTGCTTTCCTGCAGCCCTGGGCGCTGGCTGAGGTTCGAGGAGCTCCAGCCTGGCTGTCAGATGATCTCCCAGGTGATGAAACGCCTTTTCCTCCCTTTCCCGTTGTCCCAACACACATGCTTCTCTGTCTGTCCAGGGGAACCCAGGCCACATCTCACCTCGTTTGTCTGCTCGGTTTCTCTGTTGTTCTGTCTTGTACTCAGCCTCCACCGAGACACAGAGGCTTTTTTTGTGGGGTTTGATTTTGCTGTGAAGCCTCCGGGTCTGCTTTCTCACAGAGGTCCTGGTGTCGGTGCCGGCGCGACATGTCATGGCACTTTGGTGGGGCGTGAAGAGGAAAGGGAGGCTTTGCCTTGTAGGATTTATCGACCATTTGGTAGTGGGGAAGATGATGAGGAGGAGGGGAGGGGAGCAGAAAAGGTACCATGCTGGGAGAGGAGGCGGGGAGAATGGCCTGAGGCTGCAGAGGCAAAAAGAGGTGATGTTTTCCAAAAAACATGTGAGAACTCAAGCTAGAATGAGGGGAGAAGGTAGAAAGGAGAAGCATGGAAGGCAGAAAGGAAAGGAGAGGGATGATAAACAACAGCATGAGTGAGGAGAGAGGGAATGAGTGCAGGGGAAGGGGATGCGGGAATAAAGGAAGACCAAGGAGGACCAGTGCTGCCAGGAAAAAAAACACCAAGTGAGGGGCGCTGGAGGATCCCCTCTCTCGCAGTGATTTCTTCTGCGATGTCTCTGTTTGCTCCACTCGGTCCTGTTTGCGAGGCGGGGAGGGATGCTGAGACAGCCTGGGGGGCAATGGCCTGGTACCTCTCCTGTCCCCAGGAGAAGAGGGGTGGCTGCTCTTCCCCTGGCACGCAGCGCCTTGGCTTGAACCACGGCCGCTGCCTTTCCTTGTGGAGCACAGTTCCCAGCCGGCGGGGGCAGGGGAGCTCACAAGCCCCAAAGCTAAACCCCTACTTTCCTCCCACCCCCCGATTTGTGCCGAGCTTATTTGGTGGGGCTGTGCTCAGGCTGGCCACCCCCAGCTCTCCCCATCCCGGAGGCTGGTGTGCCAGTGATGGTGGGGCACCATCATCACCAGTAATCGCTCGCCCGCCGTCCCCCCCAGCCCTGCCCGGCGCTGACCCCCTCCCCGGCCGGCCGGGGTTGCTTGCAGGTGGTGACAGACACCAGCTCCATGCGGCGATCGTTTTCCACCATCCGGGACAAGCGCACCAACAGCTCCTGGCTGGATGAGTTCTCCATGGAGCGCAGCAGCGACAACACCTACAAGTCCCGCCGGCGCAGCTACCACTCCTCGCTCCAGCTCTCCGCCCGGCGCCTCAATGCCGACTCGGGTGAGCAAGTGGCCCCATCCCACACCAATGCCAAAAAAAACCCCAAACCCCTCAGCCGAGCTGTCCCCTGCTCCTGGGGAGGGGACGGTGAGGACTGACGGGGACGTCCTGCAGGCCACCGGTCCGACGGGCATCGCTCGGGCGGCAGAGAGCGGGGCCGATCCAAAGAGCGCAAGCACTTGCTGTCCCCCGATATCTCCCGCTGCAACTCGGAGGAGAGGAGTCCCCAGGCGCACGACGAGTCGCCGGAGCGGCGGCGCGAGTCCCGGTCACCCAGCGAGGGCAGGTCGCAGACACCCAACAGGCAGGTGGGTGACAAAAACCCCTTCCTAAGCACAAAGGAGAAAAGCTCCTTGCCAAAAGCGGGAGGATAAGCCCCAGCTCCGGGAGCTCTGCGCCACCTCTCCTCCTCGTGGCGGCATCTCCGTGTGCCCCGTGAGCTGAGCAGGGTGGGGGTCCTCGGGCACCCTGCAAAGCGTTTGGGGAGAGGTGGATCTCCACGCCGATCCTCTCACCACTCTGGCATCCGCTATCCCGCCACGGTGGAGGTGTCCCAGCTACACAAGCCAGTGCCTGAGTGCGCTTGAAGCCACAGAGATGCTGCCCGTGGGGGCCAGCATCTAGCGAGCCGATAGCTCTCCCCGCAGTGCTTTTGTGGGTGCTTTTTACTTTTGACCACCAAAAGTAGACACCATCCTCCTCCCTGGAGCAGACCTCGAGGCAGGGATGGGGCAGGCGACGGTGCAGCGGGGGCCTCATCCAAGCGTGAGGATGCTCCGGGCACCCCAGGCTGAGGGTGGGGGGGAGTGGGAGCACGGCACTGCCCCGTCACCCCTGTATTCCCCGGCATGTCTTGGTGCGTTGCAGGGAACGGGCTCCCTGAGTGAAAGCTCCATCCCCTCCATCTCGGACACCAGCACCCCCCGGCGAGGTCGCCGCCAGCTCCCTCCGGTGCCCCCCAAGCCACGTCCCCTCCTCTCCTACGCCTCCATGCTGCGGCACGCCGGAGACGCCTCGCCGCCCGCCGAGGAGAGCGAGGGGGGCTCCCCGCTCCTTTCCTCCACCTTGGAGCCCAACGCCGCCGGCCTGACCGAGTCTTCCAGCTCTCCGGTGGGGAAGCAGAGCCGACAGTCCACCCCGCAACGCTACATCTCGGAGCCCTACCTGGCCCTGCACGACGACTCGCACGCCTCAGACTGCGGTGAGGAGGAGACGCTCACCTTCGAGGCGGCCGTCGCCACCAGCCTCGGCCGCTCCAACACCATCGGCTCAGCCCCGCCGCTGCGGCACAGCTGGCAGATGCCCAACGGGCACTACCGGCGGCGGAGGCGAGGAGCAGGGCAAGGCGTGATGTGCGGGGCCAGCATCGACGTGCTCAGCGACACCGAGGAAGACGACAAGTGCTNAAGCGGGACCCCCGGGAAGGCTCATCCCGATGGTTTTCCGCTCCCCGAGGCCGCAGAGTCCCAGCAAGGGGGTACCAGGGCCCCCCTTTGCTCTGTTGCTGGGTCTCGTGCTGCTGTGGCTTTGAATTTCCCTCCCCGAG
>VXBO01008188.1:87293-119281 GCA_013400135.1 Rhinoptilus africanus | reverse complement strand
ACGCCGGAGAAGGGGGGGGGGGCGAGGGGGGGGTGGGGGGGGACCGAGGGGTCGGGGTGCACCAGGCGGATCCGGAGCAGCTCTGCCTGACAGCTTCGGGGGGGGAAAAAGGAAGCCAACTGGTTTGTACTGGGGGCAGGCGGGAGCAGGGCCGGTTTGGGGGGGGGCGCTCAGTGCTGCCGAATGTACGCTGCCTCCCACCGACATATATTTATTTATATACGGAGAACTCTAGGTGTGCCTGTGTGTGTATATACGGTATGTGTGTGTATATATATTTATATGCTGTATATATAAAGATATACACATACATGGATTTGTTTTAGTCATCTGACACTGCTGGGGAGCCCCCTGGGGGTTTTACTGCCCGCACCCCCTTTGGCGGGGGCAGGACCAAGCCTCCCTGGGGGGCTGCTGTGGCCCCTCGCTGTAGCAGAGCAATGGGAAGGTCACCCTGCTCCCCTCGCCCCGTCCCAGATGTTTCCAGCAGTGGGAATTGCATTTTCTCCGTTAGAGGTGGCCGTGTCGAGGGGCCTTCGGGCAGCCGTGCCGTCCCTGCAGGCGTGGGATGCCCAAGGGACAAGGATGGGGCTGTCCCTGGAGGTATGGCTTGCTCGGAGGCGGCGGTGCCGAAGGGGTGATGGCAAACCTCTCAGCGGCCTCTTTGCTGTGTTTTCCCAGGAAAAGAAGATTCCCGCGTCCGCAGGGGAGAGAAGATGTTGTGCGTGCGTGGCGGTACCCTAAGGTCTGTCCTCCCGGCAGAGGAGCCCGGCTTCGGCACCTCCCCTGCCTCAGTTTCCCCCGCAGCCATGGCCCCTGCCCGCTCCCGGGGCCTGGCACCCGCTTCGGAGGGGGGGGGCTGCCATGGGGGCAGCTGGGATTGCAAACCCCATGGCCCCAGTGGGTGTCTGGGAGCCGACGGGGGTTTGGGAGAGGAGCGTGGTCCGGAGAGCGAGCGGGGTGGCTCGCACCTCCTGCAAATACCGAAAATGCAGTGCAGGGCCACCTTCCACTGCCGGTCATTAATTAATCTGATAATTATGTGCTGTTGGCTCTAACGATCTGCGTGCACTCTTGGATGTGGGTGCGATGCTTTGCCTGCCAGCCCGGGGTGATGCTGGTGGCCTTGTGGTGATGGGCGGCTCGCCCTGGCCATCACCGGCGTGTTTCTGCTGTGAGTCGTGTCCGTCGGCGGCCCCGAGCGTGGTCCTGGGGAGCCGGCGGGTGCTCTGTGCCTTTGGAGCCTCAGGGAAGGGCTCGCTCCAGGGGCTGGAGGTCTGGTCGATGGGGTTGGACCAGGCTATGTGTGTGGAGACGGGACGTGGCAGGGGGAAGCAGTGCAGCCCTCGTCCTGCCCTTCCTCCTGCCCCTGGCTTTGCTCTGCTGCGAGTTGTTGTGGTCCGGGTCCTTAGGGCTGTTCTCCGGCCCCTCAGGCTTTGCTTTGGTCCTGGATAACCCATGTCTTCTCCTAACCAAAAGATGCTATGGGCACGGACTGCCCTGCTCCCGCATGTGCGGATCAGCCCCTGCCCCGATCGCTTTGTGAGCTCCCCCAGAGGGGATCTGCTTTGCAAGAAGTAAATCCCACCAGCTCCAAAGGCTGCCCGCTCCGTGACTCTTTGGTCATGGATCAAACCCCCTCTTTCTAATGGTCAAACTGCCCTCTGTGCACCCAAGGAGCAAGTTTCACTTATGGGGCCAAAAAACCTCCTACTGCCTTGATTGTCCCTGGCAGTGGGTGGCACCTCTGTTGTCCCTGCTTGCCCCGCTCATCCTGAACAGATACTTCCAGCTGCCAGAGGGTCCAAAAATTCTCCAGGAAGCCCTCTCCATCGCTCTGGCTCAGCTCCTGCATCCCCCATCTTGGTGCTTGGGGGCAAGCCGTGCCCCATGCGGCTGTGGGGAAGGTCCCTGATGCTGGCTGGTGGCATGGGCATCTCCTGTCCCCTCCTGGGCATCACCCGTCACCTTCCAGCCATCCGTGAGCAGCTCCTGGCTTCAAGCTGAAGCTGCTGGAGCGTTGCTCCCCGTGCTGGAGTTTGGGGGGAGGTAGGTCTGATGGGCAGCAGGGACCGTGTGGGGGCTGGGGCCAGGGATGCGGTGGTGCTGGGGGCCGGGGGAGGCGATGCCGTACGTGCTCTAAATATAGGTGCTGGCATCGTCTCCTTCTAAATGCAGAAAGGTGTCTGACAATACGCCGGGTTCTGAGTAACAGCCCGTGGGGAGGGGAGGAGGCGGCTTTTTGTGTCTGTGCCTGCTGGGTGGGTGGAAGGGATGCTCTCCAAGCAGGGGAGGGGGCCACATTTCATGCAAATTTCAAGCTTTGGGCATTTTGCTATCCTCGGCGGCGGCATGGGGCCAGCCGGCGGTGTGTGGCAATGCCCTGCTGTGGTGGTAGGGGCTGGGGCAGAGCCCCTCGGGGCGCACCCGCTGGTGGCAGCGGGCTACGGCGTCCAAACCTGAGCTTTTTGGCATGTTACACCTGTGTTTTACGAACGTATAGAAACTGTATGAAGCAAACCAGAGCCCCTTCTATCTCAGAAGGGTGCCCAAAAACGGCCTGCTCCTGTCTCTCCTGCGATAGCCGCAATCCTGCTCCCGCAGTGGGAGCGCAGGGACTTGTGGGGACAAGGTGGCACCTCCCAAAGCACGTCTCTGAAACCAAAAACAAACCCCCCAGGAGAACCATGGAAAAGACTGCGCCGAGGGGGAAGGAAAAGCAGCCCCAAGGCACCATTGCAGCCTGCGTCTGGCTTTCCAAGGCGCTGGACTCCCTTTGCTGCTGTACGATCTCTTGTCTGTGGCTTTTTGGACACCTCCTTCGCTTCCTGGACAGTGGGGATCTGCCACTGTCGGTGGCTGCCGGCCATGCTTGACCATGGGAGGGAGGATGAGAAAGCAGGGGAACGTGTTTCAACCTCTGCCTGCACAGGACAAGCCCCTGCCCAGGCAGGAATTCACCAGTAGCATGCAACTGGTTCCCAGCTTGGTGCTGGGACTGGGCTCGGAGCCCTCCCAAGCTCCTGGAGGGACAGCGGAGGGTTTGCTGGGGGATGAGCCAGCCCCGGAGCACAGAGCCCTGCTGTCCCCTCCGGGCTGGCTGNGGCGATGTACAACTTCAGTGTTTTTTGTCAAAAGGAAAGAAAAATAAAACCTTGTTGTAAAGAACCACCGCGGACCCCGTCTCCTTGGCATGCCCCCCCGTGCTGTCGGGGCCACAGGGACCCCGGGTGAGATGCTGGACCCCTGCAAAAGGTCCCCATGGCAGGGAGGGGGTGGCCCACAGCCTGTGCTGGGCAGCCCCATCCCAGAGGATGGGGTGGGATGGGGTTTTCCCCAGCGTGGTCCCAGGGGACATCCCCTGCCAGAGCTGCCCTGGCATCCCCATGGTCCCCAGGCAGGGTGGGGGGCTGTGAGGGAGGGAAGCAGGGAGCGTATTTGGAGAGGGTTGTCACCCTTGGGGGAACTGTGACTCGTGCCTGGCGGCTTGCAGACACGCAGGCTGAGGGGCACTGGGGGGCTGGTGGCACCGGGGGGGCTGGGGCCAGGCGCCTGAGGAGCTGTTAACAGCGGCACGGCGGCAAACTGGCCGGAGGACACCAAGAGCATCACGGTGGCATCGTATCGCCGGATAAACGCAAGGGAGCACCAGCTTGTAAACGGAAGGCTTGGAAAACCCGCTGGGATCTGGGGCTTTGAGGGATTCCAACAGTTTGGCCATCCCTCCACGCCTGCGCCCAGGAGATGTCAAGTGGATTCAGATGCTGTTGCCCCGTCCAAAGCTCACGGGTGAGTTGTCAAGCAAAGATGCTGAAGTCAGGTCTTATATTTTCCTTTTGCAGAGCTGTTTAAAGCACAGAAAGTTCTCCGGCAGCCAGAGACGAGTCAGCAGCCTGCGGCAGTCTGCAGGCTGAGCACGGGTGACAGGGATATTTTATGGCTTCTCAACAGGACTCTTCTTTTTTTTTTTCCCAGCAGCAGGAGGGTGCTGTGCCAAGAAGTGCTCAGGGAAGGATGAAGGCGATTGCTCGGCTCACCTGGACCGCTTCGAGCTGAGCTTCACTTGTGTCCTCCCCCTCTTCACTTTCTGCATTTTTCCCTTTCTTTCCCAAATGCTGCCAGGTTTTGTTTTCAACTCTTCTGGTCACAAAGGGCTAAAAAGTACGTTTTCAGAGAAGGCGTAAAGGCTAAGTGAGGACATCGCCCAGGAGGTGGCCCAGCTTTGAGGGCACTTGCCCGGGCGATGGACGCGGTGACAGCCAGAGGCTGGAGGCAAAGCCCAGCATTTTTCAGGCTGGGAAGCACATTCCCATGTTACAGCCCAAAAAGTGATCTGTGCCCCTGACTGTGGGGAAGGCCCTGCAGGGTGGCGATGCCTCCGTCATCAGGGAGGGCTTCGCACTGGCACTGGGAGCAGTTCAAGGAGAGGAGCTCCTCCCGTGCGGGCCAGAAGTCTTACATTAACGTTTTTTAAAGTGAGTGTCTTACATATGAACTGGCTCAAAGGTTTTGAAAGCGGGACTGGGTGTGCAGGTCTCCGATGGAAGTCCCGTGGAGCCCTGCCTGGCAGGCAGGGGCCCGGAGGAGTGATGGAAGTAGCTAGCGGAGTGCTTAACCTCCTCTGCTGCCTTTCCCTAAATCTTCTAACACATCTGGGGCCATGAAAACGATACCTGGAGTAATGCAGGGAAGGCAGAACTGCACCCTAGCAAGGGAAACTGGCGCTGCAAAACGGGGAGCCTTCGCTGTCGGTGAGCCAGCGCTCCGCCTGGCAGACGCAGGGGCTAAAAAAAGCCCCTTGACAAATGGAACAGAAAGGTTAAAATTATCTGTACATCATCTGAATAACAATGGCAATGCAGATTGTACCTGCTTATAATAGCTCCGGGAGACAGGGGATAAATCGGGAACAAAAGTACCCCAGAAACTGATGCTGCTGGCGTGCGGCTGGCAGAAGCTTGGGGAGCCGCAGGGGACAGGGCCACCAGAAGCACCAAAAAGCTGCCTGTGTGTGCTCCCCTCCCCTCGCCCATGGGTGCTCCAGGGCCCTTCCAGCCCCAGGTCCCGGCAGAGGTGGCCCAGTGGCTTGCGGGCTCCTGGGATGTGGGAGCAGTCCCTGCCTGCAGCGGCGGCATTGCAGCCAGCGTTGGGCACAGCTCGTCCTGCATCCAGGTACCTGAGGGGCATAAACGGTCCTTTTTTGGGACTGCTGCAAATCATCACCCCGTAACCCGGCTCTTCTTCCTGGGAAAAGATCCTTCCTGGGAAGAGACATAATTTTGTTAGGTTTTTTTCCTCTTTGTGTCTGCCTTGAAAAGCCACAGCAGGCACAGGGCACCGAGCCCATCTGTAACTCCGCAGGGCACTGGTTTTTCCCTAAAGGCTCCCCACATTATTTTTAAGGCAGGATGCCAGCAATTTTGCAGCCCTGGGGGGATGCAAGGAAAGCTTTGAGCACTCAAGATGACCAGCGGTCACTCCTTTCATGAAGCTCCTTTCAGGAAGACAAGGGAAAATTGGATGGGAGGCTGCTGGAATCAAACCCAAGCCCCTGCGAGGAGGAAGGGACAAGAGGGAGGGTCTGAGAAACTTGGAAGAATGAAAGTTTTGTTTTCCTTTTTTCAGTCCCAGTGAGGTGCTTAAAATCCATACGTGGAATGCTGAGTGGGCAAGGGTTTGCTCCCTCTGGGGACACAGCTAATGGCTTGGAGGGGAGATGCCGGGGGTGGCTCTCATCCTCCCTCCCTTCCCTTTCATGCCTCCGGTGGTACTTACGAGCATCCTCTCCCGCTGCCAAGGATGTGTGTGGGCTCTGAAGTGGGGCTGGTGCTTACTCATGCCGGGAGCCACGTGGCGTTGCTGGCAGTGCCGACGGTTCCACGCGTGAGCATCCTTCCCCCACGGGCGAGCATCCTTCCCCCACGGGCGAGCACACGCAATCACTGCTTCTTTCTGGCACCGTCGTAGCTCCCCATGGAAACGAGATGCTCTCACAAGGGTTGTCCCCCCCCCAGAGGGCTTGAACAGCCTGGCCTGGTTCAGCATCTCTGTTTTTTATTCATCTCATTTATTTAGATCTCTCGACAATGATCTTTCTTGCTTGGTGACCTAGTGCCGCGCATCCTCACTGGCTATGTTTGCCAGGCCCCACATGAGCAGGTGGAATACCGCACACGGCCCTGGAAGTTGGTCCCTACCAGCGCATGGAAGAAGGAGCTGGCAAATACCATCTCCCAGGAGCTTTTTGGGAGCTGCTTTGTGGCACCTTTGGCTTTAGAGGTGACAGGGAGTGAAGGGATGGCCGCTCCCGTGGGCTTGTCTTGTCTCGGTACCTGCTGTCCTGTCTCCTGGTTAAATGCCACGGAGCAGGAAAGAGCCCACTGTCCATTTGCCTTTGCTATCTCTGTGTAGATAACTAAAAAACCCAAACCAACACAATTCTGCCTTCTAAATCACTGCAAAAAGCACTAATTGCTCTCTTTCCCCAGCTGGAATCTTCCTCTCTCCAAAGCGGGGTTCTCCAGGTGCCAGGCACCCCTGGCAAGGGGCAGCTGGGAGCTGGGAGGGCTGGGCGAGGGGGAGGAAACCCAGCAGCCGTGATCTGCAGCCAAAAATCCCCCGGTGCCCTCGGCTCGAGAGCTGTATGTCTCCGCAGCGGTCCAGCACAGGAGCAAGCCGACATAAGGACCAGGGCATGGATGCAACGCACCCAGCAGGCTGCTCCACCATCCCATCAGAGGTACCCGTGCCACTTAGGGTGAATTTGGGGAGAGGGAATAGGGATAAGGGTTAAAGACACAAGGTTATTTGCTAAACACAGGCCTAACTATACTCTCTAACCCTCCCACACCCCCTGCCCTGGGACCCAGTCAGTCAATTTATGGCACAATCTGCCATAGATGATGTGATTTTCAGATTGATTTTCACAGATCTGCATCATAGCCATCATGAACAATGTGAGGGGGGGGTGGGTTATCCTTTACAAAAGGGGAGGAAATGAGGAAGGAAATAAATCCGAGGGTTATACCTCCTAGTAGGGTTTAATCCTGTGCTAAATTCAGGAAATGGTGCCTGGGCAAACACAGGGGCTTCAGGTCACAGTGTTGCATCTCTGGGTCCTCTGGTTGAAGCACGGAGCGTGCAGGACCATCACCCAGAGCCCAGCTGCCCCTTTCCCTCTGCCGTAATTGTTGATGGCAGCTTGTAGGTGACCTTATCATTTCATTGCTAATTAATTTACGGGGGGGGGGAAAAAAGTGCAATCAAGCTTTTTTTTTAGGTTTTTCTCACTGATCAAAGGGTGGGCTTCATTTACACAGGCATAATTTTTTAAGGACCTGTCCCAGCTTGAGCCCCTGTTCCTCCGGCGTGTGATATTGCGCGGCATCAGCAAGTCTCACCTCCTTTAGCAGCTCGGGGTGCATGAGGAAACCGGCGTGAGCTGTGCGAAGGAGCTGTGAATTCGCAAAGCCTCCCCTGCCCCTTGGCAAAGCCTTGTCTTACACCTCCTGGCAGGAATAGCTACAGCTGCTTTCTGCAGCAGAAGCGAGAGCAGAGTTGGGGGGGGGACAATGGGACAGGCTATGAATCTTCTCAAGGACACAGCCTCGGGTCACAGCCAGTCTGCCACCCACAGCCCAGGCTATTCACACCAGTCCTGGGAACCAGGGGCTTTGCTGTGATCTCCACGTCCCCAAATGCCCGGTGTCTCCAGCCCCGCGTGTCCCACAGTGGGTGGCCCCACCTGACCGCAAGGACAAACATGCTGGAGTCCTCGGCACAAGGAGGACATGGACCTGTTGGAGCAGGTCCAGAGGAGGACCATGAAGATGCTCTGAGGGCTGGAGCCCCTCTGCTGTGAGGACAGGCTGAGAGAGCTGGGGGGGTTCAGCCTGGAGAAGAGAAGGCTCCGAGGAGACCTTACAGCCCCTTCCAGTCCCTAAAGGGGGCTGCAGGAAGGATGGGGAGGGACTCTGGATCAGGGAGTGTAATGATAGGATACAGGGTAATGGTTTCAAACTGAAGGAGGGGAGATTTAGATTGGATATCAGGAAGAAATTCTTTCCTGTGTGGGTGGTGAGCCCCTGGCCCAGGTTGCCCAGAGAAGCTGTGGCTGCCCCATCCCTGGAGGGGTTCAAGGCCAGGCTGGACGGGGCTTGGAGCAGCCTGGGCTGGTGGGAGGTGTCCCTGCCCAGGGCAGGGGGGGGAACTGGGTGGGCTTTAGGATCCCTTCCAAATATAAACATTCTATGATTCTCTTGTCTAAGATTTTTCTGGCTGCTTTAACGCTGTTCAGAGTTGGAAACAGCCATGATTCTATGATCCTCGTTCCCAGGTCTCAGTGATCACTTAGGGATGGAAGATGGCCCAGCAGGTCAGGTAGCAGGGAAGGAGAACAATGGAGGGTGCGAGCCAGGCAGAGAAAGCCAACCGTGCCTACCCCTCCTCTCTGCTGCCTGGGGACATTTCCACGATGAGTGTTGGCAAATCCCTGTTTTGCCTGGTGCTGGTTTGGGAAGAGGGAGATCCTCCCATGCTGCACCGAGTGGATCGGTGCTGTGGACAACCAGCTTGCTCTTCCGTGCCTGCCACATCTCAGCAGCGCCGGTGGGGACTAAGACCTACGGCTGACAGAGAAACAGGCAGATGGGACTATCAGTCACATGTGCCACCACTCTCTTCTTGTCTTAACCTCTTTTTTCCCGCTGTGTTAACTCCTCGAGTGGGTTTTCAGCCTGCGCTAGTGACAATCAGCTGCTTCCTGCTGTCCGTGAGAGGCTGGTGGGTGTTTAAACATACCCGACGGGACGTTTCTGAGCCAGGCTGGCCTTCCTCCGCATCGCACCCCAGGAGCATCCCAGTAGGAAAGCCTCCCCGGGTGCCAGAGAGCCCAGCAGCTCGCAGGGGAAAGGCCTTTGCAGTTTGTTTGCCCACTCCCACCCGTGTTTTTGCTGCCCCAGATGCAGCCCACCACCATCTGCATGACAAAAAGAGGCTGACCTGCCTGATACCTTTGCTAATTTTCCCCTCTCCTGCGTAGTCGCTCTTTTTGCTCCAGTATTCAGCGATCCTTGCCCTAGGAAGAGTTTAGAGATAGGCTCCGGTGACAGCACCTAACGGCTGGGAAGTCACCTCCGCCGCCGTGAGCAGCTTTTGCCAGACCTCCTTCTCCTTCGTGCGTGCTCCCTGAGCACGCTTGCCCAAGGAAACGGGGCATGGCTGGCCCAAAGCTGGGGCTAGCCACCAACTCTGGGTGCTGCACATCAATTAATACCGTTAATTCGATGAATAATGTTCTGTGATTACTCTGCTAGAGTGATTACTCTGGCTGGAAAAGCTGTTGCTGCCCGCTGGACCTCCGCCTCCACCACATCGCTGTGCTGGAGGGACCCCTTTGGCATATGCAGCCAAAGCAAGCGGACTGTAGGAGACCGTAGCAGAAGGAGGTTTCGGAACTAAAATCTGCAATCCCTGCTGGGATTAGCCATTCCCAGACCCTGTTGTTTGCACTTGCTGCACGCACAAACCTTCTGCCAGCACACACGCCCCACCGCAAGCCTCACTGCGGTTTGGAGACAGAGCTGCCGGCACCGCGTGTGCCCCCAGGCTTCCCGTGAGATGCTCTGCAGAGGGCTTGGAGCTGGCTCCAAGCTCAGATGCCCGTTCCCAGGTGCTGCAATCCCCAGGTGTGGCCCATGAACCACCTCTTAAATAGCAGTGATGAGGTGGAGGGGCTCTCCCTGCCCTTCTCCTGAGGGAGCTGTAGCTGGCCACTGCAGAGATGGGTCTGTCCTTTGGCCAGGACAGGCTTTCACTTGTCCCCAAGTCCAGTCCTGCTCTCAGGTGGGGAAACTGAGGCATGAGAACAGAGGGGTGAATGTAGCAGTTCCTGATGGGTTGGGTGTTGCTCCTCTGGTCTTGGCAGGAGCTGGTACTCGCTGCCTACGTGCTTTAATCCTTCTTGAAGCTTCCATCTTTCTGTAGAAATCTCTGCTCACAAGGGTTACCTGCTGGGGGATCAGCAGGCCTTCAGCCAGGGCTGTGCTTATGGAGGCTGACTTGATGTCCCTCATTGCCACCAAGGCTCTAACCTACTCGTTGGACCAGCCCCTGTGCCCAGGGAAAAGGATTAAGGCGTATTTTTGGACACAAGTGACTCCAGCTCCAGTGAATTAACTCAAGAGATGTTATTACAGGCCATGAAAACAGGTCGGGTTTCAGTCTGGGAAGGAAATATCTAAGTGATGGTCTGCGATCATCTGCCAGCTGAAATCAGGCCAGAAAATAATGCTTTTTTCCATATTCTGCCCTCTTCCCTTGGCTCACGGTGGAGGGGGACGGCTCCGCCACCCCTGCGTAGTGCTGTGGGTGATGGGGAGCTGGGAGGATGCTGTCCCACAGGCAGCCCGGGGCAGGGGAGAAGCTCCAGCAGCGCTAGAAGGGAGTCTGGCTCTTTTCCCAGCAAGAAAAACTTATTTTAGCTGGGAAGTTGGAGGTCAGGAGGGCTAGACAGACCTCCCAGGCTGAATTTCACAGCCATGAGTAGAACAAGTTGTTGATTTTGCCAGTACTGCCATAAGGAGACATGTTGCAGACGGAGAACGCTGTATCCTCCGTTCCTGACAAACGCCTTTCACGATAGCTTGAATATAAAGCAGGGGCTTAGGCAGGGGGAGCTTATTTAGTGTCCTTATTTTTCCACAAATTTATGTTTCTCTGCAGATTTTAAGAACCTCCAGAAGCCCAAAGCAAAGCCAGGGCTCCCACGAGCACAACAGAAAGGCCGGAGCGAGCCCCATCTCCTGCAGGCTGGATGCTGAGGAAGAGGAAGGCAAACCACGGCGTGTCGGCACCCTCGTCACGCGGCTGCAGGCAGGGACAGAGGCTGGCAGCCCTGTTCCCACGGGGCGCCTGGACTGGATGGGCCTGGTGTTGCCTTGTCTTGGTGCCACAAAGCTGCGAGGACGCGTAGTTAACGCTGGTGACCAAGCCACCAGCCTCCCCACCCCGGTGTCGATGCCGTGGGGCCCTGGCAGGCTGTCCTGCGGGGAGGAGGGAGCGCTGCTTTTTGCCAGGGTCACTGAGGGGGACGCTCCTTGGCATCCTCCTCCTCCCCCTGCTCAGCCCCTAGAGCCCCTTTCCCTCAAGCAGCCTCTTTCCTCTTGTTTCGCACCATTTTCTCCAGCAGCCCCCCTGCTCCCTCAGAGAAAGGATTTACTCGGAGGAGGGTCGTTCCCTGGCAGCATCCGCCACCGCGCCTCGGTCCTGGCAGTCGGAGCAGGGAGACAGACGATGCAGGACCAAGGGGACAGCTGAGAGGTGAGCGGTGAAACGGCAGATAGATCTATTTCAAGGCGCAGCTCGCGCCCGTCCCTGTGCTTTGTGCCTGACGCTGCGGCGTGTGGGGACGGATGTGGAACGTGGCTCCGTTTAGAGGCTGGGAATAGCAAAATCTCCCTTGAACGGCCGGCCACATTTTAATTTGCATTTCTAGGGCTCTGGCAGAAGCCTGGGTCCTGTGTTGTGCTCAGCGGTGGATGCACTAAGTGGCCGTGAGCGGCTGTGTCGCTGACCTGCTGGGGCCGTCTGGGCAGTTGGCAGAGCCGGCAGCTCTCCTGGTGTTAACACAGCAGGGCCGGTTGCAGGCAGTAGCTTGGGAACTGGGAGGGAGCGGACCAGCTGGTGGGATTTACTTTTTTTTAGTGGGTTTTGGTCTATTAAGCCAAACCTCACCTTGGTTTGACTTCTTCGGCGCCCCTGGTTGAAGGGACTGTGATGCAGGGTTAAATGTCACTGTGCAGTCAAATGGGTGATGGGGGTAGAAAGGAAGGGAAGGGAGAGAGCGGCAGGGCTGGAGGTGACCCGTGCGGACCCTGGCCTAAGAAACACGGTCCCCGGGAGTGTGAGGATGAACCCTTCCTGGAGGAAATAAAAGGAGAGAGCTGCCACTTAACAGCTGCTTTTTCACACTCCTTCGCAGAGCTGCGATGGTCCTGCGTGGAGCTCGCACGGCCATGGTGGCAGATGTCTGCGAGGTGCTGTCACTTGTGCACCAAAAGTGCTCTGGGTGATGCTCCAATGCTGCCCAGAAGCCCCGGGCCGTGTGCTGCCGTAACAGCCTGCCTCTCAGCGGAGATGGGGCTCCTGGGGGTGCTGCCATCTGGACACACAGGAGGCAGCTTTGCTCCCTGAAACATGTCAGATCAGGGTGGGAGAAGCAAATCCCATTATAGGGAGGCACGAACAGCTTCATCGATGGAAGGAGGAGACTTGAACTAGAGGTGGTTATCCTGAGCATCCCGGCTCGGGCTCCGAGCATGAGTTACCAGCTGATGTGAGGTCTCAGCGGCGGAGAGATGAAGAGCGTGCCGTACGGGCAGCGGCTGCCTCCGTGCCTGCCCATTGCGGATCGGGCTCGCCTGGCAGGAGGCTGGCTCCCCGCAGACGGCTTGTTTGCGTGCCCGGTTGGCTGCCCGCGCCTCGCGTTTGGCCGGTGCGGTGCTCCCCGGGGCGAGGACGGCTGCAGCTATTTTGATGAAATCTAAAAATCTTTCCGCAGATAACGGAAGCGCGCCCGGCCATCGGCCCCGCGCTCTGTGACTTGGTCAAATCTGGCACGTCGCAAGGGTCTGCATCTCAGGAGATGCCTGCAGCCCGTTCCAGGCAGAAAAGGCCACCGCGGCTTCTCTGTCACATGGAAGTTTGTGCGGCTTCCCCACTCGGCAGAAGAGGCTGCGTGGCAATGGCTTTGAAGCTGCGGCTGAAAAAGATGACTCGAGGTGCTCCCTGAGGCTCCAGCGGCCGCGTGAGCTCACCCGGCGGGGGCTGCGTGGGGCAGCAGGGCAGGACTCCCCTGTAAAAAGGGATTCTGGCATTTTCTAAGCTCTCCAGCAGCTGCAGCCACGAGTGTCTCATAACAGCCTCTCCCGCAGGGACCTCGATGGCTCTTCAGCAGTGATCTTTCGGTGCTGAGTCAGGAAGAGGAGGTGAATCACACACCAGCGATCACAGCATGTGCCTGACAACCTGCTCATCCAGGTGTGGGTCCTGCCGGGCTTTGGTCACTTCAACTGAACCATTCAAGTGAGCACAATGTCTGTGTTTTTTAAACGAAACCCGCTCCTTCTTCCCTTCGGTCAACCGCACTTCCAGCTGTCCCCAGGTGTCTGCTAAGTGCTAGGACTGTCACGGGTAGATGAGCCAGGCTCACGGCTCTCCTTCCCCAGGAGTACGAGCTGCTGTCTGGAGGACCAAGTGGCCTGAGGTTCTGGTCTGCTCCCTGTGATGCCACCGCTGTCTTGTGTGGGCAGCATAAGCCTGCGGGGATGTGCAGAGCGGCTTGTCCTCCCCCTTTCCGCAGCGATGCTCTATCACTCTGCAGGTACCAGTCGCTGTGTGTCTACGCGGGCGCTGATCTTGCAGCCCCAGCCAAGGGTGGATGAAATTCTCTCTCTTTAAGCAGAGGCAGCTGTGAGGCCCTGCCAGCAGAAAGCACCTCTTGTTTTGCAGGAATGCAAAAGCCAGATGATTTCTCAATGTGCCCGGCGAAGATAATACCAAATAATCTTGTTTGCATCCTAATTTCCCAGCCCTGGTGGGAAAAGCTGATCCACCACTGTTCTCCCCCTCCGTGGGCAGTGCGTGCCTGCGAACACGCTTGTCGGGGGGTAGCACTAGTAGCAGTTGGGCTTACCCTGGCTGCCGCTCCGTCTGCCAGGAGCAGCGGGATCAAAGTGACATCGAGGGCTCCAGGGCGGCCGGGCGAGCGTTGGTGCTGTGACGGTGACGGCTGACCCACCGGCTGGAAGGCGCAGCAGGACACTTGGCTCCTCCTGCCCCCTCCCCAGGCAGGTTTTCCTGTGCTGAGAAAGTGCCCAGCTCCATCTGGTTGTTTTTTCCCGGCTGGTGGAGCTGAGTCATTGCTGTTCTTCAAGGAGAAGGTTCGTTTGCCCCCAAACGGTCTGTCTCCCTTTGCGGCGAAGCCTGTGTCCCTCTTGAGACTGCTGTAATTTTCTTCTTGTGAATCCGTGGGTTTCTTCAGTCGAGGAATTTGTTTGCCATTCATATATCCATGTTCTGTAAAAACGGCCACTTCTCTCCAGGGAGGCAATGTTACACCTTCGCTCACGGATCAGCCCGGTACATGTGTGAGAGGCTCCGTGCAGTTGAGCGTGGCAATAAAACCCATCTTTGGCTCCCCAGCAGGGAAGCAAGCACGCCTCGAGGCCTTAAGTCATTCCATGGGCTCCTAAAACTTCAGGATACGTGCAGGGGAAGGAGCTCTGCTTTCAGAGGGGCAGGCGTGCAGGAGAAAGCGATGCAGGTTGTGACCCCATCCTGATACGAGCACACCTTGCCCTTGGTGTGGGCACATGCCCCAGCTAACTGGGTGCCATCACCCCCGAGCCTGACCCCGCTGCCATTCCCCTGTCAGCACCCTTGGGTTTTGTTTGCCCTGTCCTCAAGACAACATCTCATGGTCTGCGAGAGTCTTATCTATTTAATTCCTTGCTCGCATCCCCTTAGGTACTTTACCGAAAGTGTAGGGCCAAAATATCTCCACCCCTCGACCTGCTGAGGGGAATAGCTGCTTCTTAGCAGTTCGAGCCAGTATCACCTACTGGTGGTGGTAACAGCTGTAGAATCCTGCAAGCCTGCTCCTTCCCATTTTTTTTTCTTCCGTCCTGGCTGTCTTGCAACTCTCTCCTTACTCTGGAAAGCTGTGGAAATAATAAAGTGTTTGCAACAATTTTCTACAGAGCCCGTTTCCTCAGAGAGCTGATTAAAGGCAGATAGGAGAGAATCTAATTGCATCCGTGCTTTTATCTCCTCCTGAGGCATCATGATTTGCCAGGAGAACAAGAAAATCCTGGATTCTGCAGGGTCAAGGAAACTTCTCTAATCTCCCTCGTTAAACACGAGCAGCAGCTCTTGCTGTGTTGATCGTGCCGCTGGTGCCAGCAGTTGTACCAGGGGTGAATGTGGCCCAGCTCGGGTCAAGCACATGCGAAGGGGGTGCCAGGACCTGCCAGAAGATGTGCTGTGGCAGAGGACACCAGCTCCTGCATCCCGTGGGGATGGGCTGCCATGCAGCCGTGCTCAGACCCGGCCAGGAGACTGGAGGCTGCTGAAAATGCCGCAGGCAGGTGAGACGTCTCCTGTGACACACAAGGACAAGCCCTTGCGTTCTCCTCGCTAACCTCCATCTTTGCCTCCTGTATTTTTCTAAGCAAATCTCTATGGAAACAGGTACTGTTTGTAATAAAGCCTCTGTTTTTCACTTTGCTTCGTTGCTCTCAAGGAAGGAGGGCGGCAGAGACCTACAAAGGGCAGATGAGGGAGAGACATTTCAGCTGCTTTGGCTCTTGGCACAGACGGGAACAGCCTCAGCATCCCCTGGTCCTGCCCTCGCTGATGGGTAACGGAGGCTGAGATCAAGACGGCCCCCTTTTGGCTCCCCCGATTTTGGTGAGGACTCAATGCCTTACACACCCTTTCTTCCCGTCCCAGTTGGATGGAGAGGGGCACTGTGGTGTTGAGTGGGGGGGGGTAAATCATTCTTGCCCAGAGTTAATAACACAAATGTCATGTCTCCTCAGTGAGCTACCAGCCCTACGGCACCCTGGGCCTCTGGAAGATCATCTAGGGCTGGTCCTGCCTGCAGCACCCACCTGTGACACTGTGACGGGGTCCATGTGAGCCACCTCCGCGCTAGCTGCGGCGCGGGGGGAGCAGGAGCTGCGGGGTGTGATGCCAAGGTGCCGGAAACCACCACGAGACAGAAGGATGCACAAGCCCCCGCCTCCGTGGGACGCTGGAGCTCCGTCATCTCGCAGAGCTTCCTGCCCGCAGCCCGTTCCCAGGCTCGTGAGCTTTCTAACTTGTTTGTTTATTTTGGGGAGGGAGGGGGAATGGTTTAGGAGTGGAGAGAGGCATATTTTAAAGGAGGAATTCGGTGCCAGATTGGCATCCTCTGCATCAGACGGAGCGGCGCACCAAAGCGTGCTCAGAGCTGCAGGAGGGAGCTGCGTTCCTCATCTCCTTCTGCTGCGAGTCACCCTTGATATCCAGCCACCCTGGGCCTTTCCAGGGGCTGCAGGGGCTACTAAATCCAAAGCAACCCGCAGCAGACTAATAGATCCTGAGGGTCTTTAGGACGCTCTAAGCTGTTTCTGTTTTCCACCCAGAGTCAACTGGGCCCTGAATCAGACGTAATTGGCCTTTGGCACAAACATGGTGCCTCTGGATCTGGAAGGAGAGTCTTCCACCCTGACCAGGAGCTGCCATGTCCTCTCGCTACTGAGAGCTGGTCCTGCTGCCCATTACGTTGGCCAGAGGCTCCTTGGCCCATGGAGGATGGAAGGATGTGCTGTAAGAGATCTCTTTCTCCCACCCACCGCTTTTCTTGAGGTAATTCTTTGTGCTCAGCCCAAACCAGCCCCGTGCAGCAGCCACCCTGCAGCTATTGCTCGCTCTAGATGAAATCCATCTCACCGGTTCCTCTACCAAGAGGCGCAGCCCAGGGGCTGCTCCCCTGGAGCTCTCGGGGCTGATGTTTGGAGACCACCATCTCCAAGGCGGTCCAAAGGCACCACGGGTGGAAAACACTCCCTTCCTGCTGCTGTTCCTGGGAGAATTATGTTTGCTTTAAGAACAGGACTATAGGGCTAACGGTGCTTCCTTCCCAAAGGAGTGAATATTACAGAGTCTGTGGTTTTGCTAGAATTACAATACGTGATTACTGGGGTTGAAACACTGGTTAATTACCTAGTCATTTGTTGTAATGCTCCCAATTAGCTTGTGAAAGCGTAGCAAATGCATTACTTCACACCTGTTTTAAATGCCTTATCCGAGGTTATTCATAGATAGTAGAAGATAAACAGTGCTGCGTGTCATATCAGGGTGGTGTAGCACTTTCCTGCTTCCTTGGGTGTCCTTTCTTAGCCTGAGGAAGACAGGAATTTATAGGTGAGATGAGTTAAGCCCCTTTGACGTGATTAATTTCACATCCAAGCTTATCACATCACCAGGCATTGGGAGCCTGTCGAACCCCATGGCAATGCCAGCAAGGCGAGATGGTTCAGACCTCTGGGGAAATGGGTCGAAAGGAGGTCCTGCAGCATTGCCCACCTTTCTGAGCCTTGCTGAGCTTACTTATCCCAGCCTCCTGGTGTCACGGAGCAGAGGAAGGGGTTTCGTGCCCAGGGAAAGCGGCTGGCCTTCACCCAGCCCCGCTCCTCCTCGCCGCCTCTGTGCACCGCCTGATTTCGTGCCCACAAGAACGCGCGCGTCAAGGCAATGTTTGCCCATACAAGTGCCTGTTTGCCCACACAACGCATTTGTACATCTGGCTTGGCAGATTGGTGCACATGCAAAAATGGGCAAGAAAAAACACTGAGGCCTGGATGGCAAATTGGGTGTGTTTTCTCTTTCATTTTTCCTGAGGGGGCTGCTCACAGTTACCTGGTCACAGCTGCATTGCGACGTGCCCTTCAGGAGAGCTCTGGCTCCCAGTTGTTGCACTCCAACAGTCTAAATTTTGTCTCCATTTTTGGTGCAGTATGTCACCTCAAATATTTGTTAGGTTTTTTACCCCAAAAGCTTTCTCATGACCCTTTCCTGAGCTTTATGTCTCAAGATATGGCCCTCCAGCAAGGCCTTTATTCCCTTCCCTGTGCTTCCCCAAAGCAAGCTGATCTGTCAGCACAAGACGTACAGTTTGAGGAAGGAGATGACTCAGGTCCTAGACCCAAGGCACATTCATGTGATGATGCCCTAAAGGACAGGGTTTAAAGCAAGCTGCCCTCCCCAGGGCAGGCTCCACCTGCCCATGCAGATGCCAGGAGGTAGCTTTAAGCTGCCAATAACTTGGTTGTGTGTCTGGACCCAAGGATGTGTATATTGACGGGCAACATGAGCATCTTTTCCAGCCTCACCAAATGCCTATGGCTGTTGTGGTGTCCAGCAGCAGAGACCTGACAAGGCCAGCGCTGGCTGAAAAGTGAGTGTTTCTGGACGCAGCTTTCTTCACTTACTCCGTCTTCCATTTCACCTTCTTTTAAGCAAAAGTCTGTGGGCGACTGTCTGCTGCGGCTGAGACAATACATGGATATCTGGGTGCAGCTCCCTCTCCAATTTCTCTACTCAGCAAAGACACGCTTGAGAGATTATCCCCACCCGGGTGATGGTTTTTAACCACAATGGCCATGAAAGTCTCCCTTATTTATCTCCAAGCTGCTTAGTGATAAAGTGGGTGGAGAAGGAAGCCGCATTTCCTGCTCAAAGAGTGTGTGGGAATACCTTTTCAAATGTTAATTTCTCATGTTTTTCAAAAAGCTACCCAAAGGCACTGGTCTGAGCAAACGCTAAGAAGCCTGCGCATATTCAAACCAACTAGGTTTTAAAAAGTTTGCAAAGATATTTGGGGCTGGGGGAGGGGGGAGAGGATAAGAAAGAGCTCCAGGAAAAAAACACCGCCACCATTTCCCCCACTTCAAAGTTAAAATTAGACGTGGGCATTTCCCTCTTCTCTGATGTACCTCCCTCCAGGGAAAGAGGTGATGAATGCAAAAGCCCGTAGGGAGCAGGATCAGCCAAGGGGTTCCCCTCCAGCAATGCTAATGAATGTCCCTCTCCCAAATCCATCGCCCATTCCCAACCCGGCACACCCCAACCGAGCGGTAAACAGCAAACCCACCAGGCAGGGCTGGTGGGGGCTGGCTTTGGACAAGTGCCCAAGCGATACACAAAGCCACACATCCTCACTTCTGTTCTGCATCCGAGGCAATCTGGTTCCCCAATATCAAATCATCCCACTGTAAAATCCATCAGCTTTCAGGATTTTGTTATTGATAAAAACCCTTTCTACAAGAGCCGCCCAGGCTATATGTGGCTAATTGGCTGTCGTTAATACACACCCTAGGGTTTGGCGTTGTAGCTTTTGCTTTAAAGACCAAAAAAAAAAAAAAATAAAATCATGTGTGATTTTAATGCAGATTTGAAAGAAAAGGAAAAAAAAATCTCTTGGGTCTGTACCCACCGCTAGTTTTAAAGTGCAGAATCTGTGTCTGTTATTGAATGAGAAATGCAAGCCGACTGCCAAATTTCAGCTTGAAAGCAGCCAGAAGCTATCTGAGGGGGGAAAAAAAATGTTTTGCAAATATCTTTTGTAATTGTAAAAATAAAAAAAAAGACAAAGAAAGAAAAAGAAAAAATAAGGAAAAGAAAAAAACAAACCAGAAAGAATTCCCCAGTTATTAACCCTTGAAAAATACAGGGTCTTGTATAACTCAGAGCCCAGAAGTGACATCTAAGATGAACAAACTCTTGCAAACATGAATTTATAGTTTGCATCTTATTCCTCGTAGCCAAGTGATTTTATAACCAATGTCTCTTCATCCCAAGTGCTCAAGCAAGAACAGAAAATGCCTCCAGCCTGGCAGTAAATGCGGTGTGGGGATATGGATCTTGCTGTCCCTAAGTAAAAACTTCCTCATTTATAAGGGTTTGATTAACTCTCATTTTGTCCAACCCTGGAACAATAATGTCCTTTCGTGGTCTAGAATTTGTCACCATTGGACATGCAGCTCCCAAAAGAATTACTTGACGGTCTTTGCTTTCCTCTTGCTTTTCCTTTGGCCAAGCAGTGCTGGGAAGAGATGGGGGGTTTCAGTGAAACCCCTCCCTGCTTGCTCCTCCAGAGTAAAGAAAAGCAAGAAGAGGTTTTTCCACTGAAGAATAAGAAATCTGCAGCAATTGGAAAGAGGATGGAGTTATCTCAGATAGACTGTGACCCTGAGCCGTGCCGTGGGCGTGCTTACAGCTAGGTGAGCATCCCTTTGCACCTCGGTGAGCGGGTGTCTGCGTCAGGAAACGTGGTTTAGGATCCGCACGGCCCCGTCTTGGTCAATTGACCGTGTCTGTCTGCGACAGCTCCTGAATTCAGACCCAGTAAAGGTAAGGGGACAGGTACACTTCTTCCCCATCACAGCACCCCGAGTGCGGGGCCGCACGGCTGATGCCGATGTTCCTTTTGCTTCCTTTTGCCCTTGCTCTCCTTGGTAGTCCCTCCTGGCTTCGTCTGCTTTTGCAACCCCCACCCTGCTATCGAGCCACTTAGTGCACAAAAAAATAAGTCTTCGTGATGCACAAAGCAAAGGAAATCATGGGGAAAAGCTCTTCAAAACACGCTTTTTTTTTTTTCCCCACAGATCAAGAATTTCACGACCTAGTGGAAAGCACAAACAATACTGGACCAGGCATTCGTAATATTTGGTGCCTGGTTTGTATAGCTACTGCAGCTAATATCCCCAAATAAATACTGCCGTGACTAATCCCTTGGAAAGAAAAACACAAAGAAAGAGGCTGTCGTATGAAACAAGATGATTTTGATGTTTGTTTTGTATTTATAAACACAAATTCTGTCTCTTGGACTGTATAATACACTTCATCTAAAACCCTGTCAGTCTCTTGACAGGTGTTTGCTTTCTGTCCTCATCCCATCCCTCCATCCTTCCCCAAAAGCCAACCAAGAAGTCCTTATCCTCCTCTTTGGACTCAGGCAAATCTCTGTGTATTTTTCTGGGGATATAGACGTACAAAATCTGAAATTCTAGAAATAATTGCAATTTCACTCAATGTGATTAAAGTATGGAGATTTTCTCCTTGGGATTTTTTTTTTTTTGCATAACAGCAACAATAAACCCCATAAATAAATTAAAAAAATCCAACAAAACCTCTTGGCGTCATCAGAACCTAAAAATAACAGGAAGATGACTGCTGGTGCCAGAATGATACCAAACAAAATCTATTATTGAATTAGATTCTTTCCAATTGTTGTTCTTAGGAATATATTTCCCTTTTCCCCTCAGGGTTTGTTTGGAGCCAAGGTATTCTGCCTGCCAGTGCCATTCCAGCACTCTAATTAACAAGAAGTGATGTCTCTTACAGTAAAAACCAATATCTATTAAAATATTGATGAAGGCGAAGAAGCTGAGGAGTTTGCGGTGTCTGGATTCTGGCTGGCAGTCGGGGGATGACTTTGAAGGGAGGGGAGAGCTGCACAGCCTCACCCCGCTGCCGCGGCCAGCACGAGCTTCCCCTTCCCGGAGGGTTGGCCTTATGTCCGAGGAGCAAACAGCAGGAGAAGCCTAAGTCCAGGTACTGTTGTAGCTCATGGTGCATTTGGAGTACCCATCGCTCTTTCCTCCTTGCTTTTCTTCCACTGCAGCATCAGCAGTATCTGTTTTTTCTCCAGTGTGGATTTGGAGGCTGGATTTTGGGTTTTGCTGTCCATTCATTTAAAGGGTTTCATATTTTACTTATTTTCCCCATCTTTCATTCTAATTAAGCACCCATCAACCTTGTTTCATTGTAGCTGAACATCTTGGCGACCGTGGGACTTTCTGCTCTGATGGAGAACGGGCTTGATCCAGCAGTTCAGCTTTTATAGCTTAGTCTGCACCTTTTTCCTGCTCTGGTGTCTTAGCATTATTTTAAGGCTCTCCTGAAATCCTCTGTCGCCATTTCTCGGAGTACGTCGTGCTCACTGGCATCGCTGCCCCACCATTACCATTATCTTGACCAGCAAAAATGAGCCCATTGCTGACGCTGCAGTGAGAGGCCCTCTTGAAATGCAGGCTGCGCTTTCATTAGCTTAGTGGCCTGCGCTTAATCTGCAGTACCACCCTGAATTTAGTTAACTGTGTCATCTTCATCTAGAATGATTCCCTGACTGTTATATTAACGCTGCTGGCATCCTTCTCCTCTCTGCCACGGCTGCTGATTTTCTTGTGGCACAACACATCGGGCCCCTCCATCAGACTAGAGATGACCCTTTGCATCTTCGCTAGCCCAAGTGAACGTGGTCCTGCAGACGTGGCGATGCTGAGCAGACCCACCATGAAGGATGGAGGAGTCCTGGCTTCGACCCAGGATCAGAAAACCCCACCCCTTTAGACGGCATCCTTTCTTGAGCTTTCCTGCACTGATGGGAGGCACATGAGGTGACCAAAAGCCGGTGCAGCCCAGCAATGCAGCCAGGGTGATCCCACTGTTGTCATTAATGCTACCGACCTGCTTTACCCCGAGTGGTTTTTCACCAGCCATTGAGCACATCAGATGCAACGCCTTCGGCTCCGCCATCCAGACACGCGTTAAACGCCGCAATCCTGGGCTGGAAGGAGCCATGTGTTTTCTTCTGCGTGCAGCAACCGCTGTGCTTCCAAACAAGTCTCTCCTGCCTTTTTTTTTTTGTACGGTAACATTGCACGCACACCCCCGTCAAACAGCAGCTGTTTGGCCAGCATTTTGAAAAGCAGCTAGTGATTTTAGCTGCCTTCATTTTGAAGCCAGGGGCTTCACTCCACGCAGCAAAAAGGCTTCTTTTTCTTCTCCAGTAGCTGTACACGCTTTTACTTATTTCCTTTGTAAATTAGGACCGTGGAAACAGTCAGCCCTTATCAGGCATGAGCGCCTTTGAGGTTTTCCCCTGTAGAAAGAAAACATCACAGTGCCCGTCAGAGCCAAGCTACCAAGGGCTTCTCCTACTTCAATTAAGCATGAGCTATATGAGCTATAATGTGTCCGAGCCTGCATTAGGTAGTGTGCTGGATAATTTTGGAGGCCGCTTCAATGCTGGGTTTGAAAACTTGTGCTGAGAAGGGTTTCTTGAAAAGTCCTTTGTTCCTGCCTGAGCCATCCCATCCCCAGAGCCTTTCCTGATGTTTTGGCCCCTCTTGCCTCTGGCTGGAGCCTGAGTTGAAAAAGGTGTGTATTGTTTGGGGAAAAAAAAAAAAAGGACTCAAGCCACAGATCAGATCAAAGCTTTAAATCCTCCAAAGTGGCTAAAGGAAACCTGAAAAATGCAGCTGAAGGAATTGATTTTTAGGACACAGATTTCATCCACCGTAGCCGAAAGGTCGCTTGTTAATAGCTTGGGTTTTTCCTGTGGGCCCAGAGCAGAGCTCTCAGCTTGCGGTGCATGGCTGCTGCTTTTCCAATAAGCGGTGAAGAGCAGAAGGGAATCACATCCAACAGGTGTCCCCTCGGGATCAAGCTGGGAGCACTCGGTGAATGAAGTGCTGTTCACTTCACTGGGGAAAAAGCTACAGGAGGTATCCTCATTTAGCTTATTTATGACACAAGAATAAAAACCAGTTTCTTTACCCTTGCTAGAAAGCATTAAAAGAGAAGTCCTAACTGCAGAGATGGAGCTGCTGCCCCAAGTTAGCTGTGGACTTCCACAAAGAAGGTATGGAAGAAAGGATAAGCCTATGTACTTCCTAAGGTCAGGAAAAAGCCAAGTATTCCCACCCCAGAGCACCTTCAAAGGGCTTTGTTTCTAGCCCAAGGCACAAAGGAGAGCCTGACCATGTCCTTTGCCTTTTGACCAGAATTAGCACCAGGACAAAGTGCCCCAGAGATCAGCTCCGGATTCGTCACCCTCCCATGGATGGAGGCAGGGCAGCGACTGTGCGGTGCGCAGGTTTGCCTGTAAATCCCATTCTTCACCCACCAAATCGTCTTCTGTCTAATCCTCTCTTCTTCCACGCATGGCTAAATGATTTCATTGCAGGAAGGCAGTTGTCCCTGATAACATGATAGGAGGCGATTGCCTGACTGGCTTATGTCAAACCTCGGAGAAATGAATTTTAAAGAAGTGTCGCTATTAATTTTTCCACTTCTCCTAAAATTCATCTCGCTAATCTTTCGCTAATCTTCGCTTTGCAAATATCTTTTTTTTTTTTTTTTCCCGTTTTGAGGGGTTGATTTCAACCAAACCCTAGGCTGCTCAGAGGGTGCATTGCCTGCCCTCTGCCACGTCTCAAGGGGCCTGACCCAGGTCAGCAGCCGGGGCAGGGAATATAAGTGGGGAGATNGTACAAGCAAGAGCCTCTCTGCGTACCATTCCTTGGTATAGTCAGGTCTTATCACTCTGAGAGTGAACAGTTTCTTAACAATGAGCTGTTAAATTCAGAGTTTAGTCGGCTAGAAGAGGCCCAGCTAAAATGTAGAGTTACAAAACAGAAAATTGGTTCTGTTTTTACCTCAAACCAGGACAGGAGATCTGATAACAGACTTGCACCTTTGTAAAAATCACGCTTGCCACACACGCTCTGGGTGGGAGAAGGAGTAGTAGGCTCAGACAATAGCGAAGCAGATGCAGTTTGAACACGACAGAGGAGGCAAAGAAAACATGGGCATGATAGGGTATAAGGTAAATGCTGGAGAAGATCAGGGGAGAGATTAAAGAAGCTGTGTCTGAAAGGTTTGTGTGTGGAGCCTGTTAAAATTGTCTTTCTGGAGCAGGTTTTGGTGTGGCTGACCCTTGTGTTAGAGAGGTGAACTGCCACAGCTCTGCGGTTCACTCCAGCCCTATTTTTTATGATTTTTGTAGTATTGCTGTTGGAGATCAGGAAGAATAAAAGGGAAAGTCTGTCTTCCCTTATAAAACTAGAAGTAAATGCATAACACAGCTTAATTGAAATTACTGACTTCCCCAGATAAGCTGGATGTAACTAGATCAACAGCGATCTGGTTAATGTAGAAAAATGACTTGCGATATCCAGTGCCCACGGATGAGAGCAGCGAGGATGGAGTGGCAAGACACCAACAGCGAATCTCTGTGGGGAAAAGAGACCGTGTAGATTTGGCGCTGACACAATAAGGATAAGTTGAGCAAAACCAAAATCCAGTAGTTCAGCCCTGGGGCGGGAGAAGGAGGAGATGAGGAACTGGCTTTAATAGCACCACTCCCGGGGTTTTGGTTCTTTGTCGAGTTTCTCGAGCAGTTCCCTGCCATTCTGGGCCTCAGTTGAAAGTGTAGGCTCAGTATGATCTCAGAAGTTGTCGAAGGAATGAAGTCATTTAAGAATATAATTGAAAATACAACAAATCCATTGAGCTGAGCCGAGTGCTTTGTCCTTGAGTTCAGCTGGAAACCCTTAACATTTGAGGGACACGCTAGAGGAAAAGAGGACTATTTAAGGAGCATCTGAAGAGATGGGCTTCAGCTGCCCTTTTCCCTATTTATGCTTATTAGAGATGAAATTGAAGTGCAGCGTGATTAAATTATGCATATAAAGAAGAGCTTCCACAAACAAGAAAACATAAGCAATGTGGGAAGAGACAGAACTGCAAAGAGAACGAGAGGAGCGCAACCAAACAGGATGCCAAGCTGCAAAAGACATTTCAACAGCACCTAATTAAAACGGTTCACATTTGCAACAGACAGAAGGTAAAGACATTCACTAGGAAACAGAAGAAAGGGGGGAAAAAAAACATTGAAAGGAGGGATTTAGTCAATCATGGGAGATTCTGGAAAAGCAGCAAGCTTGCGCAGAGGCCAGTTGCAGAAGGCGAAATGCGTGTGGAGTTGGGGGTCAGGGTGCTGTAAGACATCGTTTCCATTTGTCTTACAGCAGAAATGAGAGGCTCCAGCTGGCGAAAATGAGAAATATCATGTGCAGCAGCCCCTGCCCACAGCGCCCGCAGCCCAGGGGGAGCTGGCACGACTGCGTTTAGCTCCACGCAGTGATTCGAATCAGATCACATAGCAACCAGCCCAGGGCTGAGAAATCAAGCCAGTCCTCCCAGGTCCCGCTCCAATAACTTAATCACAAGATTATCTTCCAGCTTCTCTCGTTAATTAATGTACCTTCATCTTTCGGCTTTAGAAGCCACAGACAGAGCAGTAACGGCTGAGGCTGAAAATCCAGCATGATGCCTTTGTTAGCGGGATGAACTAATAGCACTTTCTCTCCGGCGACACCTTTCAAAACCTGACATGTTCGCCACTGGGTTCGTCTGGTTTCGGGTGCGTAGCAGAGCAGCGCCAGCTTAAAAGTGGAATAATCATGACAAATGGGTCCTTAGCCATCTTTCAAAGAGACAAAATAAAACCCTCACTTGAGTGACAAAAATGCAGAAGATGAAAAAAACAGCAAGAAGGAACTACGCTACACTTTGCCTGTCTCTGTCTAAGCAAAATCATTTCAATAATTGGTGAACGTGGCATCAAAAATAGTGAATAACTTTTGAAAGGGGAAAAGGCTGTAGCGTAGCCTGTCTGAGAATGAAAAAGGGAAGGTGTTTTTCCTTCTTGTGGCAGAGCCTTCCCTTTCAGGAGGAGCCGGCTGGGTGCAAACTGAGCTTTCTTGCTAGAGAGAGGCTGATTTATGTGTACACAAGAAATCTCGCTGTTCAGAGATAAGACACCTAAGTGCTTTGTTAATGATGGATGATGGAGCGGCAGACAGAGCTGTAGGAAGGAGCGCTTCATTAAGTAAATCAGGAGCTGTCAGAGGCCTTTGGTAACCCACCCGTCTAGATGCTGCCTGAGATCCAGCCATCCTCTCCTCGTCCACCCATGATGCTCCATGGAGATGCCATATATCACTCGTACAGTCCATGAAGAATTATCCTCAGATTAAAGGTGCGTTTTAAGCAATCCCACGCTGAGGGGGTGGGAGGGTGTTTGTTTTTCCCTTCTGCCTGGATAGGTCTGAAATAATTAGTCCCATGTTGGTGGCTGGCAGTCAGCAGGGATGTCTTATCCCTCCTAACCCCCAGAGCTGGGGCTGGAAGTCCCGCTCAGGCCAGTCCAGGTTTCTCTCTCGCCTTTGGCGTGTTTGTGGTTTGGTTGTGAGGACCAAGGCCAGGCAGCATCCTTGTTCCTAGCCCTGACACAAAGAAATGAGCGCGTGTCACAAAGAGGGAAGTGGCCCAGGTATGTGGCTGTAGTCATTGTCCCCTCCATAGCATAGTTTTTACAGGGGTAATAGGATGGGGTCCCCCCGGGGACCGTCTCCTTCTCAGGGATGTGACTGATGAGCCTGGCAGCCTCTGAACAAATATTTCTGATGCAGAGAATTCGTTTGTCAGCTTGGAGGGGCCCCGAGAGGAAATTTCCAAAGCAGATCTGTCGGAGAAAATGACACCGCCCAAGGAAGCCCTCCTTAGGAGGAATGTCTTCAGAAGATGTGGCGTGTTTGAAAATAGGATGCTTCTGTGTGTTCCTGTAGACGAGTTAAAATTCAGGCAACCGTGGCTGAATTTTTAATCTGTGAGCTGTAGCAGATGAAGCACAAGGAGGCAGTGATTCATTTCTTCACCTTCCCTCATGTTTCCTGGGTCAGTCAGGCTTTTTTTTTTTTTTTTTTCTTTTGTTCCCCCAGATCAGAAGCCTCTCTTTTGGCCTGAGATAACTCGCTGTGTTCTGCCTTGTCCAGATGACAAACCAGGGAATTTTTGTGCATCTGGATGTTTGTGTAATTGCCTAACACTGTGAAACCCTATCTCAGCTGAAACCTCTTAGCTCCACTGTTAGATAAAAAGCAATTAACAGCAACCATAACCAGAAACACTTTCAGCGTGAGGACAGGCAGCAAATGGCAAATAGATACATCAACAAATCTGTTTTTGCCTTGTACTTTGCTGTTTGCAGTCACTGGGTCATTAATTTTTATATGGGTATCATGTACTTATAAGCGATTTGGGAATCTTGAAGTTATTACCTATGACAGTGGCTTTGATTGCGTTGGTTGCTCTGCGTTGCTTGTGAGCCGTCGGTTTAAAAGTCACCCAGAAGGATCCAGCAGCGAGAATCGCGCCCCAGGGGCGGTCCTGGGGACCCAAAGGCACCCAGGCTTTGCCCTGATTGCTCCTCACACTTGTTGAATGTCTCCCATATGTTTCCTCTAATCGAGGCTGGGTTGGAACGCCGTTTCCCCTCTGAAAGCTCATCAGCATGCACGCTTCGTAGGTGTTGTTCAGCTAGCTCTTCTCAGGAGCGGTATTTTATCCTGTCAAATATGAAATTGGCTCAGGTCAGAAATTTTGTGCTGAGCTAGCCAATCTTTGTGGTTTTCACTAATTAAATCTAGGACAGATAACCAATAGATTCTTCAGCTGAACAAGAATAACTATTTTAACCTCTTTTTCCAGGTGTTTTCTGATCGGTTTACATTTTCTGATTCATTAGCTCAAGTGTCAGTTCTCTGGGAAAAAAAAATAATAAAAAAGTAGGACAACTTACATTTCACTTGGCAAGTTGATCGTTTTAGGTAAAGTGAGGTTTGCTTTCTGTGCGAAGTCACAGGGGCACTTATAGAGTATCTATGTGTAAAATGATGTGAGTAACGTGAGCTGGATTCAGGCAAGTGATGCTTTTTAATCTGAATCGCTGCAGCTTTCCAAAAAGGCAAATACAGAGATGTCAAGAATGAGATAGCCTGTTACCACACTCTGCACCGGAGCAGTGCTTTGGTTATCAGTTATTTTTAAACTCTCTCTCCTGGTTTGTTTAGCATCAGCCTGTACCTCCAGATAATCTATCTGCCATTACCTGCTTAGTTTTATTACATTCTGTTCCCTTCTGCGCTCATTCAGGACTTCATTTGCTCCCATCTTGCAGACAGTTTTAAATGTTAAGCTTGTTTTCCTACCAGATGGAGAATCGACGCCTCTATTTCAGGTAAATGTTTTGTGATATCTCCCAGGTGTAAGAAGATGATACAGCGCTTGTTATACTTCAGGTCAGGGAGGCTGCTAAATGCAAATCAAACCAGACCTTTTGTGCCTTGTAAATTAGAGGGGTTTTGCTGGGATACTTGTGTGTTTAATCTAAGCTGAGTGTCCTTCTGGTGCAGTCAGTAGCTGGGGGTAGTGCAAAGGGATTTTGCTGGAGAGGTTCAGCCTGGAAAGCTGTGATGCTGGCAAGAACCTTGCCGGTACTGCCACGGCCAGCTCATATGCGTGGGACAGTACAGATTTGGAAAGGCTCTTATGGAGTGTTTGCAGGGCTGAAGGCAAAGCTTCTCTTCTGCCCTGAGTGCGCCAACACGACCATCTTCACTCCACACTTCTCTTTCATGGGACACGACAGACTGCAGTGGCTAAAAAATGGCCAATCTGGGCTCAATAGCTGCCTATAGGCAAGGGGGTTTTGCGTCCTGACTCTTCCTGAGGATTATGACAAAGAAAACTAAAAAGGAGCCAAATGAAAAAGCGTTCGTGCAAATGGGTAGAGACAGATATGTGGGTTACCCCAGCAGTGACCAAAACATTCAGGCCAGAGGGTTTCTCCCCCTCGAATCACAGAATGGTTCAGGTTGGAAGGGACCCTAAAGATCACCCAATTCCACCCCCCTGCCCTGGGCAGGGACACCTCCCACCAGCCCAGGCTGCTCGAAGCCCCATCCAGCCCGGCCTTGAACCCCTCCAGGGAATGATGTGACCTTTGTGAAGACAGTTCCCAGCACAGTCCTGCAAGTGGGGGCGCGGATGCCAGCGGAGATGCGAGGCACCCGTTCTGGTGGCAAGGGACTGTCTTCACTGATGGAGCTGTGGTCCAATAATTCATCTAAGGAGAGTTTGCACACATAGGAGAGAAGGGAGAGCAGGTGTTTCTGTAGTTTTTCTTCTTTTTTTTTTCCCCTTGCTTCCCTTACAAAGGGTAAGTCTCTGCTGCACAAGTTTCCCGACAGCGGAATGCAAGCAGGCTGCCTGTCTTATCTCCATTTGCCCCCTTCTGTGCAATGCTTTAGTCACTTCCTTGCAAATTTAATGTTTTTTCAACTACTGACGTGCTCCTCTTCCCTGCTCTGCAATTATGAACCGATGTGCTGATGTTTTAAGTAAAACGTTTTGTTTTAAAATGTGCGACATCCAAATTTACCAAAAAAAAAAAAAAAGAGGGGAAAAAAGACAGCTCCCCTCCCCAAATTCTGTGTGATGCTAATTATAGAAATCTCAGCTCTCCAGCAAAAGTGTCAGTCAAGAGAGGGTTCGGCTCTTTACAGAGGCTGAAGCTTTGGAAAAATATACTGAGGATGGTGCATCCAACTGGGACATAAGGCAGGTACGTGCCAGAGGTGAACACTGAGAGTTTGGAAACGCAAAGAGACTTCGGGGTCTGCCTGTCCCCTTCCTCCCCCAACACCTCGAATGCCGCGTTGTTGGTTGCTCTTCGTTTTTAAATCATCTGACAGTCTGCTGTCAAGGCACATGTGTTGTTTTCACAGAGCTGGCACCAGAAGTTTGTTTTGGTTTTTTTTTTTCCAGCTCGATTTCGAGAAGGGTGACAAATATTCTGCGTTTGCTCTGAAATCATTACGGTAGGAGTTCCTGGATTGTACATCACGGTTCCTCCTGCAACGAAGGCGAAGCTCATCCATCAGAGTTTCAGCCTGATGATGTTTCTGGCTGTTAGGATGAAACCCCGGAATCTGTCCCCATCAGGGGTTAGAATACATTTGCGAAGTCATTCCGGGGCTCTTCTTTATTAGGGAATCTTATTTACATACCGCATTCTCTTCTTGCACAAGAAAGCTGGAGGCATTTTTTTTTTTCTCTTCTAATACATTTTAGAGGCGATCTGACATTTTCTAATGGCTCTCAGGTATGTGTAATTCAGCCTGTTCTGTGTCTGCGTTTTCCAAAATAACACTGGAAAATGATTTGGGTTCCTGCTTTTTTTGGACAATCATTACTCTCACTTTTTCCAGGTTGACCTATAAATGTCCATATGCTGCGGGATATTTGCAGTAGGTGTAGGTTCCTTTGGAGACGGTCTTGTGTGGGAGACAATATGACAGCTCATCTGCATAGCACAGGCATCACAGCCCTGACTTGATTTAGCAGAGAGTCCTGGATCTGGAGGCTTCTCCCATAGAGCCTGGATATTTAGGGGATTGCTCACATACGCTGCGTGCTCACGCTCCCTTGTGCAGTCGATTTTCTGTGGGCAGCTCACACAGAATCACAGAATGGTGGGTGTTGGAAAGAACCTGTGGAGATAATCTCGTTNTCCAGATGTGCCCTCCCCAGGGCAGAGCAGAGGGGGAGGATGACCTCCCCCCACCCGCTGGCCACGCTCTGCTTGATGCCCCCCAGGATGCCATTGGCCACCTTGGCCACCAGGTCCCATCGCTGGCTCATGGCCATCCTGTTGGCCACCAGGACTCCCAGGTCCCTTTACCCAGAGCTGCTCATCCGGTTTGAGAATAAATCACAGCGTGCAACATGCGTGGGGGACACCATCTTGGGGACATGGCCTCTGCTCTTGGAGCTCCACGCTGCACCCAGACATCATCCACCCTGCATTGTTCAAAAAAAAAAATCTATGTTAATGTACAGACAGAAGATTTATGTGAAAACCGTTGCGTTGATGTGTGTAACAGCAGCGATGGAGGCTGTACTGATAAACCGGTGGAACCGATGTCCCCAGGAGAGTGTTCAGTCTTCCAAATGCCATGACTTTTATCAGGAACAAGTTGTCCTTAGAATTGCTGAACCTATGTAAGACTCTCGGTCTGTGTGAGGCGGGGTGGGGGGGAGAAATCTCGAGAAGCCGGGATGCGGGTTGTCAGCATGAAATTGGGATGAGGTGCAGGAAAAGGAGCTGTATCACACCACGCCTCAGCATCCCTTACCCTGTTACAGTTGGTTGATGACGATTTTCACCTGGCAGCTAAGGAATTTGTGGGCATTTAGGCATTGTTTTAGAGGTGTTCAGACAAAAAAACCACCTTCACAGGTGTGTTTCAGAGAAGGATTGAGCAGTTGGGCTAGACCACATAATGGAGATGGGACATTTTTATTCATTTTGGGGTCTTTTGTGCTCTGACACAATGAATTCCACGGCTAAGGACCCTACAGAGCAGCCTGCTCCGCATGTGAGTGCGGTGGTGCCGTCTCCTGTTGGGTTTTTTCGTACCCAGCGAGACCCCGGCGGGCAGAGGCCACTCTCCGGCTTCCTCAGCCCTATGGAGGGACGTGGCCCGGGCTGGCCGGCTGTGCCAGGAGAGGGGACATCACTGCGAGTGGTCCGCGTCAGGCGTACCGGGGGAGCGGTAGGCGTGCCGGTATCTTTTGCCGTCAGGTTTTTTGGGCCTGTGTGGAGGGTGCTCAGTCTGAAAGGCGACTCCATCTCCGGGTGTGTCGGCCACGCTGAGGGGCGGTAGCAGGAGCTGGACTCTGGCTGTCAG
>VXBO01008188.1:50214-82059 GCA_013400135.1 Rhinoptilus africanus | reverse complement strand
TGCGGGGTGGGACTTTCCCACGGGGAAAAGTTTAGGGTTTCGTTCTGCCTGGGGGAAAGAAAAAAAAAAAAATCTCTTTTTCATCGATTTATATTCATTTATTATTGTTATTTTAAATTTTCAGCCCGTGTTGTGATTTAGACATTCCCACCCCTGCCGTGGGAACCGGACGGGCCTTTCTTGGGGAGTTTTCTTAAGCCAAGCGGTGCCAGCCTCCCTTGAAAAGTTTTTTTTTTTCCTTCAACCAAGGGAATAGGTGAGTGGTGTGAGCCGGCGGGGCGCTGCTGGAGGTGCGCAGCCCCTGCCAGCAGGTGAGGGATACTCCCAGTTCTCATCCACGCGTTATTAAATTGATGGGAACGGCCTGAAGTTGAGGGGTGACTCGAGCCAGTCTGTTCCAGGCAGTGACTAACGAAGACGCCTAATTCAGGCTTGTTTTCTGTATCGCTGCAGAAGAAAGCGCAGCTTGTGTCTCAAACGAAGCTGAGATGTGAATAAGACCTTTCACTTAATGCACATTGCTCTGGTGCCTTTATAACTGTTTAAACCTACTGAAACTAAATCGGCAAGCTTTAAGTATGCAGGGAAATACAGAAATATGTACATTTTTACATATATATGTTTTTATATATTTATATGCTTGTATTCGGAGAAGTCTTACCCAAACAAAAGCAGTTAAAAGGAAGTGAAGAAACAGCAGGAGTAAAGGGAGTATGAAAAGTGGGTGTGAAAGAGAAGATCGGGGTTGGAGGAGCATCCCAGGTATCCATCAGGTTGGGAAAAATGCAGTTTCTGAGCTTAGAGTAGCACTTCCGTGTGAATGCGGGTTTAATCCAGGTGAGTGGAAGCTCCCTGTGGAGCTGCTGTCAACAGAGGCCATTGGGACAAATCTAGAAAACCTCACGCGAACCCACGCTTTGGCATGGCATAAATGAAAGTATCTTCTTCGCAAGAAAGTCTGCGACTCCGGCAGGTATTTCTGACCAGTTATGACTGCTCGGATTTTCTGCTAGTGAGACTGGTCTGCAAGGGGAGCTTACCTAGAGAAAGTGAAGCTGTTCCAGCGGGCCAGCTCTGGAGGATTACTAGCTGTGCTTTGAAGTCTGGGAGGACGATTAGTAAGCTTTCTTGGACAGCTTTTTTATGTCTTTCCTTGCATATGTCCTTTTGCATGGTGCTAGCTGGTAGTGGCACAGGGACCCCAAATGTCCTCAAGACAATTACAATAGTGCTGGTCAGGATGGGGAGGCCAAAGGCACTCCTGAGCTCTCCAGACCCCCCTTCCCTACGTTGCTTCTGAGTTTAGCTGTTTGACTGACAGTTTCTGGGTCAAAACACCTTGTGACTGGTGCTCCTGCTTCGTATTTAGCAAGGTCAAAACAAGGATTACATGTGAATCCTCGGAAGAAGACCTGTAGTGGGAGCAGCTATGGTGTAGGACTTTGCCCAAAGCGTTTGCACACCAGAGTTCTGAAAATTTCTTGTCTTTAGGTGGATTTAAAATTGAACTTATTTATCAATTTATATTTGTAGCGAGGGCTGAGTTATGATAGAGGATTTAACTTCATTAAATGTAGTCNTGGGGAGAGCAGTTTCGACTGCCGGGAGTGCAGGACGGGTCAGTACGATTAATGGGGGTGCAAACGCAGCGCGCTGAGGGGACCGGGTCAGGGACTGCTGGTTGTAGTGGAACAGAAGCTGTTGGAACATTCCCAACAGGGACTGGACTTGGGATGGCTCCTGCCAAAGAGTTATGCGAGCGACGGGAATGTAAAAATGGATGTGTGGGAATGAAGCGTGCTGACAAGGAGTATGAAGAGGAGGGAGGGCTGCAGAACCTTGGGAGAATGGGACAGCTTCCAGAAACGGTGGTAGAGAAATGGTGGAAATTTCTGCTCCAAATTACCATTGGGGTGGTTCAGCCTGGAGATGAGAAGGCTCCAGGGAAACCTCTTATAGTGGCCTTCCAGTAGCTATAGGAGAGATGGGGAGGGACTCCATCAGGGAGTGGGGCGATAGGATGAGGGGTAACGGTTTCAAACTGAAGGAGGGGAGATTTGGGTTAGATATTAGGAAGGAATTCTTTCCTGTGCGGGTGGTGAGGCACTGGAACAGGTTGCCCAGAGAAGCTGTGGCTGCCCCATCCCTGGAGGGGTTCAAGGCCAGGCTGGACGGGGCTTGGAGCAGCCTGGGCTGGTGGGAGGTGTCCCTGCCCAGGGCAGGGGGGGGTGGAACTGGATGATGCTCAAGGTCCCTTCCCATCCAAACCATTCTCTGAAGGGCACCCGCTCCCTTCCACCCAACGCTTGACTCACCTGGATGTTCCTCCGCACCTCCCGGAGCCGGGATGAGGGGGGGGTCCCAGCGGCCCCCAACCGGCTTCCCCCCGGTTGGGCGCCGNCAGCAGGTGAGGGATACTCCCAGTTCTCATCCACGCGTTATTAAATTGATGGGAACGGCCTGAAGTTGAGGGGTGACTCGAGCCAGTCTGTTCCAGGCAGTGACTAATGAAGACGCCTAATTCAGGCTTGTTTTCTGTATCGCTGCAGAAGAAAGCGCAGCTTGTGTCTCAAACGAAGCTGAGATGTGAATAAGACCTTTCACTTAATGCACATTGCTCTGGTGCCTTTATAACTGTTTAAACCTACTGAAACTAAATCGGCAAGCTTTAAGTATGCAGGGAAATACAGAAGTATGTACATTTTTACATATATATGTTTTTATATATTTATATGCTTGTATTCGGAGAAGTCTTACCCAAACAAAAGCAGTTAAAAGGAAGTGAAGAAACAGCAGGAGTAAAGGGAGTATGAAAAGTGGGTGTGAAAGAGAAGATCGGGGTTGGAGGAGCATCCCAGGTATCCATTAGGTTGGGAAAAATGCAATTTCTGAGCTTAGAGTAGCACTTCCGTGTGAATGCGGGTTTAATCCAGGTGAGTGGAAGCTCCCAGTGGAGCTGCTGTCAACAGAGGCCATTGGGACAAATCTAGAAAACCTCACACGAACCCACACTTTGGCATGGCATAAACGAAAGTATCTTCTTCGCAAGAAAGTCTGCGACTCCGGCAGGTATTTCTGACCAGTTATGACTGCTCGGATTTTCTGCTAGTGAGACTGGTCTGCAAGGGGAGCTTACCTAGAGAAAGTGAAGCTGTTCCAGCGGGCCAGCTCTGGAGGATTACTAGCTGTGCTTTGAAGTCTGGGAGGACGATTAGTAAGCTTTCTTGGACAGCTTTTTTATGTCTTTCCTTGCATATGTCCTTTTGCATGGTGCTAGCTGGTAGTGGCACAGGGACCCCAAATGTCCTCAAGACAATTACAATAGTGCTGGTCAGGATGGGGAGGCCAAAGGCACTCCTGAGCTCTCCAGACCCCCCTTCCCTACGTTGCTTCTGAGTTTAGCTGTTTGACTGAGAGTTTCTGGGTCAAAACACCTTGTGACTGGTGCTCCTGCTTCGTATTTAGCAAGGTCAAAACAAGGATTACATGTGAATCCTCGGAAGAAGACCTGTAGTGGGAGCAGCTATGGTGTAGGACTTTGCCCAAAGCGTTTGCACACCAGAGTTCTGAAAATTTCTTGTCTTTAGGTGGATTTAAAATTGAACTTATTTATCAATTTATATTTGTAGCGAGGGCTGAGTTATGATAGAGGATTTAACTTCATTAAATGTAGTCTGCCTGTATTTTGTATGCGGAATGTATATTTTCTACATATATAATAGTAGATAATCGTGTTTCTTCTACTGCATAACTAATAGTCTGTCCTGTTCTTTTAATCAGGAAAAAATCTTCACTGTGATAACTTTATCTTGTGTTAATGTCAGAAAAAATCACTGATGAAATAGATGAATATTTTCTAGGACGAACTGTAAAGAGAGCTGAAAATGAGATGGACTCACCATGAAAGACCTGAAGTTCTTGGTATACACATCATCAACGAGCTGCAGATGAACACAGTGCACGCCTCAGGGGGTGGATGTCAATGTGGACTGGGACTCTGAGAATAACATTTGTGACACAGGTGAGAAGCGCTCAAATTATTCCAGAAAGACCACTCAAGTGGGCCACACAGCTAGCTTCCAGAAGGAGGTAGACATGAATTACTCGCAGACATGCAGTCCTCATTGCAACTCTGCTGGACCTTCAGGTAAGCAGGAGCTTCCTGCGCAGTTGCAGTGTGAAGACAAAGAAACCTATGAGACCCACTGCCAGAAACGAGATGAGCGTACAGCTGGGGTATTTGTTCCCTCCAGTACCAACTTTGACCTGCAGTGTCAAGATAAAGATTTAGAGCACCGTTCCTCTGAGCGGTCCAAGAAACCACGGCGGAGACTACGTGATGATAGTGAAAGTACTGTTCTTGCTGATGTGTTTGATGAGGAGCTGGAGCCTGTCTCTGAGGAAGCTTTGCCGTATCGGTGTAAGAAGTGTGGTTCCTCTTTCCGCGGTATGAGGGAGCTGCAGGAACATAAGCGAACTCACCTTGTGGAAAACTCATACCGATGTCCCGTCTGTGCCAAAGAGTTCTTCCGCGCGGCAAATTTGCGGATGCACAAGCTCATTCATTCTAGTGACAGGCCACACAAATGTCCAGAGTGTGACAAGGGTTTCATTCGCACGGCTGATGTCTGGAGGCACCTACGCAATGTGCACAAGATCGAGCGCTCCATGGTGATCTTGGGAAACGGCATGGCTAGGAACCCGTGGTCGATACTGCACCGTAACCAACACACCGTTGAGTACACTGATCAGCCTTGTGCTGAAAACCAAAAGTCCGAGGAAGACGACTGTAAACCTTATGCCTGTCCAACGTGCGGCAAAGGGTTTGATAAGCCTAACCTGCTTTCCAAACACAAGGTGATCCACCGGCAAGACAAGCCCTATAAGTGTCAGGAGTGCGGCATGGCGTTTGTCCAGCTGCTCAGGCTGAAAAGACACCAGCAGACTCACTCGGGGGAGCGTCCCTTCTACTGCGAGGAGTGTGGAGGGACGTTCACCCGGCTGGCATCGCTCCAGCGCCATCACCGCATCCATACGGGAGAGAAGCCCTACTCTTGCAGTTACTGTGGTCATTCCTTCACTGAGTCAGGTACCCTACGGAGGCACGAGCGCACACACAAATTGGACAAATCTTAATTTTTAAGCTCACTTGTGATTGTGGTCTCCTTGCGTTGTGTCTTACCTGAACAAGGCCTGCTCAGTTCGGCTGGAGAAAGCACTCAACTGCATGCGCTCTGGCCAGTCTAGACCCATTTCCCAGCAGTGGCTGATAGGGAACACTACATCACGGCGATCTCTGGAACCTCTGCTGGTCGAGATTGCGCTCACTGGCTTAAAACTGGCTTTGTATGAAAAAATAACCTAATTGCCACTGAGCAATGAAATGTGAGACTGGTGAAGACTGAAATCACTCACGTGTGCTAGCACTGTCCCAATACACTGAACTGACGATGCATCAGCTTGAGCTTTTTGCAAGGATGGATGGGCTGTGAGACTTCTCTCTGCAGTCTTGGTCGCTGGATAAATTGGCCCTGCCCTCTGGAGTGTGATGCCTCGTTGGCACTGGGTTTGGGGATCTGTTGGTGCAGGGCTTTGCTAAGGCAGAACAGTCCAGAGTAGTCCCACTACCCCTTCTTTCCTTGCGTTCTGATGAGATTTTCTCTCCAGTGCTTTTTTTATTTGGAGGGGAAGTATCATGTTGGTTATTTAAAAAAAAAAAAAAAACAAAGAACCACAAAACAGTTCCTTAATAAACTCAATAGTTACCATCTGTATTTTTTAAATGTTTCTATCCAAGGGAATATCAATCCCTTTTCATTTATTTAAATGTCTGTTAATAATGGAAAGAGTTTTATTTTCACTATGATGGTGCATGTTCCCGGGGTGAGGGATTTGGGTACATTTGTGTCTCGGATGGAGCTTTGCCCTCTAAATCTGTCCAGCCGAGTGTTGCAGTAGCAAATGTTTGAGAACACAAAATTCAAAGAGCAGGAGAAAGGCCAAATTTAAGCCACCCCTGCTACTCATTGCATAGGAGTCATCTTTATTTAAATGTTTTCACACATAACTACTGGAGAGTGTCCAGTGGAGGGCTACAAAGATGATCGAGGGAATGGAGCACCTCTGATGGGGAAGGGCTGAGAGACTTGGGTCTGTTTATTCTGGAGAAGACTGAGAGGGGACCTCACGAATGCTTATAAATATCTAAAGGGTGGGTGTCAGGAGGATGGGACCAGACTCTTCTCAGTGGTGCCCGGTGACAGGACAAGGGGCAACGGGCACAAGCTGGACCTCAAAATTTGATCTCAACATGAGGAAAAACTTCTTTACTTTGAGGGAGATATTCAAAACCTGCCTGGATGCGTTCCTGTCTGGCCCTCTCTAGGTGACTCTGCTTTGGCAGGAGGGTTCCTGGATCTCTGAAGGTCCCTTCCAACCCCTACCATTCTGTGATAAGGAAGCTTCTCATAACAAAACCGTTTTGTGTTCAGTGGCGTGTCTGAGTACTACCCAAAGTGTCTGCTAGACTCTTCGCTTTGATTTAGATTCAAATGTTTAGTGAAGAAAAACTTCCCTAGAAACTAGCCCTGCAGACTCGGGCAGCTGCTGCCAAATACCTGAAGGCTGTAACTTCCAAAGAAGTATGTACTGCCTCAGTTGCGGCAATGGGGTTTTTAACTTTGAAACTTAATAGTGACACTTAATCTAGTGTTAACCACTGTGGTAGAAGCATTCGGTTAGTCCTTAAGTGACAGCCCTCATTTCCTTTCCGTGTCAGAAAGCTTTCCTTCCTTTCCCCTGACAGCTGCTGTAATTTCACTCATTTCTTTCTAATGCGTTCTGCCTTTTCAGCAGGAAGTTGGGCAGCAGAGTGAAAGTAAAGCTTCAGGGGAACCTACCTTTGCGTTTACTGCCAGGCTATTTAACGTTAAAGCACAGATTGTGCTGTTTGTTTGCATATTTCATAGAGTAGAAAATAACTGTTGCGTTCCCCTACATTTCTGTGCAGTTACAAAGTCCAAGCTCCGTGTCTCAGAACGTGCGCTAAATATGATGCCATTTTTGGGTGACGGCTCTCCCTTCCTTCCACCCCTGCAGCAACTGAGCAGGTGTTTTACAGCTTTGGGTTCTGTCGTGGTTCATACGAGGACTTTGGCTCAGCTCAAGCTGTACTACTGACCTCGGCAACACTTCAGCTCGATTGTGAATGGGGGACTAATTCTCCCGACTTCACTAATGGGTCGTTTTAATTTCATTCCTCAAAGAAGTCTCCGTATTAGGGAACTGATCAGCATCCCACTTCTTAGGGATGTGTTGTGTTGTCTCTGAAATGATGTATTTTTTTTGTTACACAGATGTCGCTGCCAGGATGGCTCTGGACCCTTGCACTACAGCTGTGAGTGAGACTTCTCCAAATTCCCCTCTGCAGGTAGTTCCAGTACGGTTTTAGGTTTCTGAAGGGCTTTTGATGTGGCCTCTTAGCAAAGGGGTTGGTCTTACCTGAGAGCTGCTTAGCCTCTCTGAGAGGAAAGATCTTTGCATCATAAAAATCCTCTCTGAAAGGAGACTGGGGGCCTGCAGAGAGAGGTCATCAGTGCTGTTCTGCAGGGACCGTGCTGTTCAACACAGTTTGAAATGACCTAGAGAGAGGACAGATAGCAAGGTGACAGAGCCATTCTGGAAGCTATCGTGCATGAAGCTTCCACACTCATCTTCCAAACCCATTTTGAAGTTGTCAGCTAGAGTCTCCCCTTTTCTGCATTTGGCTTCTCCCTCGAGGTGTGCAGTGCTCTTGCCGTAGGGGGTTTTAATATCCAGTTAAACTGCACCGCTATGCACACCTTTACGTTGTGCGACTGTTCTGCTTAGACAGTTGCGGTAATTGAGAACATCTAGTTAGTCTGCTTTTTGGTGTTCGCAATTGGTAGAATTTGTACCTGTAAGAGCATTATGGTGAAAGTGTTTTGAACAAAGGTCTGCTTAATGGGAAGAGTAAATGGTTGGTGAAATTAAAAGTACTAGGCTTAACTAAAGGGTTATTAAAATGATACTCACGTGGAAGGTTGACTTGTGTATAAAGTGCTCGAATGTGTGAAAGGAGTAATTAAAATGTGTGATGATTTCTGGGAAAAGCGTGTTGAACGCTCTTCAAAGAAACTTCCACTAACTCCTGTGCAAGTTACAGGAAATCCCTGTATTAGAGCTTAATTTAACCCAGAGATCGTCACTTCTGCACTTCACATCCTTAACTATATTAAAAGGTTTGGAAGCCTCTCCCAGGCCCTGACACTCTCACAGTGTCAGTCTGGGTTGCTGACAGCCTACAACAGACATAGCCAGTCATGATAGATAGTGAGCGAATACACCTGCTCTAAAGCCTTGCTTCACTGGAGAGGTTTTGAAGTGTGTGGTTTTCAGCAGAAGTAATTTTGATTTGTTCAGAGTGGCTGGTGTATCAGCTCTTTTATGTCTGCAAAGGCCATGGAAAAACCCGTTCCCTCTGATGCTATGCTGTGCAGAGAACTCGCTCACAGGCCCTCAGTGCCAAGGCATTACGGGAAGCATTTGGAGCTGGAGCTCTGACCTAGGCAGGGGATCACGATTGTGTGAGTGCTTTTGATCGCTGGACAGTGTGAACAGCGGAATGTAGAAATATCCTTTGCTCTTTGCCAATTTTCCTGTCCCCTCGTTATATCGCTTCTGCCCAAACTTGTTTCCATCACAGGAAAACGGTCTGAAGACTACGAAGTTAGAACAGCTCCGGCACTGGAGACTCCTGGCCCTCGCTGACCTGGAATCACTGGCCAGTCCTTGGCAGCTACGCTAGTGTTTTCTCACTTTGTTAACACAGGTGTTGCATGGTAAATACGCCTGTGCTCGTGGAGTGTAGATACAGCACCTTGCACAAAGGAAAAGTCTGTCTGCTCCTCTGCGTACCATCCTCCTCCTCTTACACTACGTGCCTTCCTCCGGTGTGGAGAAGCCAGAAGTAGGAGTCTTTGATCTAAACAGGGAGCACTGAGCAATCCATCATTTGTCAATTAATCTGAGCAAAAGGCATTGAAATCTGTGGAGCAGGCAGTTTTTATGTGAAGGGGTGAGCTTCATCATGTGATGACCTGCCTCTGATCTTGTAACGTTTCCGTTGGCTTAAGGAGCCCCACTGTGGTTTTCCTACTTAAAGACTGGAAACAAACAGGGGCTGGGATCCCATTGACAGAATGGCAGATAAATAGCGTCTCACTAGGATAAAATACCGGAAGTAGGAAGGAAAACTGCATGTTTATTTTGGTGATCCCAGCTGTGTCTGATGCTTTGAGAAGTTAAAAAATGGTGGGCCTGTGCAAGGCTGGAGTCATCTCAAAAGAGCAGCCGCTGAACGGGAGCTACCACATGAAGCAGGTAATAAAAGCCTCTGAGCCAGAGCACAGCCCACCTGAAATTCACTGTAGGGTGACTGTGCTGCTGAACTCCTCCCTGCTACGGGAGAATGTGTATTTTGCAGAGGAGGATTTCCTCAAATCAATGTGCTCGTGCAGTTCATGTGATGGTTTTCCTCTTGTTTATCTGCTAGAAGAAAACATCAGAGCTATCAACTCCTTTTCTCGTTAAGGGTTTTATTTTAGTTGTTGCTTACGTGCTTCAAATCTGAAAGCAGGAGTGATGGTTTGTCCTGAGTGGGTCTGTTGCTGTACAAGCTACCCGCACACATCGTGTTGGCCGTAAGGGACTCTTATGGGATAGGTTCCTGGGCTCATAGTCACGCACCGGTGACAGGTAGCCCAACCCCCAGCTTGCCATTTAGCAATGGCAATATAACTACCTGGCATGTCTCAAAAAGAAACATCTTCCTCGATGTGAGGATGTTCTTTGAGTGTGGGAAGTTTTACCCCGAGAGTCCGTGTGTTTTGCTGGCCTGCTTGCCCAGACACCGTTTTCCTGCTTCAAAGAGGTCGTGCTCATTTTCTTCCTCAATACTTTGACTATTGTTGGTGCTCCTGAAAATACTGCTGGTGGTGTCAGCAGGGATGGTTTCGTGACTTCAGGGGGTTCTTTTGCATTACCTGGGATTAGCGTTTTAGAAAGAGGAGTTACTAAAACCTGAGGTGTCAGCCGTTGTTAAAAACTTTGGTCTGAAGAATTTTGCGTGGTGAGTGATGAGAGTGATGGATGGCTTATTTTCAGGGAATTGGGGGAAGGGATGACACAGTATATGATATTCCAGACCCCAAGATTATAGTGGGATCTGACTGACCTTCCTTGTGGGACCTCTTAGGAAGTGTGCTAGTGTGTATGTCATATTACTGGCATTTAAAAAAACTCGTGGACCAGTTGTTAGCTAGATTTCATGTTTATACTTTACTTGTTTAAAAAGAAGATGGGCTCGCTTGTAGAAGTCTGCTGACTGTGCAAAATGGTTTGCCCCAGGAACCTGAAAAAAAGAAAGCAATGATGTTTGCACCGAGAAGGGGCAGTGCTCTAACGTGGTTCGGCACAAGCCTGCAGAAGTATTTCTGCTGGCGTGATGTTACATCTGTTGGATGAAAGCTGACCTTGCCAGGAAGCACAGCTGTGTTGGAGCGCTGTGGGAAAATCTGGACACTAACACCACGCTGCCTGGGCTGCTGGCACCAAATCCAGCAGACTGGGGATGTTTTTCACCTGGTGCAGCGTGCTTTGGGAGATGCTTCCTTCCCAGGGAGCTGGGAGGTTGGAGGCTGCGTTTCCTGAGCACGGAGATGGTTACCTGGTCCCGTCTTCACCGGCATGTCAGCTCCCGGTTGCAGCGTGCGAGCAGAACAGAAGGTGCAGTGCGTGGGAGAAGGCTGAGGTCCGTGTTTGGACTGTGGTCCCTGTGGTTTTACGGGTGGAAGCCCTGCTGAGACAAGGCTGCCTGCACACTCCGCTGAGAAGCCTCCACCTTTGCTCCTCGCGTACCAAAACTCACCCCTAGGGATACCTGCAGGCTCGGGCTGAGGAACAGGAAGACATCTGTGAGTAGTTACAAGACCTCAGGTCTTGCTGCACACTCCTTGCATACACTAGTAGACACTGAAATACGTTATGCATCTGTGCAAATACCTGCATTTGCTCAAGCCCACAGCAGCACGCGTGAGCTAAAAGCACAAGAGATTTTCTTTTAGGCTGTTCACAGCATACATGAGTAGGTAGAGAGTATTTACTTCCAGTGTATTCACTTGAAATATAAAAGCAGCTTTAAAACAGCTCCAGGACAGGGGATTTCATGTAAACACAAAGAATATCCCCAATTTTAACTACATTATTTCCTTCTCTGTTCGCATACTATGACACGGCATCCGGTTGGTAATGGTGAGGCAGTAATCTCTGCAAGGGTGAAAAATAAAGCTAGGCTCCCCCTCTCCACGGCAGCTACAATACTATTACAATACAAGCGCGTGTGTTGTAAGCACACGTATGTATCATCATTTACAGATGTATTTACATGCCTTCAGTAGTGGTGCATGGACAGGCGGTGTGAGACCAGGGCTTGTCTTTTCAGCAGGTTTTTACCACCGCGAAGGGCAGAATAAGAAACCCAGCAGCAACACCAAGCAATGCGGGACATCCTCCCAAAGCGCTGCTGTTGTAAATGTCTGACCCCGTAAGGTGGCAGGGTGAAAGACCTGTGCTCCTCTCCCAGCTCGAAACAAGGACAGCTCTCTTTTCTCCATGTGCTCCCTCAAATTGATGCGATTTCTTGCTGTCGTTGAGACGGAAGACAGCCAACTCTGAGTGAGGAAAATCCTTACTTGATCTGTTTTACTCACACTCTCAAAAGGGGGAAGCAATTTTAGGGGGCTTTTAGCAATTTCCAGTGCAGGGCCTTGCTGAGTGCATTGTGCACTCGCCTGTCTTTTGACCTGACTTCCTTTTCATTTCAGTTTGCTGTTACTGCTTTTTTGCTTCTCTCATCAGGAAACACCCTTGAGGAAGAGTTTTGAGTGACTTTTCTGTCTTGTCTTGTAAAGATTTTGCTAGCTGCCTTTGTACAGACCTATTAAACACGGCCACCACCCCGACAGTGGCAATGATGGAGTCAGCCGCTATAGCTTGCATCTTCCTTATTCTTCCAGACTGGCCCCCAAACCCTCCCTGGAAGAGCTGACATGCAGGAGGTTGGACAGGATGAAGCAGAGCAATAAGGACTGTGGACCGGCACACACCTGCTACGGTCCTGGGCTTCATCCCTCACCTGCTCATGTCGTGAGCGAAGGGGATGCTTGTCCTAAAACCACCCAGAGCCTTGTTCTCCCTTCCAGAAGGTCAGTGCTAAATGCCAGCCTGGGGTATACTCAGCCTCCCTCTGCCTGAGACAGACTAAAATCAGGGGATAGTCTGACTTTGGAAACATCAGAAGCTTTCCCATACTGTTGTCTCCTGCAGACGAACCTGGCGTTGGGCTGGCATAGCAGGAGGGGTGGAAGGAAGGGCCAGAGACAGGGGTGCACTTCGGTGATGGGCTGAAGCGTAAGGGGGTAATGATGAGGGCAAGGATGACTTGGGGTTGTGTCAAGAAACATAAGGTTCATGTGAAGAGCATTCTGGGATTCAGATCCTGACCAGGCTGGCAGCTGGTGAGCAGGCACATAATTAATATCACTTTTTTTCTTTTAGCTAATGAGGAAGGTGGAAGGGGCTTTCTGTTTTCTCAGACATGCCAGGGCCCTTGCTGCGATGAAGAGGTCGGCAGGGCACATCTGCTATGTCCTCTGGCCATTCCTCCTCTCTCAGGCCCACCTCTGGTCCCATGGGACACTCGGGTGGGGAGATGTTGCGGATGAGTGGAATGCTACTTAGAGAAGCAGCAATATGTTTTATTGAGGTAGGAAGAATAATTTGACAGAGTTCAATAAATTCAGTGGAATTTAACACAGTTTGGCAGTGGTTTACTAAGGTTCGATAGGTTTGATGGCAAGGTTCACCTTATTTATTACTGCATGGTAGAAACATACAAAGGAAAATTGAATTAGGATCAGGTTAGAATGATTAACATAGAGCCTGAAGATGGACAAGGGTCAGGAAGACCCTCTGGTTGAGTCACAAGGTTCAGAGTGGACCTCTTTGCTTTCTGAACTCCTTCTCAGAGAGGAGTCGAGGTGCGGCTGGATCCAGTCTTAGTCCCAGACTTGATCAATGGTTTATGTCTAAAAGATTATATATGCAAAGTTGATAGTAATTAATATGGCGTAACGACATGCATTAGCAATGTTTCATTAGCATTAATTCAGCATGCTGTCAGTCACTTACCGAAGATCTGCTGTTGGTAGAAGATCTCTCTGGCTCGAGGAGCAACCTTGAGAGGTGTCCCAGCTCGAGGGGGGATGACTGCCACGCTGCCTAGCGGGGAGAGCTCGCAGAAGGCTCCCTTAGGCTGTCATATTTATAGAATACAGTGGTTGGCTCGTAGTCAAATTCTCTGCGATGGGAAAGGTATGCATGAGACTCCTTGTACCCGTCTCCATCTCTGGAGACATCCCAAACCCACCTGGAGGCGTTCCTGTGCCCCCTGCTCTGGGTGACGCTGCTGTGGCAGGGGGTGGGACTGGGGGATCTCCAGAGGTGCCTTCCAACCCTATGATTCTACCCACAGCTTTCTTTTTTCCTTAGTAAATGAATCTTGGAAAAGCCACCTGGGGCATGGGTTAAACGTGTGATCGGTGTTCCAAGCTCAGGTGCATCGACGCTCGCTGCANCTTCTCAGAGAGGAGTCGAGGTGCGGCTGGATCCAGTCTTAGTCCCAGACTTGATCAATGGTTTATGTCTAAAAGATTATATATGCAAAGTTGATAGTAATTAATATGGCGTAACGACATGCATTAGCAATGTTTCATTAGCATTAATTCAGCATGCTGTCAGTCACTTACCGAAGATCTGCTGTTGGTAGAAGATCTCTCTGGCTCGAGGAGCAACCTTGAGAGGTGTCCCAGCTCGAGGGGGGATGACTGCCACGCTGCCTAGCGGGGAGAGCTCGCAGAAGGCTCCCTTAGGCTGTCATATTTATAGAATACAGTGGTTGGCTCGTAGTCAAATTCTCTGCGATGGGAAAGGTATGCATGAGACTCCTTGTACCCGTCTCCATCTCTGGAGACATCCCAAACCCACCTGGAGGCGTTCCTGTGCCCCCTGCTCTGGGTGACGCTGCTGTGGCAGGGGGTGGGACTGGGGGATCTCCAGAGGTGCCTTCCAACCCTATGATTCTACCCACAGCTTTCTTTTTTCCTTAGTAAATGAATCTTGGAAAAGCCACCTGGGGCATGGGTTAAACGTGTGATCGGTGTTCCAAGCTCAGGTGCATCGACACTCGCTGCATCACTCTGCTCCTTTGTGGGTTTTTGGAGAACAGATTGAAACTAGAGGAGTTCTTGGCCCGGCTACAGCTCAGGCCTTTACCTCCTTTGGAGCCTGTACCAAACTGCTTCTCTTTTGGTTAAGGGGTCGAGTGCATCCATCGCAAGGGTGAATCTTCCTTCCCGAGCACTGTGTTTGTGGAGTCGTGAACAGCAGCTGGGAAGTCCCTTTCCAGAGGTGGCCAGCCAAGCTCTTGGGAGGAGTTGTCAGCGTGAGCCATGGCTGCATGAGGATGCTCCGAGGTGGGTTCCCATCCAGAGAACCACTTCCCCTGCCTGAGGGGCTCAGATGCGGCTGCTGCACCAGTGTAACTGGTGGGGAAGCGAATGATGCTGGACAGTAAGAGACAGCAGTGGATGGGGCTGCAGCTTCATCATGGAGCCACTCCCAGGTAGTTACTGGCAAGACCCTTCAGGCAAGTGCTGTGAACCAGAAAAATGAAGCTCTGAGCCCTTCGTGTGAAAAACTTGAGCAGGGGGATCTGCCTGGCGCGATGTTTGCCACCGAGTGAGGCTGGATGAACCAGGTACGGACCACTAAACATCTCTGTCGCTGTTTGGAAAACCCTTGGGTTCTAGCATTTGGGGATGCAGCAATAACTAGCGATTAATTATCAAGAAAGAAAAGGGGAAAAAAAAAAAAAGCCAAAAATGCTTCTTGCCCTTTTGTTCTTTGCAAGAGATGGATGAGAACAGGATGTTCCCAGCAATAACTTTTAATTATTTCACCACTGCACATCTCTCTTACGCTGCAAGTTAGAAATGTCAGTTTAATTTTCTTTTAATTGCCTCAGCTATCAGGTACCTGTGAAAAGCCATTTTTACCGACTGTCTAGTTCTTTCTTGGTCTCAGAAAGCAGCTTATTGCTGTAGAAGCACTCAGTGCACTCCTGCTTCGAAAAGGGTCTCTCCTGGGAGGAGAGCGAAGGGTGCGAATATTTTGCCTGTAATTACCGTATCCAGCGTACTCTGCGTGAAAGGAAAGCGTGTTTTCAGCACTCATCTCATTGTCAGCACGGGAGGGTTCACTGGTTTGGTTTTCCTTGCCCATTTCCGCATGAAATTTAAACCCAGTGTGTGTTTGCTTAACCCATGGGGGTTTTCACCGTCCCACGAAAGGCATGCAGCGCCTTTGCACAGCTGGGGCAGGGTGCTCAGCCTTGCCAGGAGCACAGGGATGGATCCCGTGCCAGCCAAGTTGGGATCCTCTTTTCCTGGACGGAGAGTCCTCAGAAATAAGTAAGACATAAGTGACTGAGTGACTCTCTCCTCTCTGCTTGGACAACCTGCTTTTCGCCAACTGCCTTCTCCTTGCCCACTAGCCACGTGCCGGGGGCTGCCTGGGGTACAAGGACACTTGCAGCCCCAGATGTGGTTTTTCCCTGGGCATGTTAGGGCTCCTCTGCATTGTCCTGGGAGTTNCCCTGGCACAGGTTGCCCAGAGAAGCTGTGGCTGCCCCATCCCTGGAGGGGTTCAAGGCCAGGCTGGACGGGGCTTGGAGCAGCCTGGGCTGGTGGGAGGTGTCCCTGCCCAGGGCAGGGGGGGGCACTGGGTGATCTCTTAGGTCCCTTCCAACCCCAACCATTCTGTGATCAGAATGTGACCAGGCCTGGGCAGAGGCAGGCTGGTGTGTCCTGCGAGCAGCCGGCAGCAGATGGCAATGTCGCCCTGCGAGAACCGCAGGCAGGCGGGGATGCGGGCGGACGCTTGCTGTGCTGACAGCTTGGGGACAAGGGACAAAGTGACCCCCCTGACAGTGAGTCCAGCTTCTTTAGCAGAAGATGGAGAGCTTCAAGCTCCCTTGGGTGCCTGGTAGAGGTGCTCCTTGGCCCCCGGCTAGCTCAGCTCCCTGCTCCCCGTGGCCATCCAGGCAGGAGAGGAGAGCAACGGGGCGGGCAGGGGCACCCCTTTCTGCCTGCTGCCCTCCCGTCCTGCCTGGCAGACGCTGCTGTGGGGCTGCCCACACCGGGCTGGTCACAGTTGGAGTAGCCCAAAGCTGTAAAATAGCCCAGACTGGCTCTTGCCAGGCCTTGAGAGAAGCACAATTTTGACAACTGGGGAAACTGAGGCAGGGAGCGTGCCTGTGAGCAGACCCTGGAAGATGCTACGGAGCTGGTCAGCTGTTGTTTTTAGCAGTGGGGTGAAGCTGCTCCCACATCTGAGCCTCGGTAAAGGCTTGGCGTGGCTGGGACACGAGGTCCTGCAGGGTGTCGTGCCTCCTCTCCCTGACTCGCCCCAGTGCCAGCGGTTATTTTGAGGCTGCAGCAGGCTGGTGGGCTTGGATGGCCACATCTCCGCCCCATGCTCCTGTGCCCTGCATATCCCCCCACATGGAAAGCTGCTCTTCCTTGCAGCCATCGCTGCCTGGCTTGGCCGTGTCCCAGGGTCATAGGGCTGTCCCAGAGCCGTACCTCGGGGACTTCGTGCGGCCGTGCACTCTGTATCTGATGGGAGGAGAGCCAGGGCTGAAAGCATTTTCTTCTCCTTTTCTCCGAGCGGCTCCATCCCATCCTTTATCAGGCAGAGCTGCTGAGCTCAGGGAAATGGGAGCTGTTTGTCTGCTCAGGGCAGGCTCCTGAGGAGGGTTTTGCTGACTTTTCCAGACTAAAAACGTGTTGGTGACTGCATCAGTGGTACAGAAAATGGGGCATGGGCCCTGGGTGCAAGGAGGAGCCCCTGGATGCTGCCATTGCAAGTAACCCCAGCAGCAGTAAGACCACCTCATCGTGGGCCTGTGAAGGAGAGGCCGAGGTGCCGAGAGATAATTTTGAGTTGTCAGAAGGTGTACTGTGGGTCTCCTTGGCCTCCCCATTGCCTGGCTTCACGTCATCTTGGTTTGGGACCAAGCTATTCTCTGGGGAGCAGGGCACTGAACCACGCTCACTGGGGGCCGTCGTCCGCTCCCTGAGCAGGAATGCTTTGCATCGGCACAGGGCCATGCTGCTGCTAAAAAAACAAATTAATTTCTTCCAGCTGAGAGCTCCTGATTCAGCATTTCTCCTGCCAGCACTTTACAAGGGTGTGAGATAACGAGAAAATAGTGTGTGCAGAGGGGTGGCAGTGGTCACGGCCGGGTATCTCCTGATTAGGTGAAATACAGAGATACCAGCTCTGCACTGTCAGCACGCCAAGGCCAGAGGTGGGGTTTGGCAAAAGGGTGTGCATGTCATGGAAACAGGGATGGGTGCCCCTGTCACCAGCCCGCAGCTGCATCCCCAGCTCCAGGCTAAAGGATTTGGGCCCCTTAGAAAGTGCTGGTTTGTGGGCGCTCCTTAAAAACACGAAGGCTTTATGCTAGGAGGCAGCAGGTCTGGGTGATCTGAAGCTAGTATCTTACTTTTAGGAGACTTTGTGTGACTTTGCTTTCTTTTTGCATTTACCGGAAGGGTGGCATTGTTGTTAGCAGCCAGGCTCTGCTGCAGCGGTAGCCGCGTTTTGGGGGAAGGAGGAGTGTCCTGGCCTGATAACATCCACGAAACATCGCAAATGATGCTTGTGAGAGAGAAATCGGACTGAGTGAGAAGTGCTGAGAGAGGCACTGAGTTTTCAGGCTGGGTTCTGCACTGGTGCTGTGTGTGGTTTCATGTGCTCCTCCCCTCTGAAACTATGCTTTGGTTTACAGGAGCGGCTTTACATGACTTGCGTTAGCTCTTAGCTGAGATGCTTGTCTCATCTGGAGGAGCACCAAGGAGACCGAGGCACAGTGCGAAGGCGCAGAGGTCTTCTCTGTCCAAGAAGATGGCAAGCGTAACAAGCCGGGGCCGATGGCAGTGGAGGGATGCAGGTACCCAGAGAAAGGGACTGGCAGTGCTAGAAAAGCCGTGGCTAGAAATGGGGAGGAAGGAAACCCTGCCTTGAAATCAAGATCAAAATTAAACTGGATCCTTCCCCACTTGCTTTGTGTCCCGATGACCTACAAGTCTTGGAAAAATTAATGGAGAAGGAAAAGCAATCAAAACTTCAATGCATTGCATGTTAGTGGTGACCTTCCGTTGCAGCAGAGATAAGGAATATGCAGTCTTTGCAGTCAGGGCAAGGGGACGATGTCAGTCCAGGGCCAGGAGATGACTATCTAGCTGGACATTGCCTGTGCCACATAAACATGCTGGGGGTCAGATTGCTGCCAGCATTATAAACCTCTATCATTCTCCGGACGCCAATAGACCTTATCTCTCAAAGTGAATCTCATTAACTAGGAGTGGACTTTGCTGCCTGTATTGTGGGCTTTAAACCTCATTTGAGGTTCTTCACCCTCAAATGAATTGGAGAGGGTTTGACAGGGTGAAGGAAAAGAAAAACAGTGGTTTCTTCCAAGGTGAGCTGCCCTGGGCTGTGGGTGTCCTGCCAGCCCCATGGCTGGGCACTGCTTCAGGAGCAACTCCGGGTCTGCTCCCGTGCAATGGTGGGGACCCAGGGTGGTCTGGGGGCTGCGCCAAGCTCTCAGCTTCCTCTGTGCCGGAGCAACCCAGGTCCACCTCACCTGCAGGGCCTCAGTAGGGCTCTACCGACTCCAGCCAAACCAGTTTGGATGCTCTTCATGCCCGAGTTTGGAGCGGGAAGCTGCCCTTACTCTGCAGTTCCCCTGCCCGGATCAGAAGAGCTCAGCAAAGACACCGCACACCTAACACTCGTCACAGCCGCTAAGTCCGCCAGCATCAGACTTGCAGCTAACAGTGTTGGGCTGCAGCTGAACTCGCCTACATCCTGGGAGCAGGAACATCGCAAGGGACCTTTTGGGGCCTTTGATTAATTAACATCTGTCTTTGTGTTTCCAGGAAGGCTTCCGTAGCAAGAGCAGTACTTCACTGAGGCTCTGGTGTGGGTGATGTCTCTGCTTCACACCTGATCTGTGCGGTTCCTGGTGAGGCTATTCTCCCCAAAACAGTGTAGACCACCAGCCTGTCCTCCTCGTGTGGCTGCTTCCCTCCACTATTTCAAGATAAAGGGGGGGTTGGACTAGATGATCTCCCGAGGTCCCTTCCAACCCTGTGATTCTGTGAAAGCAGCACATGGGAAAAGGAAGCAGCTCTTGGGAAAGGGAGCCTCTGCTCAAGGGGGAAGGGAACATTAACTTGGCCCCCACACTGGCTCCTTGTCCCTTAATGCTCTGCCTGTCTTGCCAGGTGGTCCCCCTCCCCATTGCATGGGGAAAGAGCATCGCTCAAGCCTGGTGGGGGGGACTGCAGAGGGTAGTGAAGGTGTCCTGCTTTCTTTAGGTAGCTGTAACCTGCCGGCGTGAAGTTGGCTGATGGGACCACCTGGGCCTCTTCTACCAGCTCGGCTTCTCAAACGGCTGCTCCAAGAGCTGGGATTAATGGCAGTTTATCAGCAGAGAGAAAGCTCCTTTCTCTGCCTTGCCTCTGAAGAGCTGGCAGGGAGATTGGAGGCTTGGCTGCCTGTTCAGAGGTTTGTAAATCTGCCGAGCCCTGCATGCTGCTCCTTCCTGCATCTCCCTTGGTAGCTGGATCGGCAGAGGGCACTGCATGTCCATGCTTCATCCGCCTGGGAAGGGAGGGAAGGTCCTCTCCACCCCTCCATCGCCAGGGCCAGAGGAGGCATGGACCAGCAGCAATTGCTATCTGACCACCAGGCCTCTCCCCCAGCTCCCTCCCAAAAAGCCCTGGGCTGCGGGGTTGCCTCCCTGATGGAAAGATCAGGGCTGATGAAGGAAACCAGGAGGCACTCGGTGAAACAACGGGCAAATTTAGATCAAAAGGCAGGAAATCCGCTCTCCAGCAGCGCAGAAGAGCCGTTCTGTGGAAAGCTGTGCTCTGCCAAGAGGTCATCCAAGACAAACAGGGAGCTGCCTTCTAGGGTGGACTGGCTGACCGGCAGGATGGGCGAGAGCTGGAGATTTGGGCAGGCGAAGCTGTAAAAGCAGTTTGGCTTTGTGCTCTGCTGTGGTCACCACAGGCGGCCAGGGAGGAGCTCCCACCCTGCCCAGGGTGTGCAGGATGGTACCCCCACCCCATGCAGGGAGCAGAAGGAGCTTTTCTCACCGTAGTCCAGGCTATGGGCTCTCCAGCTACAGCCTGCTGGATTTTTTCATCAGGACAGGATATTTATCAGCCTGAGTGGCATCAGCATAGTCCCGGTTGGATTTGGTGCAGAGCATGTCCTCCTTGGTGAGGTGAGGTGGGTTGGGGGCTGGTGTTTGGAGACAGGCTTTGGGCTCTTCCAGTGAGAATATTTGTGGGTGAGCATAGAGCTAAATGTCAAAAAGAGGATGTTCCCATGTTGCCCACGGAAGTAGCTGCTCACTGGAGTGAACAGGGAGCCAGATGCTGCCTCTTGCATTGCTGTAGCGCTGCAGGTTTTGCTGTAGTAGCGACTTCTCCTCGTTGGGGTTTCTTTGGCTGAAGAGGCAGCAGTAAAGATGATGGACTTTCTCAGATGGCGTGGCCTAGTGGCTTTCATGGGGCAGGAAGGGAGAGTGATTGAATTGTGGAGTGTTTCCTCTCCAGCTTCTTCACCGGTTGGAATCCAGGCTTGTCTGAGAGCTCTTGCCCTTGGATAGTGATTTGGCAGCACTTGGATGACCACCCCATAAACCTGACCTGTCTGACTGGTTCCTGCAGGGCAGAAGTTACAGCTGAAACAGGGGCGAACCCCAACAGGAGAGAAGGCTTGTGCATCTCCCGGCAGTACCCGGGGTTCGAGCAAGCCAAAGGCTTCATTCAAATGTGAGCTGATGTGTTTCTAGCCAGTGGAGGCGATTGCTTCCTGCGAACCTGCCTTGGGAGTTCATTTGTTCACTGAAAACCTTTATCAAGAGAGTGAAGGTGATTTTCCGGACTTGTTGATGTCCTCGGGAGATAGCTTGCATGGAGGCTTTCCAAGAGGCTGCAGTCTCAGCTATTGCCCTTTGACAGCAGCGAAGATAAAGATACATGAACCTCCTGCCCAAGGAAGCTCGCTCCTCCTCTTGCACTGCTTCCTTGAGATTAAGAGGCAGTCTGCTGCTTGGCGGCCTGAGGCTCTGTCCCCAGAAGGAGGAACTGGGGTTTCACACACAGCCTTAACCACCCGTGAAAGTACTCTGAATTGTTTCTCCTCAGCCGCTTGGAACAAGGGCTTGTGTGGAGGTGTCTGAGCTCCGCAAGAGTGCAAGGAAGCATTGGGATGGAGCTGGTCAATCTGCTCTGTCTCTGCAAGCAAGAGGGATGGATTTCATCTTGGTTAGGCTACCTAAACAAGTAGCTGTTGCTCAGGAGGGAAAAGAAAGCTGAGCTAAAACCACGTTCCCTGGCATGATAATGTCTGAAAGAGCAGTGTGTTTATGTAGGACTGTAACGGAGCCAAGAAATGCTGCCAGCCTGGCCGCGAATGTCCTGGTGAACCTCCTGGAGCCCACAGCCACGGTCTCAGCTCACTCCCTCTGATAAGCATCAGACCCAAAAAGGACAGAGGGCTGTAAGTGGGACCAGTTGGGGAGCTCAAGGCTGCACACACCTGACACGAGACGGGCCTGTGGCAGTGCCAGTCAGCGAAGATGGAAGGAGAGGTGAGCTCCAATGAGCTCTGGACCACGTCCATCCTGCAGGCTTCCCACCCTCACCTCCTACATCTCCCTCTGTGAGAGGGAGCTGGGCATGCCAGCTTGCTGTTGGGATGCAGTTTCAGAGGCTTTCCTCAAATGAAGTGTTAGGAAGAGTTCTTGGCCGTTGGGCTTAGAGTCCTTGGGCTGATGAATGCAGGTGAGACCTCTGCTCACCGCAGACAACCCTCTGGTACAAGTGCTTCCAGAAACCAATTGTGCTTTGTCTTGGAAACAGGTTGGGTTTGGGTTATCTTATTTCCACCGGTCCCCTCAGGAGACTGCCCTAGGGGCCTTCCCTCTCAATTGTTAGGAATCTTCTACAGATTTCCAGCACAAATGCATCTGTGGCCGGCTTTTTCCTCATTTGTTCTTGAGCCAGTGGACAGTGCTGGCACAAACAGCTCTTCTCCCTGCCTGTACTCTTCAATGTTGATTTGAAATAGGCGTTCTTTGGCCTTGGGTTTCAGAGGGATGCATTTCAAAACCAGAAACAAATGGGCTTGAAATATTTCCCATAATTTTGCAAGATCTTGACCCTCTAATAGCAAGATTAGAAGAAAGATAACAACAAAATCAGCATTCAGTCTGGAACCACTATTGTTAAATGGACAACACTGTAAAGCCAGTACTTCTTGTTTACAATTGAACTCATGAATTTTTAGATATTAATGTATGAGGGATTGAGTAAACAACCATTGTGCCTGTAAGGAATGAGTCCCAGGCTGTCCTGAGCTGGAATACTTTGTACTTTCCTGATTGCCTTCCAAGAATTTCAAATTACTTTGTAACAGAAAAACAAGCCTGCTTCACCAGAGGTTTGCGAGGTTCTCGGGGCAGCCTCAGTTCCTCCGCGCTGCGATGTGGCTGGTTCTGGGGCAGAGCTCCGCAGCTGGGTACCCTGGGATGCTGAGCACGTAGGTGTTTGCAGGTAGGGGGGGGCTACCCGCGAAGAATAAACTGCTCGGGTCAGGAGAGTCGGCGTGGGTGTGTTAAAACCCTGCTGCAGCGCACAGATCTGCAAGCGGTCAGTCCCCGTTTAACGGGCACGGAGACTGCATGGACGCTGGCCCGGCAATCCTCTGACTTCCGTGGAGAAGGAGAGGTGAAGGGAAGTCACGCAGGAGGTCAGGATGAGGGCCAGCAAGAAAAGGACTCTGCTTGCCTAACCTACGAGCCTTTCAGGAGCAGCTAGGATGCTCTTGGGCACGAGTCCATGGGAACAGGCCCCAGGGACCAAGTGACAAAGGGATATATGTGGGCAGGGCATGGCCACCCATGCCCTGGACAGACCATGCTGTGGTCTATGGGCAAGCTGCGGAGCATGTTCTATACCCATGGGCTCTCCAGGCTTACCAGGGTGTTTCTGAGCACGGTGGCCCTGACACCACAGACTGTGGTGCACTTGCAAATTGTCTCTTCTTTCTGGTTGCCCTATGCCGAGCAAGTGCTCTTCAGAAGCAGCCAACCTGTTGCCTAGAGCCCCTCCAACCAAAAATAACACTTGGGACCAGAAACCAGCCTGCTAAATGTCCCTGCCAGCCCGGGCTGCCCAAGTGCCTTTTGGCTAGTTTTTGAGCTGAGACTGATACCAGAAACAGAGACAACTTTCCGCTGGTGCTGGTGGCTGAGGACTACAGGCAGGACACGCCATAAAGGCAGCCGATGGCCTGGCAGCCTTGAGGCGTGCCTCTCAGCCAGCCCGGGTAGTCCCATCTTGGGCATCATGGCCAGGACTTCAGTAAAGCAGGCAGGATGGGTCCCTCGCTACCTGGGTCGGTCTTGGATTTGGTTTCCAAGCCAGCAGCCTGGAGCTGTGGAAAGAGTCATGAATTTGGGTTACCAAACCATCTGCTGGCTGCGTTTTAAAAAGCAATTAAGGCCAAATTGTTTCCAGCCCTTCTGTTTGCAAGATGTAGTCGAAAGGGAGATAGCCAAGCCAGGATTTGCCTGATCCTGCCACAGCTCCAAGTATGAGTTAATTTGATCTAATCCCTCTGCTGTGCGTGCTGGAAAGTGAGGAGTTCCCCACTGAGGGCTCAGGAGCGTGCAGGTAAACAGGGCTGCCGTGCCTTTAGGTTTGAATGATGGTGAAACCTAGGAAAATGGCATTTTGATACTTTTTTAAATTATTATTATTACTTTTAATCAGAAATTATTAAACAGTTTAAAAAAATGTAGGAAGTAAGAATACTTTTACATGGTGAGGATGACAGCATGTTGCTGAGGACTGATGGATGGCAGGTCTAGGTGGTGTTGGATGGAGCTGCTAAAGGGGTTTGGGGAGCTTTTCCTGGGGTACCCCACAGGGCAGGGGAACTGGTGTGGCTGGATGGGACGGGGGCATGGGGCCATTGAGAGATGCCTCCGCTCAAACGCTCACTCTCAAAGCATGAAACTTTGCTTTCTTCCTTTTTCCATGGTGAAAGGGAATGCGAAGAGAGGGAGGGGAAAAAAAGGGGTAGGGATGAAAAGAGAGGGTAGGCTGACATTGTTCCTCCTTGTCCTTTGGCAGCTGTCACTCAGCCAAGTCAGAGAACAACCTTGTGTTGGAGGGGAAGGGGAGGCCATGCCTGATGATGAGGGGCATATACGTAGAGGATTTAATATTCTTTCCTGGGTGCTTTTATGTCCGCAGGGTTTTCATTCCTGTTCTGCTGAGAGGTCATGCCCAGGAGAGATGAGGAAATGAGTCCTCATAACCCGTGCAGGGCACGTGTTTGGGGACGGCCTTACCCCTGGGGGCTGCTTGACAGCCAAAGGTGATGGGATTAAGACACTGTTGCAGAAGGTAGGGACAGGCAGAGGACACACTTGGAGAGGACACGCACCAACCCCACTGGTACCAAACCTCTTGCGACTGCCCCTGTGATGCTCTGGGTGTGAAGCGACGAGAAGTGAGGTCTGATGTTACGGAGCTCCGATTGGGGCTGAAGCATCTCCTTTTTCCAGCAGGAGGAGGTAACATGTCCCAGTGATGGGTCTTGAGGAGGATGGGATGGGATAGGATGAGGTGGGATGGGACGGTGGTGACTTACGGTGTTGGGTTGAGTCTGAGGACTGTGGGATGCTGTGGGGACAGCCTGGCTTGGCTGTCACCCACCCCCTGTGCCCTGCCATGCCGGTGACCAGCATGGCTGTGTATCAAGGGGCTGACCCCTTATTTGAGGGGGAGACAAACCCCAACAGGGGGGCAAGGAGGCAGGAGAGAGGGGTCTTCCACGCCGAGCGGAGCTGGCAGCGCAGCGGCAAGGTCTCAGAGAGGCTTTGGTGGGTCAACTGCTGGGGTTACAAGAAGAAAAAGCCCCAAACGCAGTGCCGGGCCGAGCCGGCAGTTTATGTAAGAGCTGGCAGCGGGGCCGGCGGTGCGGAAACCCAGCGGGCTGTCAGCGGGGCGCAGTCGCCTTTGATTTTCCTCCTGTTTGCTCAGCAGCTTTCATGCGGCGGGGGAGCGGGGCGAGGGCGCGAGATTCCTGCACACTGAACTCCTCTGTTTCTCTCGGCAGGATAAACAGGACATAAAACAAAGCCCCGAGCCAGCCCTCGCCTCCGAAGCAGCGTGCTGCTAAACCTCGTGTGCTCCCTGGGGAACAGCCACCCCATCCCGGGTGCCTCAGCCTGGGATGAGGGGAGGTGATGGGAGCCCACCCCCACCCCGGGTGAGGGTCTCCCCATGGCATTGGTGAGGAGCAAACAGGAAAAAGGGAGCAAAGCTCCCTGGGCAGGACTCAGCGGCAAGTCCCATGGCCTTGGGGAGATGAAGGTGGGTGCTCCACAAGTGACTCCAGGCTGCAGACGCTGGCTTGTGCTGGGTGGCCCCTGCAAGGATTTTGCTGCCACCCGACTACCCTCCAAGGGAGTGGGACTGAGCCCCGTGGGATGCAGCGGGGGCAAGGAGGGGGTTGGACGCTGGTCCTCTCTCTGCAATGGGCTCTGTGCTTGGGGTTTCACTGCTCCCTTAAAGCTGGGCTGCTTTATTTGTAACTTCCCCTAAGGAGTAATTTCCAGGCTGCCTTGCCCCCACGCTAGATGCCTGTCAGTGACGGAGGGTGATGGGGCTGACCTCAGCCCTTTCCCAACGCAGTGTTAGCTAAGCTGCCCCCCCAGAGACGCGCCAGCCCGAGCCCGTGCCAGCTCCCCTGAATTTCCACAGAGCCACAATTTCTCCACTGCCAGCCCGCTGCAGGGGCAAGGTGAGAAGGCAGGGAGCAAACACTCACTGCTGGGGTTTGAAACATTCCCAAGAGCTTCAGGTGGGGTTTGCTCTGGAGCAAAGCATCCCGTAACCTCCTTGAAGTCACTTGGTTGGGGAAAAGCATCGGCCAAGTGTGAGGCTGCAGGAAAGCTCCTAGGGAACACTACCGCTGCTAAAGCAACACAAAGGGAGGATGGTTCAGCGCTGCACCTCTGTCCTGGTGGTCTGTCCTGCTGGCTCTGGTGGGCAGTGAGGTCCCGTCTCCTCTGAGGTGCTGCCAGTGGGGTGGGACTGACTGCCCTGCCCCAGCCCTACCACCCTCCTTGTGCTGCTGTGTGCCGTGGCACTGCCAACGTCTGCTCCCAAAAGGAACAGCTCTGGCAGGGAAAAAGCCGCCTGGGCAGAAAGCTTTTTTCCTGGCCGGGGTCTGGAGGGTCTCAGCTGCAGGCATAAAAACCCATTCAAAATGCGGAGGTGGGAAAGGCGGGTGCTGCCCGCTGCAGCGCTGAGCCTGGAAAGCTGGGCTGGGGTGGCCTTCGGGGGCTCATTCTTGTGCCCAGAGGGGAAGAACAAGCTGGTGGCCGGAGCCGTAGGAGGGCTGGGGCCGGGGAAGGCTGGGAAGAATGTGGGGCTGCTTCCCCATGTACCCTTGGGCAGGGGAGGCCTGAGGAGCAGCATGCCCAGATGCCTGCTCCAGCTGCTGAGCACCCCCGCAAGTGCCAGCATCTGGCAGAGCTGAGCTGCGCTCCTCCAAAACCATGGGGATCTCGGCAAGGCAGGGGGGATGCAAACCCTGAGTCCGCTTATCCAAACCTCTTGGCCTGGGGTTTTGTGAGAGCCGGCTTTCCCATAGGATTCCCACTCTGGGCTTGATGGGTTGGAAATACTGCAAGAGCAGCCCTTTTTCTGGTTTTTGGTTTGTTGTTTTGTTTTTTGGTTTTTTCCTCCTGATGTTTGTGTCTTTCCTCTTCTGTCTCTGGCCAAGCCGAGTGGTGCCAAGGCGCAGGAGCCAGGCACACCCAGAGGGAGGGGGGAACCAAAGCCCCCTCAACCCACAGGAAAACGGGGACAGAAGCAAAACGCTGTGGCCGGGAGCGAGGAGGAGGGTTTGTTTGACGGCTCCGGCCAAGGGATGGCTCTCCTCGGGGAGCTCCGTGGGCTCGAGGCGGGTATCGTGGCTCTGATTTGGCAGCTCTGCCCTTGCTCTGATGCTTGTTGTCCAGGGGAGAGGCGAGGAGAGGCTGCACGTGGGGTGCGCGCAGGGCTCGACCCCCTCCTGCTTCCCAGCCCGGTGGTGGGGTCTGCCTGGCCCCGCTTTGAGCAGCAATACGGGCTCAAGCTGCATGAGCTGAAAAGGCTCAAGCTCTCAAAAAGCAGCACGGGATCAAAGCTTCCTAAACACTCAGGGCATTTGGCCCGGGAGGTTTTGTTCCGACTATTTATAGCAGTTGGGGCCAGGCGAGTTCAGAGTTGGAGGCAAACTTTTCCAAAGCTGGGGGGCCATTTGGATGAGGGCGGGGGAAAGGGAGTTCAGCCAGGCCCGTTTCCAGCAAACGTTGACTCCTTCCCTTAGGTATGTGTTGCTATCCGTGACACACTAACAACAGCTCTGCGCAGAAGTGCCTGGCTGGGGCTGTAAAGATTGAAACAAAAACGTGAATTGGCTGGAAAGGAAAACATGTAATAAAGTTTTCAAACAGCAAAGCTGCGGCAGTTGAAAGTGAAAACTTTCCTTACCAGCTTGTTTTCATCCTCTGGTCAACATCCTTCAGCTACAAATACGCTCGTATTGTCTTCCCGGGGCAACCTGGCAATGATTTTAGGGCAGAAAGACCAAGGTATGGCTTCCTGAAGCATATGCCGTGCTTAGGAATGGAGAGCCGGTGTGTGGGGGTGGTTCTTTTTATCTTCGAGGTGAATTTTTTTTGTGCCGTCACTAAAGATCGTGTCATTTTTCTGTGCTACTCCCCGTTGGCAAATCCAGGCTTAAACCTCTGGCAAGCAAATCGACCATGCTACCCTTGAAATCGTGTCATATTTGAAGCCGTAGCCCTCGCAGAGCGGGAAGGCAGAAGCTGGGGTTACTTTTCTGCCTAATGAATTGTGCTAATGATGATGTTTAATGGTGAGGAGCATGAGCAGCATGCTTTAGAGATACACACCACGGTTTTTTGCATGCTTAGATCCACTCTCTTGACTTAAGGCACTCAGTATAGGTTATAAAAATATCTCTCTAATTACCAGTAGCTTCCCAGCATGCTGCCAAATCTCTGCCGCTCCGTAGGAGCAGCATCTCCCAGCTTACTTCTCCCTAAGGAAAGGGTGCAAGTAGGTTGGCAGGTAATTATAATCAGCCTAACGGGGGGATGGCTTGTGGGAGGTGGTTTTGGTGCCTGGAAGGTGTCCAGCCCAGGTGGGCTGTTACGGTGAGGGACATTAGTATTCCTTCCTGGCAAGGGCGCTGCTGGTTGTCTGCGTGCTGCTCCAAGCTGTGGGAGCTGGGTGCTGCATCAACAAACACAGCCCAAGCCCACCCCCTGTGTGCCTCGGGCTGTTTTCAGAGAGAGAGATCGATCCCCATAGCTGGAAGGTTTCCTTTCATCTCCGAGGTGCCCACCAAAGCCTGTCTTCTGGTGCAGAGGACGCCTGTCCTTGCCGCAGGCGGAGAAGCCAAGTGGTTACTCTTTAGGGAAGGCTGCAACGTCTGCAATGGATTTTAAGGAGCAAAATGGTCTGTATGTGGTTGGAGAGCGGGGTGAGGATGGGTGACGCGTGAAGTGGCCATGGCTGATGTTGCAAGGGGAAGCGTCAGGCAGAAGGGAAGGTTTCCCCTGGAGCTCCCCAGGCCTTTCCTGTTTTATATTTCTATGAATGGCCCCAAAAGAGTGGCAGAGCAATGCTGGAATGTGTGGATGAGGCAGAGCTGGAGGATGTCAATGGCATGGAGGAGGTTATAGGTGTTTTTAAAAGGGAATTGCATGACCTAGAAGACAGGAGACATGATATGAAGCTCAGCAGTATAAAAGACGAGGTCTTTGAGCTTGAGGAGCAACGACGTATAAGGTAGGACTTCACATTTTCTGGAGGTGAGAGAGAAGGGCTTGAGGCTGCCGGCTGGCCTCTCGCCGTGCCCCTGAGCCGGGGCCAAGGGCACTGCCTCTCCGCCGACTTTAAACCCTCAGGGCAAGAGCCACCGAGACCTCCACTGGAACCGGGGTACAACTCCCACCATCCTCTCCCACAAAAACCGAGAGTGGAGCAAGTGCAAGGCAAATCCACGGTTCTGGTTGTTCCAGGGGTGAAATAGGTGTGAGGTGGACGTGGTTGTCTTTCTGCCAACTTGGTCTTTCAGCACAGCAGAGACAGGCCCCGAGCCTGGTTTCCACCCCCATCCAGCAGGAAAAAAGGGTTCTTCTCCTTTTTGCCTCCTAATGATGATGGTCACCACTCACCTCCTGTGTTGTACGTGTCCTTACGATGAAAGACTGTTCTTGTGCTTGGTGCTAATGTTCCCAACCCTTGGCTTGGAAAGGGTCCGCTGGCCAACCGGACGGTCGTTTGTTTCACTGAGAGGCTGTCTGTTCCGCAATTAACGGACAAAATGCCCATCACTGTGGTGGAAAGAGGTTTTAATTAAAATCCTTTGGTATTGGCCTTGGCCAGACTGTGGAGTGAATGGGAAGAGGGCAGAAGGCCCAGGTCGGTGTCTTGGGTCACCCTAGGAGAGCGTCCACTGATCTGAGGCTGAACACAAGGAAGGACCTGGTTTATAATTGCATTCTAATTGCTTGCTTTCTTTTCTTTTTTTTTTTTTTCCCCTCGAGTGACCTGCCCAATGGACAACTGCAAGCCGACAGGAGCGCAGATACTGGCAACCCAAAGTTGGGATAAGTCCACAGGTTGTTTCAGTCCTAATGAGAAACCATGAATGGAAGCTCACATCGCGCAAGTGAAAAACACCTCATCTTCTCCTCTAACGAGCGCGGCTCTCCACATGCTTTTGTCTTGGACTTTGCTTGTCTTTCAGAGGTGCCCAGGCCCCCATCTTCCAGGCTGGCCTCCAAGCTGCTGTCACCTACCCCATCTTCTCTCTGATGGCCACCGGCAACTTGCCTCACTCTGCGAGGTGGCCCTGCATGTTTACTGCCGCGGCATGGGTAAGCGAAGTCCTTGGAGGGTGAAATATCCCCTCGGGGGGATGTGGTGGGCCCCAGTTGGTCTTTCCCAGGTGGAAGTTGCCCTCCATGTGCTTGGCTCTGGACAAGCGGGCATGGTGTTTCGTGTGTGGTGTTCCCCACCGGTGCTGTAGCTGCAGGTGCCACTCTAATGAATGACTATCTGCTCCTGCCAATGTCCAAGCCCATTAATTAATGCAGAGGTCACGTAATAAGCACCAGGAAACTGGAACCAGGATGGGTTCCCGTGTCGTTTGCGTGGTGCGAGTCCTGCGTGCTTCTGCGGTGCCAGCCTGTTTATATTCCCTTTGCTCGGGATGAGGTGATGGATTTTCTGGTTTGCATGCTACTGAGCAAGCAAAATTAAGAAATATAAAAAGCTGAATGAGTGCCAGCCCCACAATTTGTCACTTGAAGGCCAACACAAGGGTCATACCAACCCGTGTTACCCCTTGACACGGCTCCAGGGCCCTGGAGCCATGTAGATGCTCCTCAAAATATCACTCCAAAATCTCTTTTCCTAAGATTGTTAAAGTAACTTTGGGGGGGGAAAAGTCCTCCTTGGTTTCATGCACCCAGCCTTGACTCCTACACCCTTCCTTCAGCACAGCACGGACTTTGTCCGGAGGTACCCCAGCCCTTCACGCAGGAGGATGAAGTAGGAATCTGGCACAGGGAGCTGGGAAAGGATTTTACTTTTTCTCTTGGGTTCTGGCCTGGGCAAATCAATTGGCTTTCACACTTTTTAAGGAAAAAAGAAAATCCTTTCCTGCTGCCATTTAAGGTTTTGTCTCCTGCTTTCAGGTTTAATTTTGTGCTGTCAAGCGGCGTGGGAGCGCCGGACAGCTTTAGAGTTTCTCTGCCCACGCTGGTGATGGAGGAGACGTTATCCAGGTGAACTCAGGCTCTTTGGCTCAGCTACACCTGCACGTGGCCGGCACGGCTGTAAGTGCCCAGGGTGCCCTTTCCTGGCTCCCATCCTGCCGGCTGGGAGGAGGAGGGGGGGCAGTTTGGGTGTCTGGGGCTGGGAAATGGGGAGATCTCTGGTAGTGGCTCCAGGGACCGGTCAGCAACGGGCTTCGGGGCTGGGTGAAACATCCTGCTGGGATCGGTTTAGCCCCATTCCAGGTCAGCCACCTGCGCAAACCCAGCTTTTGGGATGAAATTAGCGTTTGGGGGCAGTGGCAGGGGGATTTTTTTTACCGCTCCCTGAGAAAAATGCCATTTTTAATGCCCGAGTTTAGCAGACAAAGGGGTTGGCTGTGTTTTCCTCTTTCCTTTCAATCCCCTTTCTGCACAGAGACATTTTCTACTCCCAAACCCTGGTGGCTTATTTTTTTCCCCTCTTTTTTTCCCCTCCTATTTCCCCCTCCCTCCCTCCAAATATTCCCCTGGGGGCACAAGCCCTGCCCCTCTCCCGGGGTGTCCCTCCCCAGCTCCATCCTGGCAGGGTGCCGGGGAGGTGCCAAGGCGCGCAGAAGGGCGATGGCAGCGCTTCCTGCTCCCTCCTCGGCAGCACAATGGGGACATTCAGGCGGCCACCGTGTAACCCAGCGCCAGAGGACCCC
>VXBO01008188.1:0-50169 GCA_013400135.1 Rhinoptilus africanus | reverse complement strand
CTTCCCATCACTGTCTCCCAAATAGCGGCGTGCGACAGAAAGCAGCTGACGCCGTGTCCCAGCGCGCTGGCGGAGGCGAACTGGAATCCAGCATCACAAAACAAGCCCTGTGCACGCTCCCTTCCCGACGCAGGCGCGTGTGTCTGTTGCCTCCCCGCTCCTTCCATCCCCCCCAAAATCTCCCAAGTCTGCCCAGTAACACCAAACTGGGCTCCCTTTCCCACCCCCTTGGCCAATCCGCACGCTGCCAACAGGCCAGGGCCCCTCCGCTGCCGAGATGCGAAGGGCAGGAGCTGGTGGAGTTTGCAGGGAACGGCATGTTTTTCCCTTCTCCAACCCTTCTTCCTCCCGAGCCGCTTGTTTTTCAATTCAGGGCCGGAGGGGAGGCGTGGGTCGGAGCTTGGAGGCAGCCCTCATCCTTTCCTAGGAACGCAGCCTACCCCCCACTTCCCCCCCCGCCAAAAAAGAAAAAAAAAAATAGAAAAGATGAGATTTCATTGCAGCTCAAGGAAGCCTTGTTTTTAATCGCAGGCAGATCAGCGGGATTTTTGGGGGTGGGACAAAGGGGAAAGGAGGGGGTGGCAGAGCAAGGAAAGCAGGGCTTCGTCCTCCCCAGGTCCAACCAGATCTTTTCAGGCTTTCCTGCCTCTTCCCAGGGTGTTTTTTTTCTCCCCCCCCCACCGTCTCTTTGCTGGTTTTCCTCCTCTCAGACTGGGCGCTTGCAGCAGCTGCTGTTTGCAGAACAGGAGGTGGGGCTGGAGTAAATCCAGCGGTCCTGGGGTGCCGTGAGGTGATGGATGGTGGCCACCAGTTGGGTCCCAGCCTGCTGCCCTCCGAACCTCCCTGGGAAGCTGCTGGGGTAGGTGCAGGGATGAAAACACCAAACGTGCTGGGTTTCAGGGGATTTAACTGAAGGAAAGGAGCTGTCGGTCCCTGTGCCTCTTTCCCCCTATCAGGGCTTTTTTGCAGGTCCCATCAGCTTGGCAGCCACAGGGCATGAACTGATGATTCCTGGGAACAAAGTCATAAACGTGTTTTGGTCTCTTCTGGTGTGTTTGTGAGGCAGCACCTCAGAATGAGCTTGCCAAGGTGCGAGCCAGGCTTTGAGTACAGGGGCATATCCGATGGTACATCCCGTGCCCATCCCTGATGTAAAGGATGGGTGTTTGGAGCAGGGACTGGCAGGACCGGTAGGATAACGTATCCCATGTTGCCTCCTCAGATCCACAGTTGTGCTGAGAGGTGGAGGCCAGCTGAGGGCATCTCTTCCGCAGAATCTGAGGAGCTCTGCTGCATCCCTGGCAGTGATGCTCCGCTGATTTGCATCCTGCTGAAGCCTTGGCCCAGGAAGGTGTGTAGTGACTTAATGCAACCACATCCTTACGGGATCTTGGTAATTTGAGGATTTGGAGGTAGCGGCCTTGTTGCTAAGGGTGGAAAGCAGGAGGGCAGGTAACCACGCAGCTTATGTCTTGCGGGGAAATTGCCGCCAGCAATACTACCAGCCAGATGGGATTGTCCTGACATCCCATCATTTTGCAGCCACCTCCAGGGAAGTGTCACACTCCCCTGATCATTCTGGGTGTCGTGCCACAGCATTGAATCACAGAGTGGTTGGGGTTGGAAGGGACCTTAAAGATCACCCAGTTCCCCCCCTGCCCTGGGCAGGGACACCTCCCACCAGCCCAGGCTGCTCCAAGCCCCGTCCAGCCTGGCCTTGAACCCCTCCAGGGATGGGGCAGCCACAGCTTCTCTGGGCAACCTGGGCCAGGGGCTCAACCCCCCTCACAGCAAAGAATTTCTTACTAATATCTAACCCAAATCTCCCCTCCTTCAGTTTGAGGCCGTTACCCCTCATCCTGTCTTTACACTCCCTGATAAAGAGTCCCTCCCCATCCTTCCTGCAGGCCCCCTTTAGGGACTGGAAGGGGCTATAAGGCCTCCCCAAAGGACCGAAGGGAGGCTGGGACAAACATCCCCCTGGCTCCAGCGGCTATAAATGGCTGGGGAGAAAGCGGCGACTGCTGCAAGCCGATGCCTTAGGCTGAAATAAAGATCCGGCAGGCGCTGTGGGGTAAACTGCAGGAAGAGAGCTTGTGCGGGGCTGCCGACATCCCGGGGAGCCGCAGGCTAAATTGTGCCAGTCTTTGTGGGGTGGCAGGGAGAGGCTGGGGAGGGCAGCGCATCCCTGTGCGTGCTGGTGGTGCTCCACCCCAGGGAGAGGCTGAGCCCAGGGCTTCTTGCACAAACGGATTGTGCAGGGTGAGGAAAGCCGGGGCCCGGAGGCACAGGGCAGCTCTGGATGTCCCATGGCAGCTTCTCCCGCACCGGCTGCCGGAGCTGGGCAGGGACCAGCTGCCCGCGGGGAACGCCATGAATTACAGCTCCAGAGGGGCAAGAGTGGGACCAGCTCAGCTGCGCAGGATCTTCCCTCCGCAGGGATGGGGCGGGCAGCACTGGCGAGGGCTGTGTTACAGATAAATGGGCGTTATTTCTTAAAATTACTTTGTGGGTTTTTTCTCCTGCGCCCTGCTTCCCTCATCTGTTTCTCAGCCCTTCTCACGGACTCCACTGAAGTGTATCAGGACACACAGTGTCTGGTCTGGGAAGCACACACCTTGCATGGATAACTCCGCATGGATAACGATGGAACACATCGATTCCTGACTCTGCACACAAGCAAAGGAGGAATGCTGGAAGTTTTAGAGCCCCAAGGTTCAACCCTTACAGACCTTCTGAGTTATACACACGGACGTGATCCCCACAAGGTAACAGAAGGGCAACCAGGGCCCCACCAGGGAGGACAGGCTGGGAAGCGGAGCTGGGAGGATGGGTGGAGGACAGATACAGTCTTCTGGTAGACTTGATCATAGGCAGGACAGAGGTTCATCCAGCAAACTGACTGCTTGCTTCACCTATGGGTGCAGAGCCAGGGAGAGGGCAGGTGCTGGCTGCCCTGGGACTATTTACAGTATTCACTGGGCAAACTGATTCTCCTGGCCACCTCCAGGCTCGTACTCAGGCTTGAGTGAGAAGTAGGAAGCAGGCACAATATATAGGGTATTCTTTATCATATCACGGTGTAGGATAACATCATGGTCTACAGCTTGCTGTAGGAAACATCAGCCAAACTAACAGCTCGAGAGCTGGCTTTCATAGCAGATGTTGGAAGTGCTGCAGTGGTAGGAAATGGGCTGGTTTTGTCCAAGTCCATAGAAAAGAGAGAGAGGGTTTTTCATTCCCTCCCCAACTCAGGTTCAGGTTAGGGATGGGTTTAGCAGCACCCTCCCTACAGGGCAGCCCCATCTCCATGAGGCAAACGGGATAGGGAATGGCTGGGCTCGAGCTCAGCCTTTTATGCTGGGAGGGTGGGAAGGGGCTGGCAGGGAGTGGGCAAGGGGGGGACACCCAGCTTTGGGTCAGGGTTATGGGAGGGAAAACATGTTCAGGGGGGTGCTGGCTGCAGCGTGGCCCTCAGGTTATGGTGATTCCCTCCACTGCTGGTGGTTTGAGCTGTACCTACCGCGTGGCAGCGACTCTGCAGCAGGGCACATCACGCCGATCCGGACCGTCGAGGGCGACCTTCCCATCACTTTTCAAATCTGAGAGATCTCCCTGGCGGAGCAACTCAGTTTTCTTTGGAGCAAAGATAATCTTCCCCTCCTCCCTCGCTGCCGAATACTCTGGCAGCGCACCAAAATAGCAGAGTCAACATGAAATACACCCTCATTTCCTGGGCCTCCTCTTCCCAGCCGTCCTCCAGCGAAGAGAAGTGATATAGCATCTGCTTTTCTCTTCGCAGCCCTCTTCCAGGGCCAGGTCTTTGTGGCTCTTCAGAGGTGGTGCCAAGAGCTTTGAAATCCATTCGAGGCACAAAGCAAGGCAGCGGCGAGGAGCGAGCAGCAGGAGCAGCGCTGCCTGCGTTGAGCCCTGCCTGCTGCCACTCTCACCCCCGGCGCCTGCTCCGAAGGGCCTCAGGTTTGCTCAGGCTTTTAAGGAGCATCACTGAGGCCACCCCTCTCTCACATTCACTGCGGAGGGGGAAAGGACCTGCTCCCATTTCTTTCCTTCCAATGCAGGCAGGGAGAAAGGTTGTAATAAGGATGTTGTCTCTGCCCCATTGGCCTGGAAACTGCTGTCCACAGCTATGACATCGAGTCCAATTTATGGCTAAGCAGGATCGGGAGAAGGTGATCGGCAGAGGGGAATCCCGTCAGTGTTTGTCAGACCATTTGCCTCCAGGAACTGGAAGCAAGATGGGATCAAAGGTATGTATGGTATCTGCAGCGCCTTCATTGCACCATGTTCTCATGTCCATCCCATTTCTCTTGCAAAGCCTCTTCACATCTTGATCCCTGTGCCTTGCTGCAGAGACCTTCCCAGGACATTTTTCCCTGCTCCTCCTTGGCTAACAGCATGATGGACCCACCAGGATGATCCTGGGACCAGCTCCTGTCTATTTGCCGTGGAATGTGGAGGACATGGTGGGGATGGACTCACGTTCCAGAGAGGATGGTCTGGGTTGTGGGTTTGGGGAAAGCAGGGGATTTATTAAATCTTTTGGAAGAAGGATTTAGAGACTGCAGGACATGCCCAGTCAGAAGGAAATTGTTTCGTGGTAGGCTGGTATTTATGCCAGCTTTAGAATCTCATGCTGCCCATTCCTTTGCACGTCATTAAACTGCCCTTCCAGCCACCCGCCTGAACTCAGAACCACTGCAGGATGAGCTGTAAATCACTGCTATCGGCCCCATGATTCCCGTGCCCTCCTGATTGCCATCTTTTGCCCTGGACGCTTGGACATGAGCCGACAGGGGCAGGGCAGGAGGATCAGAGAGGAAAATGAGATCAACAGGAGGGTGAACTTTGGGAATGACGTGTTGGACAGGCCTCCAGTGGGGCCTCTGGTAATGGGCCAGGATGTATCCCAAAGATCAGGTACCGTGTCTGGGTGTCAAAATGGGAAGAGGTGAGAAGGTTGATGCGTGGATGTGCATGCAAACATATTTATTACCCCTTCAGGGTTGTCTTACACTCAAAATTCGTGGTACAGCCTCTCTTCCGGGAGTGTTTCCAGGATCCGGTGCTTGTTTCCAGGACCGCAAAGATGACTCTGGTAAATGGCATGCAGAGAGTGTCTCCCCAGCCCTTGCACTGTCCTGCTTGGGGGGAGGTTCTCCTCTGGTCTGTCCCCTCCTCCCTGTGGCTCCCATCCCTCCTGCTTGGTTTCTGCATTCTGCAGAGCCAGCTGGGCAATGCGCTCTGATATTTTCTTCTGAATGAAGTTTCTTACAGTAGTAAAAAAGGGGAAACGTGGCGTGTGCTGCAAATGTCCGTGCCCTATGGCTCTACCCTATGTGCTCCTTCTCCCTGGAAGCATGCGGGTACCTATACAGGTAGGTATGGCAAAGCCCCTGCATCCCCCTGATCCCAGTTGCGCCCAGACCTCTTGCCAATGGGCAATGCCTGGGGAAGGCTGGGGAGCACCCTGCAATGTGGGGCCCTGCTGACAACCTCCAGGTGGGTCTTCTCCAGCCACTGGAGAAGCAGATGACACTTGCCCTCCCCCTGATTCCTCACTGACATTAGCTCCAAGCGGATGGTCCTGTGATCCCCACCGTGATGCATGATGTATTAGAGCCTTGCTCTGGTCCAGGTCCCTTTAGCTGATCTCCGCTCTCAGCACTCCACAAAGGAAGAGTCAAAGCTCCCAAATAGTCAATGCAGTATCGGAGTCTTCAGGCACTGGTACTCAAGCCCACCTGCCTGTGCTTGCACACTGAGAAAGGCTGGATGCTCAGCCAGCTTCCCATAGAACAGACAGCTTCCCATTGCTCCACAGAGCAATTCCTCATCAAGTTTGAGACTCTCATACAAAAATCACAGCGAGGCAATACCGGCCATTGCTGGTTCCTGCCCGCTGATGCTGCCAAGGTGGGCAATAAGGAGCAGAAAGTTGAGCTATAAGGGGAGAAGGAATGTTCCTCCTCTGAGGAGGAGGAACTTCTTTCCCGTGAGGGTGGCAGAGCCCTGGCCCAGGCTGCCCAGGGAGGTGGGGGAGTCTCCGTCTCTGGAGCCATCCCAACCCCGCCTGGAGGCGTTCCTGTGCCCCCTGCTCTGGGTGACCCTGCTCTGGCAGGGGGTGGGACTGGGGGATCTCCAGAGGGCCCTGCCAACCGATACGGTTCTGTGATTCTGCTCCATGTCAGTGTTACGGGGCTGTGACATTTTAGGGTCGGTTCATCTCAGATGAAGGGTGATACCTCCTGGCAGGCTGTTGAAGCCTTAGCACTAGCTAATCCAGCAGAAAGGGGCAGGCAGGGATCTTAAAGGGAGATAAGTGACAGAGGGACAATTCTGGCTGGCAACCAGCTGCCGTTGGAGGTGTCTCTTCTGCTGCATCACTCTGCCTGTGGCTATGAGCCTCCTGTTTCTTGTAGAAAAGTAATGAGGCTTTGAAACATCTGTTTGCAAGCCCTTTGTCCCCCTCCTGGTGTTGTCTGATCACTGGTGTAGGAATCCGTGCTTAAGCGGGTCACACGTAGGGAAGAAACAGCTTCCCAGTGTAGGATGGGTGGATCGTGCCAGGGAGGCACCAGCTGAGCATTTCGTCCAGCTCCCAGGCAGCTAACGAGCTTTTGACTGGTAATGTGGCAGGGCACGGTGGCTTCAGAGAGAGGACGGTCTGCAGTGACACCCGCACATGGGCCATGCTCCTAATGGATATGGCGCAACTTCTGCGCTGCCACACGGAGCTGACCCAAAAGGGGCAGCAAATTCCTCGTGAAGCTCTCTAGGAACTGGACCGTTGCAGGGCCACGTGCTGTCTTTGCTGCTGCAAAAATATGCATCCTCGGTGTGCTTTCTACATCAGGGACGCGCTGGCTGGCGTTCCTCCTCGCCCACTGCGCAGCCAACACCGGGCAGAGACTCCTCCTGGGGTCCCTGTGACTCCCTGGCGGCGCTCAGCTAATCTGCTGGATTATAGTCATTATATTTAGCCAGATTAGACGACTGTTTCTGCAGTTACTGTTACTGTTTTGCACCGGTCGTATTTATAGGGTGCCCTGGTCGCATTTATAGGGCTGCAGAATCAAGTTACGACTCTAAGGGCTCCAGCCACGGTCGCTGTAGGTCAGAGTAACCCCGGGTAAAGTGGTGGCTCCTCGCTGCAGGGCAGCGTTTTGGCACAGCAAAGAGAAACCCCAGCTCCCACACCTTAAATTGTGTTTGACAGCCAGGTTGTGTACCCCAACCACCCGATTTGGGGGAATGGGGCTGGGGAGAAGGTCTTAAACCCTTCTGCCTGAAGAGGGGACAAGTTCACACCGCCGTCTGTCCCCGCAAGCCTGGCAACTGGAAAAAGAAATCTTTGAACCACTTTATAATATCTTGGTTGTCTTTGGGGCTGGAACCCTGTGAGTTCAGTGACCGGGCGATGCCGTTTGTCACAGCCCGGGCTGCACTAGATATGGGCGCTCTGTGCTTCTGGCCATGCTGGGGCACTCCAGTGCCACCCCGGAGCAGGTGACAGAAGAAAAAGCGCTTTCAAGAACCAAGACAAGCTTTCCCAGATGTCCTGGGTTTGCACAAGTGGGTGCAGAAGCCACCCCCTATGCACCCCCCAGCCCCATGGCAAACACAGCTCCCTGCCCCAGCACCCCGAGAGCCCCACCAGCCTCCCCAGAGCCACCTCTCCACCTTCTCCCACTGCAGGCTCTGCCCATCGGGGTCCTTGTCCCCCCTCCAGCAGCCCGGGGGGTGCTGGCTCCGTGGGAAGCAGCGGGCTCTTTAGCTGCTGTTACGGTGGCAGCAGTAAACACCTTCCAGCAGCTGGTGAAAATCCAGCACCCGTGCCAGCCCCGCGGCTGTGACACAGCCGGTGCCACCCTGCCAACACTGGATGCCAGCCTCTCCGCCCATGGAAGGAGCGAGGCAACCCCACTGCTCATCCTGACCGGGCTGGGGGTGCTTGTGTGGGCACGGAGAATAATCCCCCTCTGATGCTGGCTCAGACACAGCAAGCAGCACTGGGGGGGGACCAACACCCAGCTAAATGTGGACCTCCAGGTCTTGCTTGTCGAGACACCATCTTCTTCACGTCCCTCTTCGAGTCTGGAGAACCTCTTTGAGGGTGCGCACACAAAGGTCCTTAGTAGCTGGACTTAAGGGTGATGAATATTGAAAAGCGTTAAGAAATTGAGCCCCTCCACCCTGATCTCTTTAACTGCAGCCGATCTCCGCTGTGCAACCCCGCTGCATGTTCAGATGAGCTAAAATTAACTGTGTTCCCGTGCAGAGGCTGTGGGGGAGCTGTGCTTGGAGCAACGCGGCTCTATGAGCTGCTGCTGCTGGTCATTAGGTGTTCCTGCATGGCCTGAGCTGTATCTGTGCTGGGCAGCCCCTGTCCCAGAGATGAATCTTTTCAAAAGAAACCTGCCTGGAGGCAAGGGTGGGCAAAATGAAGGCTCAGGCTGCGCAATGGTCAAGCAAAGACCCTGGTCCCACAAGCATGTGGGGCTTCTCTCTATCCCCTTTGGGCTTTTGGCTGCTCACCTCCTGGCAACGCTCTGCTCCTGCGTCCAGCTCATGCTTCATGGCACCAGCCGGACCTGGTGCTTGCTGCTGGAGGGGGAAGAAACCCATGAGCCCATCAGCAGCCATCCCATCCCCATATCAAGCGGGAGGATTGAAACACCAGAGCTGCGGCTGCTCCCTGAGAGCTGGGGAGGGATGTGATGTGGCAGAGCTAAAAGCTGGCTCTGGGTTGATGCTGGGGACTTTGGGGTGATGCAAAGGGAAAAAAACCAGCTCTCTCCTCAGTGTTTGGCTGCTTATCGATGGTAGTCTGAAGAGCAAAGGCGCCTCCATTGCTTGGAGACCCAGGGCATCCTCCAGCCCCGCTGCACGGTGCGCAGCAGGGACCAGCCCGCCCTGCAAGGCCACGACTGACCCTCCAGCATGGAGATAAGCTCTTTGGAAGCAATGAGGAACTCCAGCACGTGCACTAAAAATAAGGAAACAGCAGATGAAAAATAAATCACTTGGAGGAGCCGCCGGCTGGGAGGCTCTCGGGCACCCGGGCTGACTGAGCCCTGATTTGTGGTCTGACCTCGTCCGCACCCATTGAACTCCTCCGGCCCTGGCTCGCCTGGCTGGAAAACCAAGTAGAATAAAAAGCAGGATGTCCTGGCTAAGCTTAGCTTTTCCTTCAGCAGATAAATCACGGGGAGATGAGGAAATTGGCAGTGTGTGTTTGCAAACAGCTCGCTTTCGGTGTGCCCAGGCTGCCTGCACGGGGCAGCTCTGCCGGGCAGGTTTCATGGCCAGTCTGGGAGGAGAAGCAAACCCTCTGTGCTGCCCTTGGCTCGGTGGGAAGGTGATGGAGAGTTAGCTCAAAGAGCCAGTCCGCAGCAGCAGGGGAGAGGGAGCAGGGCATAGACCAGAGATGTGCAAAGGTGGAGGGACCCTCCGCCTTCGGCTCATGCAATATTTGCACTGTGTTCTTGGGTGACACCAACACTCTCCATCACTGCACAGTTACCAGGGGACCTACATAAATCATCTAAAAAGTAAAAATACAAGTTTGCAAGGGAATGTAGCAATAGGATGAGGGGCAATGGCTTTAAACTAGAGCAGGGCAGGGTTAGATGAGACATGAGGAAGAAGTTCTTTACCCTGAGGGTGGTGAGACACTGGCCCAGGCTGCCCAGAGAGGGGGTGGAGGCCTCATCCCTGGAGACATTCCAGGCCAGGCTGGATGAGGCTCTGAGCACCCTGATCTAGTTGAAGATGTCCCTGCTCCCTGCAGGGGGGTTGGACCGGATGGGCTTTAGAGGTCCCTTCCAACCCAACACAGTCTACCACTCTATGATTCTATGTTGTGCCGTCCCAGTCTATGTTTTGGGGGAATGGGGTTGGTGTCTGAGAGCCTCTCCAGTGCTCCCAGGCTCTATGGAGTGTAGTCATCTGTGTAAAGGCAAATACAGCTTGCTTTCCCTTCTCCAGCTGATGGGAAGTCTCGAAGGGTGATATATTTTAGCCGGTGAAGTACATCAGCCAGAGAAGGAGGCTGAGCTCATGGCTATGCAGATCACAGCAAATGTCTGTAAGTACAGACGTTTTTCCATGGTAAAGAGTCTATCTAGAGGAACCTTTGCCACTTGGCACCTGCTAGGCTTGATTTGGGGTATCTATCTCAGTTATTAAGTGCTTAACAGAGAAAGCTCAGGGGTACAGCCAATAACTGCACCCTACTCATCCCCATTTTTCTTGCGGCTCCCGGCAGCAGGAGCAGAGTTTACTGCAGCTTCTGTTCCCGTCTATTCTGGAGCGAAAGCCGTAAAAACAAATGCAGGATGATTATACCACGCGCTCGCAGGCACCGAGGAATGGTGTGGATGTGAGAAGCAGAAGAAAAACTTGCTCATTTAGTGTTTTTCTGACTGCCTGCCAGAGCTGCATCTGCTCTTCAGCCGACGCAGTGCAAGCCTGGCTATTAGATGAGAAGAATTCGAGTAATTTTTGTCACGTGGAGGAAGAGGGAGCAGAGACCCACCCTGACGGCCTTTCTGAGCTGAAAAATGATGCTCATGTCCATTGACTGCTATGTAAAGGATACCAATGCATGGGTTATTTTATTCTATTTTTTTTTTAGAGAAGTGCTTTCTAAAACTTCCATAATTTGAGAAGTCAACCAGCGTGGCCAAACCAAGAAAGCACCCAGGCAGGCGGCTGTTGTCATGAGGTGAGCTCCTGTCCTTGAGCTCTTATTTCTTCGCTGAACCTCAGCAAACATGACCAGCTTGCTTTTTTATGGACAAAACTTCCAAACAGTCTGCTGCCAACTGTCCAGACAGGTAGGAAAACACTAAGCTGTGTAAAAAAACCCCTGCTATTTAATTCCTGCTCTAGGCAGGTATATGTGTGACTTTGCATTGTGGTTCCCCAATGGGTTCTTTGCTGTTGAAAGCAAAGGGACCCAGGGGCTGTGCACAAGACACCCTCAAAAGCCTTTTAGAAGCCAACAATCCTGCATGGAGCAGATCCTAAAATCCTACCCCTGGTGCCCCAAAGCACTGTTGCCCAAAGCAAAAGTATAAATCAAATCCCCCCACTTCTCTCTCGCTTATGTACCCCGAGTCCCCTTTTCCCCTGCTTTTAAACCATCCGTGGAGAGCTGTGTATGGATCAACCATCCTCCCAAATGAGTACTGGGCCACATAAAAACCAAAAATACCCAGTAAAACCAAACCTGGTAAAATCAAATAAAGCAAGAAAGTTATGGGCAGAAAAGCTGCAGCACGGCTGCCGTTGCTGGTGCCAGAAAGATGTTTGTAGAAGAGCAGCAAGAGCTGGGGAGAGGTTTCCTCCAGTCCCATTTCCCCCAGCTCAGCACACCCTCTCGCTGGTGTGAAGGTGGGAAGAGCACGAGCGGACGCGGTCCCTTGCAACATCTCGGAGACACCTGAATTCATGGTCAAACTGCCCAGGAGGCCCTCAGGACCTTCTCGACGCTGGGCTGGGAGAGCCTTCTGCTGACCTTGCCCCCTCCTTTCTTCCCATCTCTCAGCACCACCTCTTCAGAGAGCTGGGACCAGTTTAGACCCATTTATTTGAAGCCAGAGAGGGAGAAAGGAGGAGAAGTACGATTACCGGGTCAGAGATGTATGTCCTGCCCGGCGTGCAGCGTGTCTGCTGAAACAAAAATCGCCATTTGTCTATCCCCGATAATTTCATAAACAGCTCCAGATCCAGGGATGAAATACGGCCATTCCCAAGGAGGTGCCTGCGTTTTGACGGATGCCGCAGACGGCTGCTCCGTCAGGGATGAGCAGGGCTCTGCTCTGCCCAGTGCTGAGGGATGGACCCCAGCAGCTCCAGATGCACCCCAAAAGAGGGCATTTCATCCTGGGCAACGGCGCTGGGGATGTCCAGTGTGAGCCCGGTGGCAGTTGTCCCCTCAGGCTCTCTCTAATCCCAAGGGACACGCTGTGTGTGTTTGGAGGCTGGGAGGCAGAAAGACGTGGGTCTCTGAACTGAGCTGTGTCTTTATGTCATGTGTTTTAAATTGCATTAAAACATGTGATGTAAAAAAAAATATATAATAATAATAGCATTTAATTAGGAGGATCCCAGGGCCTGCTGTGCTCTGGTTTGGCCTGGGGTAGGGAATGGAGCTGGGAGCTGTAAGAGGGATATAACAAGCAGTAAAACATAATCCTGGGATTACAGGCAGCAATTAGCACCGCGAGTATGCTCATGTCACCCCGTGCTCCCTGCCTGCAGGCTCTGGGATGCAGTACAGGGAGCGGAGTGTGTCTCCTACCCATGCTCACTGGGTCACCAAGTCCCTGGGTTTGGGCTAAGGCAGGATTAGTCCCACGAGCTCGCGCCATGCTGCGGTGCCTGCAACACATCAGCATCGCAGTTTCTTAGGGAAAATAGCCTGGAGGACTCCAAGGAGTGCTGTCCTGGACCTGCGAGCGGGGGAGAGCTGTTGGCAGCGGCAGGAGATGGGGGAGAGATGCTCAGGGTTGGAGGGGGCAGGATGGAAAGAGGACCTGCAGCCAAGGCTGCGCTGGGCAAGGATGAGCTCCCCGAGTGCCAGCCTGTGCCAGGCGCCCTGTGCCCACCCGCACGGCTCAGCCCAAGCTGGGTGGCAGCAAGCGGCACCAAGCACATCCCGGGCTACTTTCCAGACCTGGGAATTACAGCTGCAGCGGGTGCCTCCTCCCCAGGGAAAGTCACATCCACCCTGGCTTCTCAAATAACGCCCCCCCCCCCAACACACCCAGCATGACTGAGGGGCCGGGGGCTGCGGTGCTGGGTTTGCAGGCGGCCAGGCTTTGCCCCATCCTCGCTCCGCTTTGCCCCATTCATCCCCTTGGAGACGGAGGGCGCAGCTGGAAGTTACAACACAGCAGATTATGGCCATACATTCCTGGTCTGGAAAATGGTCCCCATGAAAAAAAATGGGAAATTTGAGGAGCCACCGATGCTTACTTGCCAAGGAGGCATCAGGGCACACCAAGCCCTGTCCTGGCTGTGCTTCCCATTAGTCATCCCGGCCCAAACAGTCATGGCCATCTCAGTAAACACAGCACAGGGATTTAAAGCCGACTCAGGCACACCGTTTGCTTTATTTATAGCTAACACCAGCAGCCGTCAAAAAAGAAATGAAACGCCAGGCAAAACAAGCCACAGGGCCAAAGCGTGGTGGGACAGCAGTCACCTTCCCGTGGCTCCCCGCACCGCTGTGCCACTTGTCCCCGGGAGCAGGGAGGGAAAACAACTCCAGGACCTGGGGGTACGAAATCAGGCATGGCACAAGAATGCATGACTGCTGCAGGAGGGTGAGGGCTGACCCTCGCTCAGCGCCACTGGCACACCAGAGGGGTCCCATCCTGCCCCCACGGCTGTGCCCCACAGCTGCAGGACCTGGCCGAGGCGGAGAGGTGGGCCCAAGCAAAGCTTATGAAGTTCAAGAAGGCCAAGTGCAAGGTCCTACACTTGTGTCGGGACAATCCTGGTTATCAGTACAGGCTGGGGGATGATGTGATAGAGAGCAGCCCTGCGGAAAAGGACCAACAATGAGCGCTCCNGAGCAACCTGATCTGGTTGAAGATGTCCCTGCTTCCCACCCAACACAGTCTGTGATTCCGTGATTCTGTGACATCGTCCCCATTGAGCAGCTCGTGGGGTGTCTCCACATGCCTTCCTCTCTCTTAGGGCTTCCCCCTTCTTCACTCCTGGTTTGCAGACAGCATTTCCACATTTCCTTCTTGCTTATCCAAGGAGCACGGCTCACATCCTAACCCTGCTCCAAGGTGCCAACATCCTCCCCCAGCCTCCCTGGCCCAACAGGCCCCTGTGAGCTGCACCCCTCAAACAGCTACGGCTGCATTTCAGGGGGAATGTCCCCACACATTTAAAAATTCAGGAATGGCCCAAAGGGGGATGGCTACCAGGGACCCGGTGTCCAGGAGAGGGCAGGATTAGCCGTCACACAGCTCTGACATTTCGGGGCGCGGGGACCTGGCTGCTGCCATTATTTCCAGCCCAGAGAGAGCTTTGCCTTTTCCGCAGCTCTTCTTTTTTTTTCTTTTTTTGGAGGGGAGCTTAAACCCCTCTTACTTGGTTTGTGCCTTTTCTGGCCCCTTCCAGCCCCAGGCTGCCCTGCTGAGCCGGGGGCCGGCAGGCACCTTGTTTACACCGTGTTCCTGGTGCTGAGCCATCGTGGCTGCTCTTTCCAGAGGCGGCATGTGCCCCGGTGGGGCCGGGAAAATACATTAATCAAAGGATCGGTTGCGAAAAGCGTTGCCCTTCCAGGAAAAACGGGCAGCTGCGGTCGCCCTCTGGCCACCCAGCCCCGGGGGATGCGGAGAGCAGGGTCTGTGGTGGGCTCTGCCCCGTCTCAGGGGTGTTGGAGTGGTACCCAGGGCTTGGGGGGGACAGTGGCAGAGCTGGTGTCACCCCGAGAGGCTTAACACACACCCCAGCAGCATCTCCTTGGCCAGGTCAGCCTTAGGCGGTGCGTGAAATACCCTGCCCACGGAGCGATGCCTGAGCAGCCCCTGCTCAACCAGACCCAGATGGAGAAAGCAGACAGGGAGCCGAGGAGGATGATGGAGGAAGACTTTCCATGAGCAGGGATGGGAGAGCAGCGCAGTGGAGGGCACTTTCTTAGTACTGCATCCTCCCAGAAGGACATCCTTCCCGGAGTCGCTCCTGACTCATCCGTCCTTGCGCTGGCCCCAGCCTGTCAATGTGTAACCCGCCGGGCAGGGACAGCGTGTCAGCGCCAGCGCAGGGGAGGCGGTGTCAGCGTGGGGGGACAGCAGCGGGCGGCTGGGCACACGCGAGGGCACCTCCCCGCTCCGGTGGGACCTCCATCACCCGGTGTCGTCAGCGGCACCCAGCTCCTGTAAGCCCCGGGACTTAGTCGGGTTGAAGCGGCTTTGCCGGGGGTAATGCCAGTTCACTTGGAAGAGGGCCTGCCAGGGCTCGGTGACCCAGGATACCTCGGCACCGGCTTGAGGGGACCAGCTGAAAGGTGGAAAGAGGGGGGGGATGCTGGTTTCAGCCCCCCCATGAAGAGTAAAGCCTGGCAGGCAGAGCCGTGGGGTGACGCATGGCGTGAGCCCCATGTGTTTGCACACATAAAGGCCCTTTTCCTACGGGAATGTTGTCCCCAGGAGCCCAAGAAGGCCCAGGGTTTGCAGGGGTGGTTGGTGTCGTGTTTTAGGGTGAGTACTGGTTTGTCTAATGAGGGAAAAAAAATACAGTTTCCTTGTAAGCAAACAAAGCTTGACTTTATTGCCTTTAAAGCGCAACTAGCACAAACAGTGGCAAAAGTGCAAACACTGATAATGCTCGGAACATTTTGAGCTGTGCAAACAAGCCGGAGGGGGTGTGTTGAAATGAAGGGGTGAGGGGTGCCAGGGGGAGGGAGGAGAGCTGCCGGCCCCACAGCCCCCCGGAGCTGCCCCAGGCAGCGATGCTGAGGCTGGGCTGGGGGTAGAAGCAGCCCCCAGGCGAGCAGGGCTGAATGGGAGCCCCGCAGAGCACAAAACCCCCACCGAGATGAGATGCAGATGTTAATACGACATTTTTAGCCCCAGCCTGAGGCTATGCCCTACCCCGGCATCTGGAAGAGCTCCAGAGCCGCACAGCAAAGCCACCAGGACCGGGCAGAGCCGTGTGTTCCTTCCCTATCCTGACAGTCCATCCGCAGGTCACTGCCCACACGGAGCATCCCACCAGCATCTGAAGACACGGGGTGGCAGACAGCATGCTGCCCCTGCCTTGCTTTTTCTCCTTCCTCCCCTACCCCACCTCCTCTTTCCTAGGCGAGCGGCCACATCGCACATGCCTCGCACTCCTCCTGCAGCTTTTCTGTCCCATCCAGCTCTCCAAAGCCTCCTCCAAGTGATGATCCATAAGTGGCTGCTGTATAGCCCAGCCCTGCCCTGCTGGCTCCTTGCCTGGTGACCACAAAACCCTGTTCCCTACCAGCCCGCACCACTCAGGGCACGTTTTTGCCCTGGATAGGGGAGGGTGATGCACGGGAGGCTCAGTCCTCGCAGCCGTGAGACGGCTTAGAGGGAGCCAGAGCACCAGCGCTGTAGGTAGGGATTAAGGTCCAGCTCCTCAAGAGATGTTTAGGCATCTGCCTCCTGTTACTTAGGATTACCGAGCAGGTTGGGAAAAGCAGGCCACTGCAAACTGGGTCAGAAGAAGGAAGGGAAAGACCGTGGATGGATCACTGGATGATCAGACAAGAGTGCAGGGACTTCAGCCTTTATGTCGGCGCCATCCTTCCAGAAGGTCCCTCCAGGCTGTTTCTGCTGCCAGGTTGGGAGGGGAAGAGATGCCCAAGGTCAGGGCAACCCCATCCGGGGCTGTCAGCACAGCCCTCCTCACCCCAGCACGGAAGGATTACCAAGTTTTGCGTCTGGCTGACGAACTCTTCCCTAATCCAGCCTTGGGAAGGGGGAAAAGCTTTTCTTATTAAATCAATCGCCCGCCCCCATCCTGCACGGGGCGTCCTGGATCGCTCCCCTTCCCGTCCAGGCTGCCACGTGCCGAGTCGGACACCTTCCTGGCTGCCTGATGCTCCAGCTCCACCACCAGATGGGATCTGGGGGGAAATCAGGGACCCAACAAGCCACCCCCTCTCTGCAAGAGAACAGCCCGGCCTCCAGCAGCGGCAACTGTTTTTGTACAGTCAGAAAGACCCAAATATTGGGGAGGGATTAATGTCTTTGCCAGACCTACCCGAAATCAGCCAGTGCAGCATGTTACTGAGGGAAGGGACAGGCAAACAGAGTGACGACACACTCAACTTTTGTAAGGCTTGAGAAAACAGGCTGAAGTACAGTACATAAAATAACAAAAAAATAGACGAACTGAGGTAAGTGCTGTTCCTTTGGGACAAAGTGGCTTTTTAAATTATTTTTTTTTTTTAAAGCTAAAGCTTCTTTTGCTTTTGCTCCCAGTTCTGCCAAGTCTCTTCTGAGTGAAGATTTTGGGAATTTTCCCATCTGGACTCCATTTTCTGGTAGGAGAGGCCAGGGCAGGAGCGCCGGCAGAGCCCAGATTGGGAGCGGAGAGGCGATGCACGATGGATGTGGCACCTGGGGTAGTGCTGGGGGTCTTATTGATATAATCAAGGCTGGAAGCCAAAGGCAATAAGGGATTAGGGTAAAACATATGGGGCAAGAAAGCGAGGGGGGGTTTCTCAGCAGTTTCTTTGCTGGGTGATGTGGGTGATGCTCCCACGAGAGCTGCAGCGCTGGAGTGCATCCGGGTGTGCAGACGTACGGCAACAGAGCCCGGGACACGCACTCCTCACGGACACGCCGTCCCATGGTGGTACCCGTGCCATTCAAGGAAGAAGCCAGATGAAATGGGTGCTTGATGCTGTCAGGTTTTCGGAATAAGCTGTTATTCTCAAACAGGGCTCTTTCTCCCCTGCTGCTCACCCCAAGCACTCACTTTCCTTCCGAAAATCGCGGCAAGCATCGCTTGAGCTAGTGAGCCCCATTAAGCCCCCTTCTCCCCCAGCCGTGCCCCACGGCGGGGCTCCTCCGTGATGAGCAGCTGTACCTCACCCGCAGGGTGCTGGAAGCTCTCAGGCTTAAAAATTCACAGCTCCCCCAGGAGCAGGAAAGCTATTTTAGAGGCTTCACAATTGCAGCAGCCCGAATTATTTCCTGAAGCCTGCATTAAGTTGTTCAGGCGTCTGGCTGTGCAGGTATAAAGCGGCTCGCTCATAAAAATGCTACTCCCCGAGAATTTTCTTCAGTTTTCCCACAGTCACATTTTTCCTCTGCGCTACCAGGATGCGGGGAAGTCACCTCCTTCTAGCGAGCTGCCTCAGGATGGGACAGGGAGGTATTTTTGTGCGTCTGCGCACTCATAGCATCCCCATGCCCCTCCTTGCCTTGGAGCCTGACACCACCTTGTCCACAGCGGTGGCTGCACGTACCCAACTTTAGGCAGAAAGGTAACCCAAGTCCTTATAAGAGGTAAAATTCACCCAGGCAATGGCTAGCAGGGCAGATGGGTTCGGGGAAAGCCCTGGAAAGCAAAGCCACCATGTCCCTGGAGCACTCGAGCATCCTTGGGTTCGCTCTGCGGGGCGGGTGGGTGCCCTCCCCGCCGGGCAGCCCGTGTCCCAGCCTTACGCCAGGGTCAGGCGCCCGCATCACGCGCCGAAGCATCGCCACCGACTGGCACCGCACAGCTGCTTTGAGGTGCTGCCAGGGACTGCAGGTCGCGACTGCCAACAAATCAGAGCCATTGTGCTCCATCGCTTCCACACGCCCCCTCCTTTTCCCCGTTAATAGCCCCTTTCTCTACCCAGGGAACGTGATTCTGCATCACCCCATCCCGCTGCGAACCCCAGCTCTGCTCCACAGCCAAACTCCCAGCTGGCCCCAGAGGAGGTGGGCGCAACCTTCAACCCTTCATCCCCCCCTCCAAAAAAATAAAGCACTTTAATTTTGTATCAGAGCCATGCCAAGGTTTGGGTTGGTGCGTTGAGAAAAATCTGTGCCACCGCAGTATCCGTAAGCCCTTCCACCAAAAATGTGTTTTATTCCCCAATGGCTGCAGGAGCATCTCCCCCGCTCACCCCACAGCTGATACTTGGTACCCAGAGCAGTGGGGCACCAACACCGGGTGCCCCCAACACGAGGGCTCGAGCAAGGGGGTTTTTTGGAGACTCTCCGGGAATGGGAGCCACCTAGCCAAGCTGTTGTTCTCATTTGTTATTCAGTGTTAAGGAAATCTGCACCAATTCTCCCGTCAGCCTCCCCATCCCGGAGGATAATTGATGCTCACGTCATTTAATTTTGGTCCAGCTGCGGGGCTCAGGAACAGATGTTTTATTGTTCAAACTGAACACACAAAACTAGAAAAAAAAAAACACCAAACAACCAAACAAAACACAAAACCTAACCCAAAAAGCAACAAAACACAACTAATTTGTGCTTGCGGTGAGGTTAGCCGCAGCTTCCTCTCCCCAGAAATGAGAGGAGACAGAGCAGCAGCCCCAGGGAAGACCCAGGTCTCCAGAAAAGCCAGGATTTATACATCCAGCTAAGTGTCACCCTCTCACATATGTTGCAACATCCCTCCTCCCCCGGAAAAACCAGCCTGCCATGTCTAACAGGCAGGCACTTCCAGCAGAGAGCCATTTCCCCAACACTGAGCTGTCACCTGCAGGTGGGATGCGCTGTGGGATGCTTCCCCTCCTCCCAGGAGCGGAGATCCACCCTGGAACGTGCAAGGAGGAGCGCAGCACTTGCTTAAGAGCGAAGATACATGTCTCCTGCAAGGAGCAGGAGAGAAGAAGGGCAACAATGTGCCGGCGACATGTGCATCTTCAGTGCACGGGCAAATGAGCTCGCCCTCTTTTCCAGCTCAGCGAAAGCAGCCTGTGCATTTGATGCTTCAGCGCGAGCGCGCTGCGGTTTGCAGCCATAAGGAAGTGCTGGACCCCACGCACGTACACACACGCAGCTGAAGAGCACGGGATGGAGGGAGGAGGTCCATCGCTTGCTCTGCAGCAGGAGCAGGACAATATCTGGGAGCAACAGGCTGGTCCCGCTCAGCACTCCCTACATCCTTAAGCGTTTCCGTGAAGCTACCACCAGGCAAGCTGCGGAACAAGTGGGAAACACTTCCCTGGCTGCCAAAAAGAGATCTGTTCAAAACAAAAAAGCTTGCTAAAAGCCAAAAAAAACCCCCAAACTTCCTAAAACCACCCAGGTTAATAGATGTTTAATATTCGTTTTCTCTCTCCCGCGCTAATAACCCTATAGATAAGAACAGCCCTTCTCCCACGCAGAAGAACTGGGAAACACTGGTACCTCTTATACAAACCGAGGAGGAGCTACCAGGAGAAAGAGTGTAGCTGTGCTCCTCGCCTCGCCTCCAGAGGCACTTTTGCTGTAGGTGAGACCTGGCCCTAGAAATAAAAGTCTCTGAAATGCTCACAACAAATATCTTGGGTAATTGTCCCTACATGGCCAACGCAGAAGGCACGGGGCTGCTTGTGAGGCCAACGTGAGCATTTTTCAACACCTCCTGGTGTGTGCCACATGCTTGGCATTATTTCTGGCAGCATATTGTGTCTTCTCCCTGATCCACAAGAGGAGGGTGGTAGGGATTCAATCCTAAGGGAGCCAATCCTATACGCAGCGGCATGAAATGCCCCAGTCCCCCTCAGGAGACGGCGCTGGGCCTGGGTACTAGGACGTGGTTCCAAAAACCCCAGCAAGAGAATGACCCCAGCATCTCCTGGGGTTGGACTAGATGACCTTTAAAGGTCTCTTCCAACCCAACACATGCTATGATTCTGTGATCTCCTCTTCGCAAACCAATGGTGGGGGAAAACCACCGACTTTTTGTGGTTGCAAATAAAACAGACCTTGCCCATGAGGAGCCCTGGGCTCTGCCATACCTGTGTTGGATTTACACCCTGTGTTGTAAATACAGCCGCCAAGACGCCTTGGGGGTCAGCACCAGATGTGACTGTCCCCTCGAGAAGAGCGCTGTTGGGGGAAGGAGTCTGTAAGGGAACAACCCAGCAAGAGAAGTAAAAGGTTGGAGGTGGAAAACACCTTTTGGGCCATCCTCCCCTTCTCATTCAGCTGGGTGAGCAGTGAGGATATGGAGCCAGTAAGTGTCCCCTCCTTTGCCTTGCTGACAAGTTGCTCCCAGTTCAAAACAACCTCCCTGCATCCCACCTCTGGCCCCGTGGATGCTTCGCGCCTGCTCTAAGGCTGTTGCCTTCAGCATCCCACCTGGCTTGGCAGCAACCCATAGCCACAAGCGTGTTTTAGCGGTGAGCAGGCGAGGGGAGGTGTTGGAGAAACCATCACAGCAAGCTGGCGGGATTTGGTGTCTACAGGGAGCATCACTGGCCCATGAGCCACCTCATTTGCCAGCAGAGTCCTTGCAGGGGGGGGTGCAGAGGGGTCATTGAAACCTTCAGGCTGTTAATTTGCAGTGACGTTGCACGGGGACACGTAGGGAAGCAAAGAGAGGGCATAACCCATCCCCATTCCCCAGACCAGCGGAGCTCAGGCAGGCCGGCTTCAAACCCGGAGCCAGGTCAGCTCTAGGTACGGAGCCCGAAAGGAGATGTCAGGAGGAGATGTCATGGAAAATATTTACTCCGTGAGGTCAGCGCACCCTTGGCTTCTCTTTGGAGGGGACTTTGAACACAGGAGGGCAGACGTTTCCCGCACGCGTCTGTAGGCTGGGGAAAGCAGGCGCTTCCCTCAGCTGGAAAGGCGAAAAGCACAAGTGGAAAGTTTTGTGCAAAAGGGAAAGCAAGTGAGCCTTCAGCTGCTGGCGGCTGGGTGCTTGCTGTTAGGGGAAACAGCCTGCTTTGGGGAAAAAAAAAAAAAAAAAGAATATGAATCTCTGAGACGAAGGTCTGGGGAAAAAAAAAAAAAACAGAGGGGATACCCCAGGGCAAAGCCATGGACTGGCAGTATGGCACCCTGGGTTGTGCATTAGAGGGAAGAAATCACCCCAAAACTGTAGTGAATTTGAGGCAAGGTGTGGGTACTGGGTGGGGAGGAGCTTTTGCTCTCAGCATGGACTGGCAGAAGAGGCTCAGCACGCCCACGGGGCATCCCTTACCCATCCTCCTGCTCGGCAGAGCCAGGCCACCCTCTCCCCAGATCATCATCCTGTGCCACCACGCCAGGGAAAGACGTTGCAGAAGAGTCCCCACGTCTGAGATGAAAGGGCAGGTTGAGGAAACGGCAGGCTGTGCATAAGAGGGTACGTTATTCCCTGATGCAAAGCGCCCGCCAAGTGCCGCACAGCAGCCCCGGCAGCCAAAGGCTGTGCCGTGGTTCTAACAACAACCAGAGGGCTTGGCATCCCCCTCCCCTGGGGCTCGGCCCCCTCGCGCAGGGCTCCTCGTCACTACCTTTGAGGTTCCCGCCGTGGTTTGACTGTTGATCCTACTGACTCCCGCCAGTGTACCTATCTCTGGATGAAAGCAACTGGCCCCCTGGCACGTGCGATCACTGCTGGTGGCCACCTGAACCGGGTGATGCCAAGCAATTGGGGAGCACAAGCAGGGAAAAGCATCTCCTAGGAGATCATCTGAAAAAGCAGAGGAAGATGTTAAATCACGAAGGCCCAGCTCAAAAACTCTCAGCACATCTTGTCCTAATTGTTATGCAAATTGGTTGCCTTAAAGCAAGGATCCGACACTTTCTGTTCTCTCTGGAAGCATCTCTTGCTACGCTTTGCGGTGCGGTCAGCATCCCAGGGGCCAGTTTCTCTCTTTATTTCAGGTTTAGCTCATACAGTGACGATTTTCCCCTGCAGCCACCCCACGGGGGCTGTGACTCCATCGCCCCTTGCAAGTGAAAGGGGGCAGGAGGGGCGCCGGGGCTGCGTCCGGCGGCGCTGCCGGTGGTGATTCAAGGGATGGGACTCCCGCCCGCCTGACTCACTCGCCGTCGAGCCCAAGCCCTAGCGGGATGCCTCACTTGCGTCACTTCTTGCTGGAGATGATGAAGAAGAGACCCGAGGAGGATGTGCTGTGTCATTTTAAGCCCTCCCCACATTCCCGTTTGCTAGGGTTTTCCCCCCACCACCACCTCCTCAGTTTGAGTTGTCAACTCATCACTCCATTGAGCAAGCGTTGTCCACCCTGGCCTTCTCCTTGGCATATTTGAGCTCCCCACCCCTCCCTAGTTTGTCCCAGTCTCATCTCGGCATCCCCACACCCCCAGCTCCCCCGGGGCAAGGCACCCACGGTCCCACCAAACCCCTCTGAGATAATTTGCAATGGAGAGCCCTTGGCCACCCTGTGCCACCCAGGGACGGGGGGTCTCCAGCACGGCACAGCCAGACCCTCACTCCCAGGGGGCTCTCCTCGCTGTGACAACAGCAGGAGAGTCGCCCTCTGCCCACCCCCTTGCTGATCCCCGGCTCTTGCACCCGGAGCCACGGCACCCACCCACCCATCTGCCCCCCGCCTCAGCTGGGCACCACGGCTATGGCCGGGACACTTGAGCCCCGGCTCAGCTGTTGACTCCAGCCCGTGCCCCAGGAGTGGGATGGGGACAGGGAGCCACTCCGGGGTGGAATTTCACTCACTTCGGTGACCTCCTGCCTGCGGCGTGCTCTAAAAATACAAATAAACCGGCGGGTGGCACGAAACCCACCCCGTTTCCCGCAGAGGGCTGCTGGGCCAGGCCCTGCCTCCCCTGGCTGCATCCTCCTTTGAGAGAGAAATTAAGCTGAGGGCTAAAGGGAAAAAAAAAAATAAAAATCCAGATGCCGTTCTTCCCTGGTCTCAGCTGAAGAATATATCCAGAAATCGACTGGGGGCAATTGCTGAAGACCTGAGCATGGGGGTCAGGAGGGAGCAGGCTCCGTGTTCCCCTCCTCTTCCCTGCTTTGCTAAGCCAGCCCAGCCAAACTTTTCCTATCTCCCCTGGGCTCTCCCGTCCCTCTGACCGCCCCGTTGTCCCTCTCCTGTCACCCTGCTGCGGGCAGGCCAGGTTGGGTGCCGGGGGCACGTCGGTCCCCCACGCCACGGGGAGCCCATCACCACCCACCAAGAGCATCTCACCCTCATGGTGTCCTCGTCCCCAGGCATCTCCTCCTCTGCCACGGCAGACAAGCCCCGAAGCAGCAGCAGGAGCTCACCTTCCCCATCCTCCCCTGAGCGGCTTTATGCTCCATATTGACTAATTTCACCCCCATTCCTACCTCCCCAGTTCTCCCCAGCTCTCTCTCTTGGGCTCACCAACACTCAGCCCCTGTGTCGGGGTTGTCAGCAGAAACCATCTGTAAGCCCAACGCTGGACTAATTAATATAACTTGCCGTGATTGTGAAATCCCCTTCCCACCCACTCCCCTCCTCTCGTGGCAATATCAGGTCCCAGGCACCCTGCCCTGCCTTCGCCCCCGCTCAGCAGCGGGTGTCCCCTCCCGTGTCCCCAGGGGACGGGGCGCTGGAGGGGATGGCAGGCAGTGGAGGTCACCGTTTCCATGTGCCCAGCAATAAACAAGCTCTCCCGAGCGGCAGGGGAGGGAGGGAAGAGGCCAAAAGGCCCGAGCGAGATGTATTTTTGCAAACAGGCAGATTAGGAGCAGGTCGAGGCGTGCTGGCGGGCGGCGCAGGATCCCTGCCGTTATCTGTGAATGGGTGCAGGCTGTCACCCACGCAGCCGCCGGGACGGGGAGGTGGGGAAGGGGAGGTCCAGAGAGATGTTTGCTCCTCTTCCAAGTGGCTATTTCTGACTTCGGGAGCCCGCGGTTGAGGCCAGAGAGGGTTTACAAGAAGCAGCTGGACCTGGGCTGTGCCCGAGGAATATCCACCCCCCCGGGCTGGAGAAGCTGCCCTGTCCCTAGACCTTTGGTGCAAGCTCCCCCCAACCCTTCCCATCACTCCTGACCCCCCCGCTGGCAATGCCCCGTGTCCCAGGACACGCCGTCCCACGCGCTGAGCCCCGAGAAGCCATGAGGCTAGCGAGGTCCCCGGGCAGGGAGCAGCTAACGCAGGGAGCCGATTGAGTTACAGGCCGGCGGTTGTATCATGTTTACCAGCTCCCCGCCGCATATCCTGTGCTGGGAGGGTTCCTGGAAGCGGGAGCCGATTTCGCACCCCCTCCTCGTGCCGCACAAACACGCAGGCTATGCCAAAAGCACATCCCTGCACGTGACCACCACCGATATTACCCAAGCGGCTGGCAGGGAGCAGCCACCCCCTTCCTCGCCCTCCTCCTCCTCTGGCCGCACGCCTCCCTGTCTCCAGCACAGAAGGGTTTTTTAAATTGTTCTTGCCCTCCTCTTAACTCTGTTTAACTTTCCCGTCTCTTCATTTAAAGCAGAGGTGGTGGCCCTGCCGGAGATGCCAGAGGTCTCCAAACATTTGTTGGGATGGTTAAATCCCGGGTTTCCTCTGCCCCGCGCCATCAGGCTGCTCAGGGGATACCGGAGCTCCAGCCAGCCACTCTGGGATGAATAAAGCCACCCCCTCCAGACTCTTTAAGTGGTATATGAACCCTTTAGCCGTGCAGGGATACAGGGTGTGAGTTGGCAACAAATCCTGCGCATCACTTGCAAATCCAAGCGCTAGGACAGTAGTGTCCAGACCCGTGGCACTGGGCTTTGTACGGCAGATGATGCTGCATCACCATCTGGCATACAGGGGTGGAGGAAGAGGTAGAGCAGGAAGATTTTCACCCCTCCCCTGGGCTGTGCACAGACACACTGCTCACCTCTGACACCGCACTCTGCTATCCTGAAAAACACAGCCTGGAAAGCTTCCCTGCACAGCACCTGGAGGCATCCTCTTGGATGGAGGAGAGGCTGTTTCTGCAGCCCTACCAACACAGCTTCTCCCTGCCGGCACGTTTTGGGGTGGCAGTTGCTGGGTTGGTAGGTCCCATCTCTGTTTTTCTTTCGTATCTGGGCCAGCCGACACAGCAAGATGGCAGGTTGCCCTGGGGCTACCTCCTGCATCTTGATGATAACGCTTCACTGGGGATCTTCTACTCGTTGGCGTGCCACTCCAGCAGGATGGGACACTGGGCAGAAGGGCTGGGACTGGGCAGACATACCACTGCTGGCGAGCCTGGGAAAAGCAACCGCTTGGATTTCTCCCAGTCAGCATCTCCTGCAGCCCCGTTAACATCCCAGCAACACCCCTGAGGAACGGGAAGGGTCAGCCCAGCCGCGAACTGTGCTTCTGTTTGGAGATCCAGCTCCTTCAGCCTTAACGCTCATTGGCACGCAGATGGCCACTAACTTTCTTGCTTTGCCCCCTTCCCCGAGCTCCCCCCAAGTTTCTGATCCCAGCAGTGCAGGGCAGAGGGAGAGGAGTTCTTGCAGATGCTGGTTCAAAGTGCCCCTCAGCTTTTTGCAGCCCTTCTGGACAGACATTGCGTATCCAGCATCGCGCAACAAGCAGCTCCACGTTCAGGAGGACAAGCCCTGGCTTTAGAGCCAGGTATAAAACATTTCTCCTCCCTCCGCTTTTGGAACAGCATCACCCACAGCTAGGCTTTACCTGCTGTAAGCCTAATTACCCTCATTTGTGTAACACCTTCCAGCATGAGATTTCAGACGTCCAGCATCTCCACAGGGCTCCTGATACTCCTTGCTCTCTGATTTGCTTTAAATACATCCCTTTTTGAGACAGATTGCTTACATCTTTCAGAGGGTTTTGTGTATCTAAATCTTTCTATTTTTATTCAAGATTTCTTTTCGAGATAGGCTGGAAACTATCTTGAGTTGCCACCAGGGCAAAGGTTTCCCTCGGATATATTTACACATTCAAGAAGACAAACTACAAGATCTAATCTCTCAAAGACTCGTGCACGAGTTTGACTGGAGACACCTGCACCATTCCTTCATGGCAAGCGAAACAGCTTCAACCTGACAGTTAACCTCCTCCTACTGGGTTTTTTCTGGTGTGCATTTTTCCCTTGTAAACAAAGAGCCAAACAAAACACCTTTGCTACCCAGCAGAAAAGTCAATTTGGGGAAAAAAAAAAAAAAAAGCTTTGGAAATAAAGGGTTGGATTTGCCAAGGGTCAGCACAGCATCCACCCCAACTGGGTGGGCTCTGGGAAGATGGGTGGTGAGTACTGTTGCATAAAAATAAGAGGGAAAGAGAAAGGGAAGGACGTGAAAAGGAAGAGCAGAGAGCCTCTGCGGGACTGCAGGGAAATGCCATGAGCAGCCCTAAATTTAAGGTCACCTCTCCCGGTGCTCAGCACGGTTACCACACAGTGATGGCTATCAGCTCTGACACCATGCGGGGTCGGGATCCCCATCCCACACGCGAGAACACCCTGTCCCCAGCCTCCCTGGCACACCGATGACTTGGGAGGACACCCACACTGATGCCATGGGTATGAGTAATCTTGACGCTGACTTTTAGCGCAAGCATCCCTTCCCCCGACCTCCTCGGAGAGCCCCAGCTCCTCTGCATCCCGGTCTCTTCCGTCACATCTGTGTGTTTTTGTCTCCTTCCTCCACCAAACCTCTCTCCCACCTTCCTTTAATTACAAGCATCATGTGAGCCCAGGCAAAAAAAAACCCAATTAGCAGCCAGGCTCCTGTCAGCACCCATTATCTCTGTGCGTTAGCCGCGTCCTTAGCAATCTGCTTAAAAATAAAGGCAGAAGGATGTTGTCCACGGGCAGGAATTTTCCACCGGGAAGGTACAGCCAAAGTGGGTCACGCGATGCAGTGCCCTGGCTTGTGTCGCCCACCGGCACCCTGAGAGGCAGCTGTGCCCACGGGCAGCCCCTTCCTGCGCCGCCTGCATCCTTCTGCCCGGGGCATTGCCCAAAAAAGGCATCTTTCATGGGCCAGTCGAATCCAAAACATCCCCGACCTCCTCCCAGGGGGCCAGGCTCCAGTCTCCAAATTCATCCCATGGAGCCGCTAGCTCACATGGGACTCACTCAGCATGACCTTAGCACGAGGCTTCACACATGAGGTGGTTTCATGGTGACCCCTGTCCTTGGGACATGAGGCCTGAGCAGAGGGATGGGGGTCTCGGTGGTGGGTTGCTCTGTCCCATCACGTCCCCTGCAGGAGTTCTCATTGAGTCCAGCCCCGCTGGTGTTGCCCGGGAGGAGATGATGAGGACTGAGGGCTGTTTGAGGAGGAGAAAATGGGGTCCAAAGGCTGTTTCAGGAGAAGACGGGACCAAGGGCTCTTTGAGGATGAAGACACGTCTGGGAGGGAAGGCATCCTCACCATCAAGGGAATGGAGCACCTCTCTGATGAGGAAGGGCTGAGAGACCTGGATCTGTTTAGCCTGGAGAAGACTGAGAGGATGCGTATAAATACCTAAAGGGTGGGTGTCAAGAGGTTGGGGTCAGACTCTTTTCAGTGGTGCCTGGTGACAGGACAAGAGGGACAAGCTGGAACACAGAAAATTCCATCTCAACATGAGGAAAAACTTCTTTCCCTTGAGGGTGGCAGAGCCCTGGCCCAGGCTGCCCAGGGAGATGGTGGAGTCTCCGTCTCTGGAGACATCCCAAACCCTCCTGGAGGCATTCCTGTGCCCCCTGCTCTGGGTGACCCTGCTCTGGCAGGGGGTGGGACTGGGGGGTCTCCAGAGGTCCCCTACGATTCTGTGATTCTTTGCTGGAGGAGCACTCCCTCAGTGCAGCACAGAAGGAGCCTGCTCAAGCCGTTGCAAACCAGCTGAAAAGCTGGCAGGGCAGCCCAAACTGCTTCCCCCGGCCACGAGCAGCCAGATCCAGAGGGTTTCCAGAGGAAAACTCCACCGCCCGTCCCCCAGCCCTCTTCCCGGCTGGCGGCAGGCTGCCTCCGGCTCCCTGCCACTCCACATCTGGAAAGGAAGCATCAGGAAGAGACACGCTGGGCACTTCCCTCCTGCACATCTGGGAATTGAGAGCCCTGCTTCATTGTGCTGGGGCAGGGAGGATTTCGCTGGTGTTATTATTCCAAGCTGGCCCAGAGTCCTAGGAAAACAAAAGCTTCTTCCTTGCCAAAGGGAGGGCTGGCTAGCGGCAGCCACTGGAGAGGAGGGCTGGGCTACTCTCCAGGCTTCTAAATGCTACATTTTGGTGTTTAAATTTAGCCCTAGATTGAAATTTTGCAGACATGAGCCCTTCTGGTGAGCCAGAAGCCTGGCCAGCATCAACACCGGCTTTTGCCACACAGTGCGCCGAGCAAATACCCTTCCTTCCCCGCGGGCTCGGCCTCTGAGCCTCCGGCCCCAGCAGCGATGTGCTCCATGGGGCAGACCCCTGGCTGCCCATCATCAAGAAACCACCCAGACGTGCTCCGAAGAGCAGCGATGGCTGGGCAAGGGGGTCTATGTGGAATAAGAAGGTTTTTTTGGCCATCCAGCCTGCACTCAGACAAAGGAAGATACTTGCAAATTCTTCTCTTTAGGCAGTTGACCAAGCTTGACCGCAGAGGACTTTCCAGAAGTGATGGCGATGGCAGGAGTTGAGAGCTCTGGCCATGCCTTGTGTCACCTGGTTTTTTCCTGGGCCACAGAAAGGCTTTTGGCCTCTTGTACTCCAGCCTTTAAGCTTTAGGATGCCAGTCCTTGCCTGGGAAGGGAGCCAAGCCCCATGTTTCTTTTTTATCACCACTATTGCTATCCATTTTCCCCACCTCACTCCAGAGCATGGTAAACGGCTTCAAGGAAAAAGGCCTTGCGCCCAGCAGGTCTCCCATCTACATTTAGACCCTTAGATGGGACAGACACTCTTTTTTTTCTTTTTTTTTTTTTTTTTCCTCCCAAATGTATAATTTAAAGGCTCCGGCCAGAAGTTGTTTCCATGGTGCTTGATCGTACCACCTGGGAAGCTGGGCACAGTCCAATACTTGCCATAGTTGCCAAAGGCTGTCCTCCTCCCTGCTGGCGAGCTCTGTGGCCTCCACTTGAGTTGGCCATTGGAGTTAAAGCAGGCAAATGAGGAATGAGAACGAACGCTGTTTATTTGCTGGAGTTCTGCAAACAATTAATACGGCCTTGTCCTTTGGATGAACCTGGTTTGATAAGGATCCTATTCGTTTCCCAGTGATTCCTGAAGAACAGAAAGTTGAATTGCAAGCGAGCAATCCAGCTCTTGTCCGCTCTACGCTTGCAAGGCAAACGCGCCCGCAGGCTTGCACCCCTGGGAAAAGAGAGATGCTCCAAGCTTTCAAGGCTTTTTCTGCACTAACCCAGTGGTGCACGAGAAACACCTTAGAAATGAGGTGGAAGGGACAGGGAATGGTGAGGAATCACTCCTATATAACGCCACAAGCTCATTTTATACAGCTGCTCTCCTGCAACTGCTTTCCCCGAAACGCTACTCACCCCAAATCCAGACCTCTAGACCCCCAGCTCGCTGATAAGCACTGGACTAGGACCTGAGCACCTGAGAATAGAAATATCACAGTAGGTCTTCTTGAAGGTGAACGAGACTAAAATTGAAATTTATTTTTTTTTTTACACAAATTAGAGCACTAGAATAATGCCAGCAGCTGAATCCCCAATTTCATGGCTTATTAAAATCCAGCGGAAGCTGGTCCTCTCTGCACACAGCTCCCTAGGGATGAAGTGGGTTTCACTGCTCTGTGGCAGGGTTCAAATGCTACAGAGACGCCCAGAAAGCTTTTGAGCACAGCCAGTCTCCAGAAAACACAAAGACACCTTGGTCTGGAATATATTGACCTTTTTTCTTAAATACTAATTCCGACTGGAAGATAAATACATAACACATGAGGCAATATGTGCTCCTCTCTAGGAAAGGAACTGTAAACACACGCTCCCATGCACAGGCGGAGGAGTTCAGAAATGCAGCCAGCTTCACGCCGAAAAGCTTCTCCTGGTGACAAAGAGAACCTGGTGCCAGCGTAAGGAGCATTAAGTGGATTCAGTGAGTTGCTTAAGCAGATGCTTTGCTGAACTTGTGGCTCATCAAGGAAGGAGGATCAAAGGAAGGTGCTGCACGAGAGAGCTGTAACACAGACGTAATCAAACTTAGCTGCTTTGCTGAAGCTTTGCGTGATCCTGGAGATCTGGGGAATACAGGTTGGCTCTATTTAAATCAACTCAGTGGCTCCTATAATCCCCACCTTTTCCCTAGCAAGTGGTTTTGCTGTTAACCACTTATTGCTTCCTTTCCCTCATCATTCGCTGCCGCGACAGATTCAGCCCTGTCAGAAATGCTCACATCTTCATGTTAAAATGCAATTCTGCTCCAAAGAGTGGCTGTGATTTGTGATGAGTTTTGTGGGCAGTTTGACCTCAATGACCTGCAGAAACTAAGCCCACGGATACATCAGCCCTGCCGCGATGCCAAGGAGTAAAAGGGGACGGTGCCGCCAAAGCAAGAGGTTGGCGCTCAGAAAACCCACATCCAAGTTTCATCGGGTCTTTTCCCAACGGAGACTGGGTGATGTTTCTCCAGGATGGGCTGCGCTTGGGTTGAACCACACCAATAAATGCAAAAGGAGAATTAGCAAGCTATCGGTCTAAGGACAATGTTTTGCAGTCTTTATTGTCTTTGCTTTTGGTTTGCAGGAATCTCTGATATTTTTTCAAGGGCTTTTTTGACCTTGGTAAAAGGAAATTATTGCTGGACTGAAGCTCCTTAGGGCCAAACTCTGTTCTGTGGGTGCACAGTGCCACCCCCTCTCATTTCTGCATGGTCATGCAAATATATACAAAAACTTTCTAGGGTTTTTACCACCCAATTAATTTCTAAGCAGGTCTTTATGAGAACAGCCCTTCCGGGATGCTACCTGATTTCACAAGGGACAAGAACTTTTTTCAACCACTGCTTGAAAACAGGGAAAAACGCACTTGAAATGAGCAAAGGCAATCAGCTTGGGAAAAAAAATAAAAATAAAAAACATACCAAAACCCCATAACCGCGTGCTTGGAGCTCATCCCGTGGATGAGGGGAAGGGGAGGCAGAAAGCCAATGCTGGCCTCGATGCCGGCCGCGTCCCACCGGCGAGGATGCTGGTTGGGAGGGCAGCCCGGCACAGCCCGCCACCTCCAATCACACCGCCGGCAGCTCGTGTTGCTATGGCCCTCAGGTCTGAACCTTTGGAAATTAGGTAAAAGGTCTGAACATGAAGATTTTTTTGCTTTTTTTTGCCTTCTCTCCTCCCCCTACGCAGTGGTGCCCCTTGCCTAGCACAATCCCTCTTCCTGCTGAGCTCTAGGAGGAAAGCAGCTGGGATGAAGAATTAACTCTCACGGTCCCAAGGGCTTTCCAAAACAGGAGCAGCAATGCACGACACGAACAGCATCGCGGGGAAGGGCGGACATACGGAGAGATCTTGTTTCCCACCTTGTTTCACCCTGTGGTGATGAACCGGAGAAAAAAAAACATGTGCATGAGGATGGATGCATCCTCTCCTACCCCAAAAAAGGGGATGGATTTTAAGTGGATTTCATGCTGGTAAAATGAGATCTCAGGGGATGGGTGTTTTCCATCCCCTGGGTAGAACGTGGCATTTCTAAGGGTGTTTCCTGGACCTGGAGGGACTCATCTCCCCCGGCCCCTTCCAGAGCAAAGGATACAGTCCTGACGCCTGCGCACGTGGGTCCCCCAGCTTCCCCTTCACCCCGGCGAGGGGGCGGCTCTGCCCCACGGAGGGTGGTTCGGCAGAGGCGGGGAGCAAGGGCGTCTCTAGCCGAGGTCAGAGCGGGGGCGATTAGAGGCAGCACCGTGCTGGCAACCTGCCTGCGGGCCCACGCACTGACGCTCGCCCTGTTCCCGAAGGCAGCCTGCCCACTCCAGGGGCATGCCTGGACCACTGATGTACCCGGAGAGGCCACCCACCCCTCTATGAGCATCTCTGCCACATCGCGGTGGGCTGGGAAGGAAGGCGCCGGCTCCGTCAGCAGTTTAGGGGTTACCCTCTCTGAGCCCCATTAGGCTGCTGCCAGGTGGGAGGCTGTATCTCCAGGTCAGAGAGCAACTAGCACCAAATTTCGGCTCTGGGAAGGTCTTGGCTGCTCAACCAGCCTCCCCCAAACTTCTGGTCTCGGTAGGGAGCCAGGCATCTCGCTGGCGCGGGGCCAGGCAGCTCTGCTGGGCAGGGGGACCCACCACAAAGGCACCTTTGTTTCTCCTGCCCGCTTGCTGCTTCACCCCAGCCCTGGTGTGACACTTATGAGGTGGAGTCACCTTTCCACAGAAATCCTGCAGCAGTCTTTCCCGGATGCGCAGCAGGATTCGCTCCTCCCCCCCCCCCCTTCCCCCAGACACTGAGCCAGGAGCAGAGCAGGGGAGCCAGGAGCGATCAAGGCAGGATTTGGCCACTATCTGCTCAACCAGGTGTTTGCATTAATCCTTCCTGGATTAATCCTTCCAGGCTCGTCCCCATCTCCGCCTTTATCCCCGAGAGCCAGCCTTACCTCCCACCCCAGTATGCCCCTTCCCCAGCGCCGTGGGGTGGGAAGCTGGGAAAAGCCCTGTACGCAGTTTAACTTCTCTCTTTCAGCCTTGTTTGCATAGGAAACTTAAGATGGATAAACTACAGGTGTCAAGTCCTCAAAGTTTGTAGGGAAAGGAATTATATTCTAGCGAGGCATCTCGGAAAACCCAAAGAGACGCTGGCCCAAAGCCATCTTAGCTCTGAGATGGAGCCAGAAGTCTTCAAACCAAGGAACATACCTAGTCTGAAGCTGGCCACATCTGCGCTTACACCTTTTTTGTTTTCTTTCCCTTGTGTCAGCCAGTTACCTGTTTTTCTTCCTCCAGTCCAGTGCCTCTGACAGAAGTATTACCTCTCCTGAGAAACGCTGCCCGGCTCATCACCTGAAACCAGCCCAGCAGCCACAACAACGCTACTACTGCTCGGAAAGCGTGCTCTGCCTTCCTGCGGATGATCTCACTGAGGAATAAACCTCCGTTTGGCACAACGGCTACACGTAGCTACAGCAAAATAATTCTTATTTTGGAATATCAGCGTGTTCTTTGTCCGCGCTCTCAACTTCCTGCTCAGAGAAATCCCACTTGGAAAAAAAATATAAGTGTCCGTGGATATTAAAAATCTCCAGCGCCTATAAAACATCAGCTGGGGGCATTGAAAAGGGAAGTAGATGCCCATCAGTGGAAGATTTTGCTGCCTGAGTCTCGCTTGGCTGCTCTCAGCACTGTCAGGAGGTTTGGGAACGGCGAGCTGGGCTAGGATGGGTGCTCGTGCCTCTCCCACCAAAATGAGCTCCTGAGGCAGCCCAGCTCCCCGCTGTCCCTGTCCCATGCCCAGGAGAGCGGCAAGAGCCAAGCTTGGACCCAGCGAGGTCATGCACCATGTGGCTGTTCAGATCCCCGCTGTGCTGGCAGTCTGGGAGGTGGCAATAACCATTATTTTCCTTAGAAACTGCCTTTGATCTCAATATATTTGGGATGCTGAAAACACGTGTCCTATTTCTCGCGTTTGCTTTTAAATACGGAGCTGCTTTGCAGAGCAGCGTCCTGCTAGGCCACCTGCAAAATAGCACCAGATTAAAAAAAAAAACAAAAAACAACCCCAAACCCGAAAAGGCATGGCCTTGCTAGGGCATAATTTACCCTGTGGAGGCTGATTTCTACCCAAAGGTATAAATCCCCCACCTCGCACACAGCTGGGCCTGAGGAAGCGAGGGTTGCTGCCGACTTGGAGATGCCTGGTCAGGAGAAATAAAAGCAAGGCTTGAACGCTGTGTAGCGGCACGGGTTAAAACCACAGCGTACAGCCGGCTGCTCACAAGCACTCACTCCAGCAGTGGGCGAGAGGCTTCTTCCAGGCGGCCTCTTTTTCCCCGACCTCCCCACCAACTTAATCATTTCATCCCTCCCGCTGACGACACACTGCAGAAGTGAGCTAGCCCTTTGCCTGGCCTCATTACTCAGCGGTTCCCAGTCCTCCCCTGGGAATCTCCCTGTGCCCAGTCACCCTGCCGGGGGGACCGGTAGCCACCCAGGGCAGGGACTGGGCTGGCCCCTGTGTGAGCATCCTGCAAGCCACAGGTTGGAAGCTCAACACGAGCTGGCAATGTGTGCTTGCTGCCCAGGAAGCCAACCGCATCCTGGGCTGCATCAAAAGTATGGCCAGCAGGGCGAGGGAGGNAACTGGGTGATCTCTTAGGTCCCTTCCAACCCCAACCATCCTGTGATTCTATAACTGGGAGCCTGCCCAGAAGGCTGGTTAGGTCAGTCTGATGGTCCTGCCTTAGCAAAGGCAGAAACAGGAGCCACGGCTCACTGTGACCAGCACTGGGGACTCGGCTGCTCAGAGCGACAATCCAGGCAGGAAGGAGGAATACACTTGCCTGAATCCCACTCCAATCAGAGCATCAGCCTTGACACAGGCTCGGCTGCAATTCAGGGCACACCATCCTGCCTGAAGTGCCGTGCAGTGACAGCCAAGCACAGCATCCTTTACCCTCTGACTCCACCAGACATGCTACATGGTGGTAGGCAATTCAATAGCATCTTACTTCCCCCCGAGGGCAAGCAAAGCAATATTCCTCCCTGTCTCCGCAAGAGGAAAGAGATGGGAAGGATGCAGGGTGGAGTAAAAATTCATGGGGTGTCTTCCCCTCCTTCAGTTCTCTCTTGCCACATAGGGTTTTAAGGGTTGGAAAGCAATCTGAGATCAGCAGATGTCACCAGCACTGGAAAAGCGCACCCAGGCAAAGGGGTCCTGAGCCCAGCACACCCAACGGAACCTAAAAGCGTGCGATGCCATAAGCCCTCTTCAGCTCCTAGCAAGGAGAAAGCAAACCAGGCAGAATGAGCCATCCATGGGCATGACTTATTCAGTGCCTTCCTCTCACCCCGGCTGCTCCCATCAGGACACTTCCATGCTGCTCCGGAGGAGCAACCTCAGTCTCCGCTGACATGGCAAGTCGGAACTAGCCAGGGCAGGTACTGGGACTGGCATGGCTGGGACGGAGACATTTGTTCTTTCATCGAGGGGCAGAGGGAGGCGCAAAGCAGGGAAAAAGCTCTGGTCATAGCAGGATGATGGACACGGTGCCTCTGACAGCAAAGGTCCCCACAGTCCCTCAGGACTAAGAACCAACTCTCTGAATATTTAGCAGAAAAGGGCTCTGACAAGTATGTGGGTGCAGCCCAAAAAAAAAAAAATAATAAAAAAAATAAATAAATCAGGGTTTGAATTTTCTTACCGAGAAAGGTTGCACGTTTCCCCATTACTAAAATACAAAAAGTGGCCCAAAAGAAAAAAAAAATTACACAAACCGAACAAACAAGCAACAAACACGCCACCAACAGAACCCACCTCTCATCTGAGCATGTTCCTTCCCCTCCAACTCCTCCCAGCTTTCTCCGGTCCCCCACATCCCCCTTCCACGCTGAGCTACCTGTTAGCGGACAGACAGAGCGGAGGGACGGGAGGGTTGAGCTGAGCATCGAGAGGTGACAATATTTTAATGAATCCAGCACACGGAGCAGCTCTGCTGTCTTGGGTCTGCCTGAGAGCACGGGGCAGTGCTGGGACGGGGGGGTCCAGCACGCCCTGGGGGTCACAGCAAAGGGGTAGGTGCCTGCAGGCAGCAGTGCCAGAGGAGCGACTCCTGCCCGTGCCAGGGAGACGGGCCAGCAGTGCCCACAGGCACATCTGCTCCCGCTTTCTCCGCTTTCCGTGCCACTGACGTTCAAAACAAGCTGTTCCCGTGCCCAGAGGAAAGGCTGGCGCCTTCCCCACGGTACCTGGCAGAGGGAGGCACGGCGTATCCTGCGGGACAAGCACACGGTGCTGCGGACCCTTCCCAGAAGAGCTGGATGTTTTGGCAGGGCTGGTGCTCTGGTCTTGCAGCATGCATGGGCAGAGCGTAGCAATGCACACACACGCAGCTGCAGGCACCCCAGGCCCAGAGGAGCCTCATATATTTATTTATTTTTTATGTTTTGCACGCTTCAGAAGCGGAATATCCAACAGCAAGCGCTTGGAAATCTCCCCACACAACCGAAATCCTGCCTGGCAGCAGCCACCACCTGACTGCACGGCCGAGCTCCTCATCCTCCTGCTCCAGCAGACACCGCTAACAGCACGCGTGACTATTTCACCTCTACAAAGAGCACTTCTCCTCCCCCCTCACCCCCCAAAATCCCCCAAAGCCTTGGTCTGGAAGCCCGGTTCAAAGTTGGCACAAAGCAGCTCAGCGCTGAGGTCAAACAGAATTACGCTGATTGCCACCAGCCATAGATCTGGCCCAACTTTGCTAAGAACACTTGATCTCCTCCCAGCGCGCTGCCAGCCGGTGGAAATACAGCTGCGGCTTCAATAGCGCGCCGAGAAAAACAGGCCCGGCTTTTATTCACAACAAAGAGACAAGAACTGCAGCGTTTGCTTTAGATTTCACGTGAGCGGTTTCCAGGGCTGGATAGGAGAGGGAGAGGAGCAGGGGGAGCTGCCGGCTGTCGCCATCATTAGGTGCCCCCCCCGGGATGCCCCATGACACCCAGGGCACACCAGGCTGTTCGCACAGGCGCCCTGGGGGTGATCCAGCTCAGCTACAGCCCGTTAGAAACCCATTCACCCCGGTCTTGCAGGTGGTCTGCTGGCATCACCCCCTCTCCCCCACCCCAACTTTTGCACAGAGGTTTGTTTTACTGACACCAGATCTCCCAGCAAAAAACTCCCATCTTCCAAGATTCATGACTTTCTCCAGCCTGAGCTCCCCCAGCAAGCCCAGGCTGCCTCTCGGCAAGACACAACGTGGAGAAGGGCTGGCTTTTGTTTCAAGAGGAAGCACGGAGACTCGTGCCTACCCGTGTTTAGGCTCAAATTGGGGAGGTAACTCCTTCCTGGGTGCTTTGGAGCCACCGTGGTGCCCCACAGGAGTGATTCACTTCAGCTCCTGCCCTGCCAAAGCCTGGCTCCCTGTACACAGGGGTGCTGCAGTGCCATTGTTCAGGCTGTGTTAGAATCATAGAACCGTAGGGCTGTNACTCCAGATGTGCCCTCCCCAGGGCAGAGCAGAGGGGGAGGATGACATCCCTCGACCCCTTCTGAAGGTGTTCAACCCCTTCTGCTCTCCATTGCCTCTACAAGCCAGGTGGACACTTTTTGTACCATCCTGGATATTGCCTTTTATCCCTCGTTGTTTCTGAGCTATGCTCTACCCTGCGCAGAGGAGCTGGCGTGAGTAGGGTTTGCTCACGCAAGAGCAGGGCAGCTCTGTTCTCCCTCCCCATGGGAACAGAGACCTAATGACCAAGATGAAACACCTCACTCTGGCCAGGACATTTCCATGGCACAGACTGCCGGCACGCCACAAATATTTAGGATGGTCCCCAACCACCATCCCTGCAGAACACAGGGCCCCCCCCAGCTCTCTGCACTGCCCCAAAACGGTGGAGAGGACGGCCCTGCCAGAGACCACCTCCTTCCCCAGCCAGCTTCGCCAACAGCTTGCTTCATCCTAGAGAGATTACAGGCAAAAAACTTCCATTGCCAAAGCAATCTCTTCTCTTAATTAAGCACTTCCTCAGAGGTCTACAGCCCATGGTGACAGTGTCACCTGCTGATCACTGGCACAGTTATTTGCCAGAAGGGAAGGCATCCACGCTACAGTGAAAGCATTTTAAAGAGCGGATGGAGATCTTGCCAGGAGAGCCAGCCACAAGGAGAGGTGGAAAAATTGGAGCCAGTTAATCACCCTGCATGTGTTATCCGTCTGGGTGGAAAACAGTCTCAAAATATCTTGTATTTCAAAGCAAGCACATAGTTTTCGGTGATTCAGCCAGCTGAAGCCCTGGCCTCCAAGTTTCAGAGACAGGCTAAGCCCATCTCTAAGCCCAGCTGTTCCCAGGCAGCTTCCTAAATGGAAACGGCATCCGGACAACACAGGTCTGGGCACGGCTCTTCCAACCTCAAACTTGGTGGCTTGCTCAGGATCCCCTAAACACGGAGAGGCGTTGAGCAGACTGCTTTTTGTGGTTGAGGCAACTGTTGATCCTAGCATTTTACCAAATACCTGCTGGCCAGCATGCTTTCCAGATTCCTACAGGTTCAGCTCAGTAGGGGAGGAGGATCCTGTTCACTTGCTTTCCCAGTATTTTAGGTATTTTGGCCAAGCTCTGGCTCAGGGCAGAAGCAGCCGGGCAATTCAGGCAGCTGCTCAGCACCTCCGTGAGCCACACGGATGGGCTTGGGCCACCCGGCTTTGTGATGAGAAAAAGCAGCCCAAAGCTGTATCTGGTTAATTATTCTCCTTTTAACAGCACGTTTGGCGCTAGGGAAAAGCTGCCAGCAAAAACTGCGGAGTTTAGTGCCTCATCCTCCCACAGGATGGGAAAACATGCCACAAAGACATTGCTGCTGTCGGCTCCATCTAAAACCTGAGTGGAGGAAGAGGACCTGCCCCTTCTGGACCCAGCCAAATGGGGTCCTGGAGATCATTGATCCTGAGCACGGGGGCTGAGGGCAGCTGGGGAGCCAACAAACACCCTGCCAAGCACCCATTGCTGTCCTGCACCCTACACCCAGCCGGGATGGTGCCAGAGGAGCCCTGGGGTGCAGCATCTCCAGGGCTCCCCCAGATCCTTGGTGGGACGAGTGTCACATCCAACAGATTCGGCGCCCTGGGAGGGCAGTCAATGATAAGACCGATGGAGAAGGTGTTGGCACCATCATGGTCTTCCCCAGGCTCTGCAGCCTCCCTGCTGGCCATGCCAGCCTGGAAACCCACCTTCGCCACTGCTTTTTGGGGCTAGAATTGTAGAAGCCTCCACTTCTAATTCTCGCTTTCTGAGCAAGTGCAACCTAAGCCACAGAGCACGGAGAGTTCAACAAACAAGGGGAGGAGAGGAAGGTCCGGAGGTGTGGTGTGCGTGCCTGGGCCAACCCTCCTAGCAGCCAAGGGAAGGGTTTGCTAAGAGGAGCCATGGGCACAACCTGTTGACAAAGGAAAGCAGGGCTCCAGCACAAATAAACTGGCTCCACCTGGGGCAAGGGATTAGAAAGCTCGGCGCAGCTCTCCGATTCCTCCCAGCAAACCAACTGTGGCTGGAGGCAGGGATTAAACCCAGCGGCAGAGGAATGTGGCTCCTTCCCGCTGCGGAGTCCAAGTTGGCACCGCATCTCCACTCAAGACGTGGCTTACATAATGCAGCTTATGAAAGCAAAATAGCCTGGCCGTGCCAGCCTCTGGGCAGGCCAGGATAGAGAAGACAAAAAAAAAAAGGAAAAAAAAGAAGTTTTTTTGGCTGAGGTAAAGCCTAGCTGCCCCCCTGGACCACTCCCCCAGCACACGCAGCAGTTTTGCACCGTCTCACCAGGGAAGGGAGGAAAAGAGCAGCGAGGAAGAAGGCTTAGGAGAGGCAAAGGGCCTGGTCCTCCTACAAGACTGCGAAGAGCTGCAGCCCTGGTGCTCATTCTGGAGTCACAGAATACGGATTTTCCCCCTAATTTCCCCCTCCGACCCTGGGTTTCTCCCCAGCCAGGCAGGCTCCCGTTGAGGTCAACCCATGTGTGCTCCGTGTGCAAGGCCACTGCAGGTTTTGGGGGTTAACCCATGAGAAGCACTCAGCCTGTTCCTGCCTAACACAACTCTCTCAAGAACATGTTGCCCAGAGAGGGGGTGGAGGTCTCATCCTTGGAGACATTCCAGGCCAGGCTGGATGAGGCTCTGAGCAACCTGATCTAAAGATGTTCCTGCTCCCTGCAGGGGGTTGGACTAGATGGGCTTTAGAGGTCCCTTCCCACCCAACGCAGTCTGTGATTCTCTGAAGAGCAGCTGGGAGAAGGTCTGGTCTACATCATCTCCCACCCCCCTGTAGATGCTTCAGTGTAGAGAGCAACAGGACTGGGGTTGTCCGGAGTCCTTCCCTACATGTTCTCATCAAAGGTCATCACACAAGAGAAGGGGACAGTCCCAAACCACCCAGCACTGGCTCAGAGCAGAGTCACAAGCAGCAAACAGAGATCACTGTTTCTTCGAGAACCAGGCAACTAACAAATTACACCTCGAGGCATCCAGACGGGTCATTACTCGGTGGCTGATATCCCCCATAATCTACGTGACCTCAGGAAAAGCTATTCATCTCTTCATACCTCAAATCCTACAGATGGACTTGCCCCTTTATCAGCGAGCAGAGTCAGGACTCAATTTAAATGCCACAAGAGCCAGGACGATGCAACCAGCACATAGGTGGTCAGTCCCAGCTGAAGAGCCAGGAGAACCGCTCATGGGTGGAGGACCTACTCCCAAGCCACCCCAGTCCTGACCCTGCATCCAGCTGGCTCGGGAAGACAGGCAGACTTAAGGAGATCTTCCACTCTCAAGAGCTCCCACTTGTTTCCTAAGCATCTGTCCTCAGTTTAATCAGTAACTGAACAAGTGGGATGAAATCCCAGCTTAGCTGAAGCCAAATTACTGACATCCGTGCTGGCAGGATTCCCCCCCCCAGCCCCGCCGCCTTTCTCAGCTTGGTCACACAAGAAACTACCAACTGGTCACACTTGACCTGTCCCATGCAGGCTGGGCTCCAGCCTCATTGAGGCCCACAGGTCTTTCCAGAGCACGCCCGGGCCTCCTGCAAGAGGGCAAAGGACCTGCAGCCCCTCTTCTACAGCTCTGCAACAGCCCCCAATGCAGCCGGTGGTCAGCTAGCATAGATCTCAGCTGGAACGCCTCCCAGCACCACACCAGAGGAGATGCTGGACCTCCAGGAGGCACATCAAGAGAGCAGAGCAGGGCTGCTCTGATAACACGAGGTTCAAGCACATAGACTCTTGCAGAGCTCTGCAAATCACCCCCTCGGCAGTCTGTGGTCTGGCTGCCTTCCTGGGACCATCCCTTCCCATCCTCCACGGGCAGAAAGAGATGCAGGACAGTCATACGGGCCAATGTCAACATCCCAGGAAAAGGGAAAAACACAGACCCAGAGAAATGAAAACAATTTTCCCTAGCAACAAGAAGAAGTGCTTCTCTCCCCCCGCCCCAGGTAACAGCATCCGAAAGACAGCTCAGCAAATCCTTACCCACCTGAGTCTGGCTGATCTCTCCTCCAGGAGCTGTCTTCCAGAAGGGAGAGGTGGTCGTAGCCAGGGCTAGAAGCTGCATGAGGATGCAAAGGCTGACCGACCAAAAAGGGTAATCTAGGAAGATCAAATAGCACTAAAAAGGAAAAAAAAAAACAAAAAAAAAGTGGTATGTGGATACTGGAACAGCATCAGGGCACTGTCAAATTGTGAAAGGGCAGAAGAAACCCAACCAGACACACCTAATTCATCAGGCTTTTCAGGAAGAAAAAAGCCCTCATGTCCTCACGGTAATTGGGCTGGCACAGCCCAGTGTTAAAAGATGCTGCAAGTGTGATCTTGATTAGCTCAATTGCCGCAGGCTGTATTTTAAGGGAGCTGTGGCTAATCTTATTTTGATGGCCTTAAAATTCAGTTACGGGGAAAAGCCTGGCAGGTGAGGAGATCTATTAATCGTTTTGGAGCAGCCTTGTCTCTGAAGCTGGTGTTTGATTAAAAGGGAGTCAAAAAGCTAGTTCTATTTTGACTGCCTCATTCCAAGCAGCTCCTGATGCTCCGATGTGCCTAGCAAACCCTTTGGGAGCGATACTTGCGTTTTCTTGTATTTGGTGGACGTTTCTATGTCATTGGTCATGTTTTAAGGATGCGTGAGTAAACAGAGCAAGGGGATTCGCTTCCTCCTAAAAGGCTAAGAGTAAAAGTAAAAAATGTTTTATATAAATGAATAATCAGTACATTCAGCTTCTGAAGGCTTCAGGCTCAATTTGCATGAGCTCCACAGCCTTAGGAGGAGGCCTTTCTACCCTGCACAGCCTTTAGGTAACTGCAAAGCAAGCTCAGCAAGGAGCCAGAAAAATGCCTAGAACAAAGGAAGGATTTTCCCTTCGAACTCACTGTAGTCTTTTTTTTAACATACAGATTTTTAATAATCATCTGAAAAGCCATTGTGCAGCACAACCTTTGTTGTTCCGACCTTGTTAGCCGTTGGGTAATTGTGAAGTGAGTGGATAAATGCTTTCTCAGCTGGGAACAAGAGGAACCATTAAGCATCAAGCTCCTGTCCTAAATTTATGTCCGAGGCAGCTGGAGAAGCGAAGGACTGAAGCCCGCTCCCGTTATCACCCTCATGGCCAGCCTGGAGACGGCATCCTCTCAGCACCCTCTGCAGGGGCAGATTTCATTTAATCTAGGTGTAACCCATTTTTTCCTCCGTAGCATTTCCTTGGAAGACAGAAAGAAGAGTGGCTCCTCCCCTGCACCCAAATCAGCAGAAAACCCCAACATTTCTGGGCTCCAGAACAGCATGGGTTTCTTCTGGTTGCAGTACCCCTGCTCCAGCCAAAGTCCTTGCGGTCATGCCATGGCCAGAGAAGAGGACGTGGTGCCTGCTTGGCTTCTGCTCTGGTGACGCTCCACCCCAGCACAGGCACGGAGAAAGAGTGCCATTCTGGGGCCTTGGTGACAAAGCTGCTGCCTTGAACATTCCCCAGGAGGGAAATGCAAAAGATCACTCGGTTGATAAAAATGCGATGGCAGGAGCGGCCTCATTAGCCCAGGAGGATGCTTGTATGTGGCTAATCCACATTTAAAGCTGGGAATGGAGAAGGTACCTCCCCAGGAACCAGGAAATAGCACCACAAGCTAAAGAAAGGAGTTGGGGAAGCAATCTATCACCCTGCTTAGTTTTTTAAAAGCCTGGCTTTACACTAAAGGTGGATGAGCAGCATTTTCTCCATAGGGAGAGTGGAAAATGGTCCTCTTCCACAAAGCTCCTTTTTTTTTTTCCCCATGAAGTGTACTGGAACTTTTATTTTCTATGGGATTCTGCATCCTGTAGAACTTGTGTGGAGGACACTGGAGAGATGCACAAACACCTGTGCTTACCCCATAACCCTCCTTATGGACACCCCCAAGCCCAGTCCCTTTGCCATACCAAGAGAACCCCACTCTAGTCACAACTAGACCCACTGGAGAAGCAACGGCCGCCTACAAAATCCCATTTTCTGGAGAACATGCAGGGACTGCAAGTTCCCTGCACCAAAAAGCAAAAACCCAAACCACCACCCCACACATGAAAAGCCAAAGCGTGCCCACTACCAGGGTGCAATTCCCTTCAAAGGGTGGAGGCACCACGTATACAAGAGACGTTGCCAGGGTGAATCACACGAAGGAGGCAAAGTTGTAATTAAGGTTTTGTCCTTTTTTTTCTTTATTATAAAAAAACCCCTAATTCGTAAGAAGTCCAAATGCAACAGAATATTACTGGCACCATCTAAGATACCCAAGTGTAAAATCCCAGAATGTCTGAACCCTTCCCTAGCATGAGCCGGGAAGTGCCAGGGCTCGCCATGAGGGATGAGTGGCCTCTCCCTTCTCCTAGCCCTCATCACAGCCGGATGGCAGGCAGCCCGAGAGCTGGGACACAACAGTGACATCAATGGTCTCTGCAAAACCCAACTAAGAACATTACGAAAAGAAAAAAAAAAAAAATCTAAAACTTTTTTTTTTTCCTTTATCAAAAGCCCTGCTTTAGGGACATGCTAGCCCTGCCGGAAAGGTTGCACACCCACAGCTCTGTCCAGAACACGGTTAAGTTGACCGGTCAACTCCTAGTTCAGGACACCTTCCTCCTGTTGATCTAACGCACTCATGAGCGTCTCGCGGCTGCTCGAGTTACAGCAGTAAGTGCTTCTGCGGCCTTCCCGCACCCGGGAACTGCCTCCTGCAAACTCCACTCCACGCTGGAACAAAATCTCATCCACGTCTCCTCCACCGAGCCCTCCAAGCTCACCCTCAGTCCCACCTGGAGGCTCACCGACAGCACCCTGGGGAGCTCTGCCTGCTCTAGCTGGGCGAGTCATTGGAACGTCGTCGCTTTTTTTTTTTTAAAAAAAAAACCCCACTTTCATATATAATTTTTTTTGTTGTTTTTATATTTAAATAGAAAAATACTACTTCACTCTGTGTTATGAGCCAGAGACCAGTTGACTTCCAGTGACAGAACCAGGCGTTCTCCTCAGTGCTCCTACACTGAGCTCAATGCCAGAAGATTCGCAGAAACCTCAGAGTGGCCAGAGGGTGCAGATCCCCCCCATCACACCATACGGGCACGCAGAGCTCCATCCCAGCTCCTGTCTTCCCTTCTCTGCAGAAGGGCGCCAACCTCAGAGAACCATCCATCTGCAGAGAGCCAGTGGTGGGGCTAACACCCCAAATTTTGTCTCCTGGGAGGAGTCAGCTATAGTTTTAAGCTTTCCACTCACCGCCTGGCTTTCTGTGTGGGCAAGTCTGTCCCTGGAAGCCACTGGGTCCCATCAGATGTACACATGAATTAGACAAAAAAAAAATAAAACAGTGGTTAAAAGTTCTCTAACCCTCTCTCCTCCTCTTGTCTTCTGAAGAGTCAATGACAAACAGACATCGATAAAACTAAATTTGCCCTCCTCCCCACCTCAAGACAACAAGAGTTATTGAGACACAAAACGTGTTATCTTGTACCCTCAGGATTACATCTAGAAGGGAAGTTTAGGGGTGCGGGAAGTGCGGGGGGAAGGCGGTGTCTGTGGGCGCAGTCCGCTTAGTTCTTGTACTCAAAAGGCTCGTCTCCGGTTTCGTTGAGGAGACACGTGCGGACGAGGGCCTCTGTCACAGCGTAAGGATCACAGTTGGCGGAGGGCCGGCGGTCCTCGAAGTAGCCCTTCTTCTCATGGCCCACGTTCCTGGGGATGCGGATGCTGGCGCCGCGGTTGGCCACGCCAGCGGAGAACTCGTGGATGTTGGATGTCTCGTGGAAACCCGTCAGGCGCCTGGCATTGTCCAGCCCCCCTTTGGGGTCGTAGGCACGGATGTGGTACTGGTGACGCTTGCTCAGCTTCTCAATGGCCTCTTCAATGTGCCTGCAAATGGAGCAAGGAAGAGGGGAAGACACGGTGAGTGTCTGAAGGACAGTACGAGCTGAGCCACTCTTGACGGTTGCATCCGAGCCACAGCAGATCCATCGCTGTCCCCAAGCCACTTCATGATGAAGCCTACATCCCATTTTTCTGACCATCTCAACACAGGGCTTGGCTCCACTTCTACTTCTGACCCAGGCTGGTTCTTGGAAAAGGATCCCCAGAGCCTGAGAAGGTCACTCAGGAGTTCTGCGTGTGGGACACCACCAGTTTGACCCATGGCTTAATCCCACAGACACATTGCCCTGGGGAACCCTGCTCTCAGAGGGAAGAGTTCTCAACACACAGCTTTCAATTTGGGAAGCTCGCAGAGTCACGGGTTGGCTCATTATCTCAGGGCATCGCAAACACTAAGGCAAGAAAACACATCCGCCAGGAACAATCCCTTCCTAGAGCTCCACTGCAACCCAGTGCTGCATGGTCCCTGCCTGCACTCAGCACATCAGTCCCAGAAGGGAATAAGTTTTGGATTTCCAGGATCTTGTTGTCAAAGAAAACATGGCATTAGCTTCCACAGCCTGGCCTAGACAGGAGCAAACGGTCTTTCTCCTTCATGGGGGTTATACAAAAGAAAAGGTTTGTTTGAAGCATTGGCAGATGAAGAGCTGGAGAGCCTGTTATGAATAGCTGCACCTTGGCCACCCGTGATTCCATCAACACTGATGGAGCTGCACTGCTGGCTGAATTTCCCACCCAACACCAAGACGGTAGTACATAATTCTACAAAATTTAAAAAAAAAAAATATATATATCCAGAAGAAAGGCTCAAACACTACACCAGAGCGATGTCTCCCATGCGGGCAAAAGCTGTGCAAAAAGCTTATTGCTACCAAGCCCAGCCTGCTGCCCAGCAAACAGATGCTACTGGCCCATCTCAAAAAAACTTACTTGAGACCGCCGTCTTCCCTCATGTTCTTGGTGCTGAAGTTGGTGTGACAGCCAGCACCGTTCCAGTTCCCAGGGATGGGCTTGGGATCGAAGGACACAATGACACCGAAGTCCTCACACACCCGATGCAGGATGAAGCGTGCGATCCAGAGGTGATCCCCCATCTCAATCCCTTCGCATGGTCCCACCTGGAACTCCCACTACGAGGAGGAGGAGTCATGGGCTCAGCGGTGCAGAAACAAAATCGCAGCGAAGACACACCTCCCACCCCCTTATGCTCCGATCGTTGATTAAACTACACGGCTCAGAGCCAAAAGCTCCCGCTGCCTGGGATTTTTTCCATACTAAATCATTCCACCAGGCACCTAAAACAATTTACCTGGGCTGGCATCACTTCTGCATTGGTTCCTCCAATTTTCACGCCAGCATAAAGGCACGCTCGGTAGTGGGCCTCCACAATGTCTCTGCCATAGGCTTTGTCTGCCCCTACACCGCAGTAGTACGGACCTGCAACAGCAGAGGTCAACAGCAAAGGGACCGTAAGTTTCCAGAAGGAAAAAGGCTTAAATTGAGCGAAGACTGAGCACACGCAGGGAAAAAAGCTCCAAAGGCTTGAGATGTGTGGAAAATCTCCAAAATCTGGTTTTCGTGGAAGCAGTAACAGAGCAGAGCGCTGATGGAGAGCGAGTCCCCCAGAGTCTGGGCTTGTGCTCTACCACGCTGGGCATGAGTTTAAGTCGCCCGCGGACTAACTAACCAAGCAGCAAATTTGGATGTGGCCAATCACCATCTTAGCCTTTCTGTAACTATCTTAACCTCATGGGTTACTTTTTGCCAATATCCTGCTGGCGTTTCTCCACCTTCGGTTCTAGAAACACCTCAAATCTTTCAGCTCGCCCGGAGCACTTAAGCTGCGTCACACGGATCACGGTTCAAACGCTCCTGAGTTGGTCCAGCGCAGATTCCCAAAAGATTACCTTGGGGTCCAGGGAAGCCGTTGGAAGGCCAGCCAAAGGGATGTCCATCTGTCCCCAGGAGAGTGTACTCTTGCTCCATCCCAAACCAGGGGTGCTGGTTGGACACCATATCCATAATCCGTCTGCAAGTGTGTCGGAGATTTGTCTCTAGAACAGAAAAGCAGCACAAGGCTTATTAGCATCTCCACCTCCATTCCCCGTTTCCCCTTATTTAGTTACAGTTTGAGTCCCAGCAGTGTTGGTGAAGAATCCCAGGACCAGCCCTTTCTCCACTCTGTTTGCCTTTTATTTCCAGGGCAGGGACTACTTTTGTGTCACGCTAAGGGCACGGACAGCATGTGGATAGGTCTCCCTTTCCCCTTCCCAGAAACACTACCTCCACCAGGAGAAGGTCTATTCACCTGCAGACTGGCGGTTGTATTTGAAGACTTCGCAGAGAACTAGTTTATTGGGATCCTTGCGAAAAGGGTCCCGAAACATGGCAGCAGGTCGCAGGTACATGTCACTGTTGGAGCCCTCAGCCTGGAAGGTGCTGGAGCCGTCGAAATTCCACTCGGGGAGATCTGGAGGGGAGAGAGGAACAAGCCACACTGACCCAGGGCCCCCAGTCACCAGGAGGATGGGCTCCCTGCCTCCCTCCAGTGTTACAGAGGTGAAGATGCTTACAGAAAACAGCCCTACAATAGGTTTAAACCCAACTCATCTGATTTTGTTACAAAGGGGGGAAGCAAAAAAACAAAACAAGCCAAAAAAAAAAAAAGCCACGAACCAGGGGAGTGCAACTCCCCAGCCACCCTGGGAAACACGAGGAGCTGGGCTGCCAGCCAAGCCCAAGCAAACCGAGCAGCACGCAGGACATTTCCCATGTCGCAACAACCACCGGGATGAGCAAAGCACCCAGTCTCCTGGCAGAGACGGCTGGGCAAGCTGGGAGAGGGCAGAGCACGAGCCATCTTCAAGCTGTGGGGAGGAGAGGAGCCACAAAATACCCTCATCCATACTGCGTGGCCTGGAGAAGATGGGAGAGCAAATCACTCATAGGTGGAGTCTCCTATGGAGGAAGAGTATGGCCAACTTTGCCCCCCTCATCCACCCCTCCGGGCTGTGCACTGCCCTCTGGGCCACAGCAAAGCCGGGGAATGTTATCTCCTCCATATTCTGGGGGCGAAAGCGGGAGGATGGGAAGCACAAAGATTTCAAAGGAGCTCTGCCAACCACTCCCTTGGAGGAAAAAGGGGAAAGGAGAGGAGGGGAAGAAAAAAAAAAAAAAAAAGAAAGATAATTCTGCTCAGTCACACACAGTATTTTCATTTCATAACTGTCTCCAGCCAGCACCATGGCAACCTGGGGAAAATCCTAATGCTATTATTGTGCAAGCTGGGACTGTTTGTTCTGAGGGACACAAGCTCTTAATTACACCGGATAGCTCCATTCTTTCCCCTCCACTTTCTTCTGCCAAACTACTTCCGGCCAAAACGAGTACTTGAGAGTCAATGGGCCGCCCAGCCCCTGCCAACAGCCCCCAGCCCCTGCCAACAGCCCCCTCCGCAGCGGGGGCAGCGCCAGGGACGGGCTCCCAACCCTAAGCATCTCACAGAAACTCCACATCTGGAGAGCTGGGAATGTCCCCCCGGGGTATCTAGGGAAAGAGGTAACTGGAAGGGGGAGAGGATGCAATGTTTTGCCCAAATGCCATCCTGCTGACAGAAAAAGGGAGAAATGGCACCTTCCCTCCGGAGCAGCCAAGCACGGCTGCTTCTAGCCGGCGAGGGGCTGCGAATCCTGCACCTGGCCTCTCACCTTCAAGGCTTTTGGGCTCATGGTCCAGCGTGCGGGTCTTGCAGCGGAGGTGCTCCCCTGTCCCATCAATCCAGATGTACATGGCTTGGACCTTCTCCCCCTGCGGCAGTTTCATGTACATGTGCTTGATGGCTTTGCTCAGGTGGGAGCTCGCCGAGGTGGCCATGGCTGCAGACCGGACGAGGGGGTTCCTGCAGGGACGATATAAAAAAAACACAACCCCAACCGTGAGCCCTTCCCTACGCTCCCAGATTTTTCACCTCCCGGCCAGGGAGGAGCAGGAGACAGCTCGGCCACGGGGCTAGCTGCCATCTCCAGCGGTCCCGTGCCGATCCATAGGCAGAAAACACAGCAGCTCAGGCAGACGCGGGCAGCTAGGAAAGCACTGCCCCAGCAGCCATGCCTCCAAAGTGCCCCATTAATACCCAAACTCCTGCCCACGTCCTGCTGGGTCTTATCCGCCACGCGACAGCCTTCCAAAGCCCTCCTCAGCCCTCTGAACTTTTCACCTCCGAGCTCATTGCTACTCTGGAGCAAGGCTAAAGGCACAAGGAAAGCCTTCTCAGATCAGCTGCAGTTATACAAGCCTTGTCTAGGGCAGGAGGCAGCGTAAGCAACCCCTGAGGGACCACCAGCCTCCAGGCAGCCGTGGGGTGGCTGAAGGGGCTCTGGTCCCAGACTGGGAGCATCATAGAACCATAGGGTTGGCAGGGATCTCTGGAGATCACCTAGTCCAACCCCCCTGCCAGAGCAGGGCCATCCCTGCCAAACCCAGCACAGCCTGGAATCCAGCTCCCAAGAAAAGCCCACCTGCGTCAGGCCCATGGCAGCCAAAGCTCGGAAAAGCAAGTTATTCGGAAAAGCAAGTTATTCGGAAAAATCTTAAAGTGACCTGGGAAGTCGTTCCAACACCCTACCCCTCCGCAGGGAGGCTCGGATCGGCCCCCCCCAGCCCACCCTGCTATAGTGGGGCTCCTCTGGGCTGGTTGGGGTTGGGGGGGGAGCTCCCCACGGCCCCGAGAAGCATCATCCCCTCGTCCGTCTCCCGGCAG
>VXBO01008186.1:43174-64622 GCA_013400135.1 Rhinoptilus africanus | reverse complement strand
CAAGCCGTGACAGTGGGTATTTGTGTGTTGTTCAGAAATGGAGTCATAGAATGGTTTGAAGATTTTCCTCAGGCACTTAAATTGGATTTCCTATGGCAATGAACAAAATAGTATGCGTATCTGACCAGATTTCTGTGGTTCCTGAGGAGAAAATTCAGTCTTCATCAGATGTAATGATCTGATAGATGCAGTCCAGAGTCTAGATAAGAGTCTGGAAGTGCTTTAACTGTTTATTCAAATACTGTGCATCTCAAGAGCATCAGAGGAAAGCAAGCATCTTTTGTTGCCTTTAATATCTGTCTTCAGAAGCAATATATTAGAATGGTTTTTTCCTATGAAATGGTATTGCTGAAATGCTACAGGAGGTAGCATGGTAACCAACTGGTGGTTGTCTCACTTGAAGGGGTTCTTTGGCTTCTGTTTTTTTTATTTTGTCTCTTTTCCCCTCAAGCAAGTGCCAGAACTCGAAGGATTATTTCTGTGAATGAATGAATGCATGCTACGTGAAACTGTTGAAGCCAGTGAGTGAGTCACCGTGAAGAAACAAGAACCCCTCCATGGAGAAACCCATCTTTAGCCATCAAAGCAAACATGGCTATAGCAGGTCAGAGGTTTCCTTCTAACGCTCTAACAGTGTAACTCGTTTCTGTCACCAATGTGTTGCTGGTACTAAAACGCACAAAGCTGTTACACAGCAAATGGAATTTCCTGCAAATGTAAGCGAAGAAGAACTTGAAGTTTGTATCACATTTTTGTGAAATGTACGCACACTTTTATGATTGGTTGTGTAGCTTAAAGTGCTACATACATTAGTCTAAGAACATAGCTAATTACTTATTCTGTAATATTGTGTAGCACATAGTCTAATGCATAATTCAGTATTTTAATTGTCACCATTTTCTTTCCCTCAGCTGGGAATTTTTTCAACACTTCCAATAAAGTACAGACCCTTAAGTAGCTCCCAGTCTTTTCTCCACAAGTAAATCTGATTCAGGATTTGTAAAGCCTGCTTGCAGTGTGGCAAGGGTTAGTTTCAAAAAAATTAAGGGAGTGAACTACTCTTCAGTTTACTTGGTACTATGAGGACAACTGTTCTTTGTAAAAGTATGTTTTTATAAGCAATAGAGGATAGTTTGACCCATATAGCCTCTTACATAGGAAATGTATGAGGTCAATTCTGTTTAATTTTCTTATTTGGCACTTTCAAACTTGTATTAATTGCAAGAAGTTAATTCATCCTGTGAATGAGATATGCATGTTTGTTTGTTTGTTTTAATCTGAATTGGATAGGTTCCTGACTGAGGCTGCATCCTACCTGCAGCTGAAGTAAAGATAACTTCTATTGTAATTGTCAATATAGCTGATGTTTTGCATTCTTTTGACCTCTTGTTTTCTTGAAGCTGATTTACTCAAGCTAACAAGTCAATCATTTGTTTTAAAGAAACACCATTTCTTTATCTTGAAAGAGGAGGGGGATGCCCTTAAATAAGTTTCAGTAAAAAAAGAAAGCAGGGAGCCAAGAAGTATTATAGGGTAGGATCAAAGAAACATACACAAAGTTCAGTCAATTAAACATTTGAATATTGGGCATTGCTCTGGAAGTGGTGTAGAAGACTGGTAACATCCTCCCTTAGGAAAAAAGACAGGAGAAAAGAGCAACTTCTAATATATATGCAGCTGATTTCAAACAGCCTAATTTGTTTCATACAAGTTTCAGGGAGGCTTGTTAATCAGGAAAGCTTGGAATTCAACGTATATTTATAAATATACCTTTTGGTGCATCAGGGTCCTGAGTGCATTGGCTTTCAGCCGTGTGCTTGGTTTAGTGTACTTAGATGTGGTTGGCTTCTGGTTTCCCAGCCCCCAGGATCAGGAAGCCAAACTTATCTAAAGTTACACAAATAGTTAGGGGTTTTGCTGGGCCAAAGTGGCTGGAATGTCAAGGGCTGGGTTCCTAGAGAGCACTTCTTGGAGGTAGCCCCGGAGAACAAGATATGCGCTATATTATTGCAGCAAGTGAATTATACTTTGCTTATATGGACTTCTAATCAAGGATGAACCTTGAAATTAAAAAGAAGACAACATTGTGAATTTCAATTAATTGTGAAATTCATTTCATAGATTATTTTTTTTTTTAGTGATCAATCTGTAAAGAAAAATAAATGTGTTTGCATTTCAAAGTGAATGTGCATTTTTTTTTCTAGCTTTCACCACAAGAGACTTCTGTAGGAAATACTGCTTAAACCTTTATGTAGTAGGTAGCACAGATGAGGATCTGAGGGCTCTTTTGGGTACTGTTATGTGGGAAGGAACCGCTGTTTATCATATTCAGATATTCTTCCTGCAATAAAACGAAACGTGAGGTTTGTGCACGTCCTTGCACTCCAGCAGCTTTTTGGAACCGTGATTCAAGAGACAGCAGGTGGCGTTTCTCCATCATACTTTTCTACCGATGTGATTTCCAGGGGTAACTTTTACCTGCAGCGTCAGGTTTGCCCTGTTTAATGTGTGCCAGCTTAAGATGGAAACTCCAGGCATTAGTCAGAAGTCTTGAACACTTGGTGATGGGCATAGACCACAAACTTACCGATTTACAGCACTTAATTTGAAACTTGCTACATTTATTGAAACAACTCATCTTTGCCAATGATCACAATGGAGTTTTTACAGTATTCTGTGGAAATACTAATTAATGACCTTTGCTATACCTTTAAGAGAAAGTTGGGCATCTTTTCCTACTTGAATCATAAAAGTATTCATTTTTACATTCACATGGGATCTGGATTGTGTGCAGTCTTCACAGGACTGATACTCCTCTGCTATAGATGCTTCTGCTTTTCTCCGTGGGTTAATACCTCTTTCGTATTCCTTTCCACAAGCATCTTGAGTCTTAGTAAGAAAGGATCACTTCCTCTGTGCTTTTTCCAAGTTAATTTTCTGCTTCAAAAGAATAAAAAGGAAGGTGAAAGACTTAGTCATTGCAGGGGAGCCCAGGAATGCTTCCAGGCCTCAAAATGAGTTTTCACATTTAATGAACCTTCTACACAAGTTTAAATAACTTCTGAGGCAAAGACTTGTTAAAACTTTGCAGCAATATAGAAAGTAGGGAGACCTACAGTGTATAGGTCTAGAGCTATTCAGCTTTGGATATGGTTTTTTTGTTTGTTTTCCTCCTCGTTGTTTCAGATTGCATCCTTCTAAAAAACATTTATTGCAAAATGAGTGGAGACTTGTTTGTTTGCTTTAAAGCTACATCTGTTGTGGCTGCTAACATGCCTTTGTGCTGCCACATGCTCTTTAGGAAGTTCATTAAAAGTAGATGCTGCCCATACAGCCCCTTCCTCCTCTGTTTCTTTTCTCCTGCTACTTACGAACAGTGTTTTGAACCCGGCAAATGTCTGATTGTCTGCTCCCCTTCCAGGCTAATTTTTAGGTCACTTTATCTTCATCTGATTGATAAACATAGGCATCAAGAGAGACTAGGAAGGCCTAAAACTACTACTGGTACTGGCCCCATGTTTTGTGATGTGAAACAATAGTGCTGTTTCCATATCTGTCTGTGTTTGTGCTATTGAAGATAGTTGGCTGAAGACCTTCAGACTTCACCTCTCCAAGCACAGATGCTGGTTTTTGCAAATACTGATGGTCTTACTGCAAACGCTTTTGTGTACTGTCAGGTAAGGTCATCTCCCAAGTCCCTGTGGCAAGCAGCAACTCACCATGAATGCGGGAGCGCTGGAATCGGAGGGGAGCTGCGCTGGGGACCATCTGCACAAATCAGACATGGGATCAGAGGCAGCTGAGCCTCAACCTGGTGTCTGCATGAAGGGTAAAAGCGGTGTTACAGCAGACTCCCTCCTATGGAGATGAAGGCAGCAATCTGGAAGTTCTGGAGGTGCTGCACAGGCTTGTTCATCCTTTGGACTATTACTCCTTGCTGATCTTCCATGTGGGTACTAGTGATGCTGCTGGAAGTAACCTGGAGCACTTTAAGGGTGGCTACGGAGCACTGGGGATGAGGGTGAAGGGCAAAGGGGGCAGGTGGTGTCTCCTCAGTCCTGTTAGAGAGAGAGGGAAATGCGTGAGGAGAAGTGGACTCATCCAGGGTGTCACAGCTTGGCTGCTCGGCTGGTGTCACAGGCAGGGCTTTGGCTTCTGTCACCACACTCACAGTGAGGGCTACTGAGCTGGGATGTGGTATGCTTGACAAAGCGTGGCAAGGATGTCTTTGCAAACAGGCTTCCCAACCTAATGAGGGAGTGCTTTACATGAGGTATGCCGGGGAGGGTTACCATAACCTGGAGAGAAGTGAGGGCCCCAGAGGCAGAGCAGATGCATCTGGGAGACAACATGACAGGGCAGGCTATCGCACTTTCCCTGTAAAGGCAGCACAACTTGGGACCCACCTCAAGTGCCTGTACACAAATCCATGTAGCAGGAGGAACAAGCAGGAGGACAGTCTATGCATGGCTGCAGAGCCAAGACCTCATTAGGATCACGATGATGTGGTGGGATAGCTTTCACGACTAGAGTACTGCAACGGAAGGATGCAGGAAACACAGGGGTGGTCAGGGATGGCAGAGTTTGAGCTCTGTATAAACAAATCAGACAGATGGAGCTTTGCCTTGGGACAGGTGACGAATCAGCGGTGAGCTTGTGGGTAGGGATCAGAGGACAGACCAGCACAGGTGATGCTGCAATGGGTATCTGCTACATCCCGTCTGATAAAGAAGAGGGGGCAGGTGAAGGATTCTTTAGGCAACTGGAGAAAGTCTCAGTCACAGAGTATAGTATCATCAGCGACTTTAATCACCCTGCTGGAAGGGCAACGTGGCTGAGTGCAAGGGATCTAGGAGATTTCTGGAACATATTGCAGATAATTTCTTGATGCACGTGACTGATGAACTGCTCAGGGAAGGTGCTGTGTGACTCACAAGTGAGCAACAACTGGTGGATAGCATAAAGGGCAAAGGCAACCTTTGCTGCAGCAACAAGGAGACTTGTGGAGTTTAAGACCCTGAGAGAAGTAAGCTAGATCCATGACTTCAGAGAAGTAGGTTTTGACTTGTTCACAGACCTGCTTGCAGGATCCTGTTGGAAACTTTCCTGGAAGGAAAGGAGCCTGGGAGACCTGGCCTGGTTAATTTTCAAGGACAGCCTCGCCAGAGCACAGGAATGATTCATCTCAATGTGCAGAAAGTCAAACAAGATGTCAAAAGGCCAGCATGGATGAACACAGATCTCTTGCCTGAGCTCAAACAAAAAAAAGTGCACACAGAAGGTGGGAACAGAGATACACTACCTGGGAGGATGGCAAAGACATTGCCCACGCATGTAGAAATGGAGTAAGGAAAGGCAAAGCTTAGCTGGAATTGAACGGGAGGTGAAGGATGGCAAGAAAGATTTTCTAAGTACACTGTCAGCAAAAGACAGATTAAGGAGAAAGTGGTCCTGCTGTCAGTGGGGCAGGGGAACTAGTGACGAGTGACAGGGAAAAGACTGAGGTACTCTGCCTTTTTGCCACTAAGCTGGTCAGGGGAAAAGAGGCCGAGAGAAATGGGTTTGCTCAGTCTTAAGAAGAGAAGGCTCAGGGAAAACCTTGTTCTTTACTACAGCAACCTGATCAGAGGACAAATAGAAGGTGGAACTAGACTCTGCTCAGAGATGCATGATGATAGGACAGGGGGCAATGGACACAAGTTTAAATATGGGACATTCTGATCAGATATTAGGATAAAAAAAGTTATCATGAGGGTGATCAAACCCTGGAACAGGTTGCCCAGAGAGAATGTTAAATCTCTGTTCTTGGAGGTCCTCTAGGCTCAACTGGACATGGCGCTAAGCAACCTGACCTGATTAGACCTACTCTGAGCTGGAGTTTAGACTAGAAGACTCTTGGAAATTCATTCCGAACTGAATTGTTCTGTAATACACCCAGGTGGGCTACTGACTATCCTGGCTTACATTCCCCCACTGTCCTCTGAGAAACAAACGCACATGAAGATTTCAAACTCCCAGCATGCCACCAGGTAGCTGGCTTAGTGGTCAGCTTCTACACATTTGTATTGACAAGGCTCTCTTTTACCTAAGTTGGAACTGTAGCATATTTCATTCCTTTTCCATGGGTTGTCTGATTTATATTGTAAAATCCAAGATTGAAAGGGATAAGATCAACATTTCATTGCTACCTGGACTGTTCTAGACATAACCGGTGTTCTCAGCCTCTGATTCAAATATTCAATCGCTGGATTCTCCATTTAGACCCGTAATTATTGCTGCTTGTCTGGTTTGTTTGAATATGACATACCTCCTGGTATTTTGGCTTAAGATGCTGGTACAAAGTTTTCACAGACAGCTCATGTGTATAATCTTTCAATTTCACATACTATGAGACTTCATTTGTCTTCTGAAACTGCACTATTTACCAGGATAAAAGAAAACACACATCTCAAACAAGCTTTGTTTTAGCATATCAGTAAGAACTGGCCATAAGAGCAAAGGCCTTAATGTTTCTTGCTATCTTTAGAGGAATTCAAGGGGATGTCTCCTTTTCACATAAAATATCAAAAGCAGATAAAGATGTGGGCTAACACCATATTACCATGCTGTAGTTTTCTTACTAAGTAACCATAGCTTTCTGTGCAAGTCATACCTACTGCCTGCTTCAGGAATGGGGCAGAAAGCAAAAAGTACACTCACTTCTGTCAAACACAAAGCTTGACTTACCTGCTTGGGCTGATGGTATCCTTGGACAGGCAATGTGGCTGTTGTTTGTCTGAAATAGCTGAGCCTCTTTGTTCATGGAGTCCCAAGGGGATAGATGCCTGCAGCACCCTGCCTCTGCATGCACTCTGTCACCTAGTCCAAAGAAATAAATTGTCCTCTTACATTAAAGGTCTTTTTTCTCAAGGCTTTGTACACAAGATAGATCAAAAGATGTGCTTTTCATGTCCAGTTTCTGAAGTTCTGTGCAGTTAAGGGAATTTTGTGGGGGTCTCAGCTCCATTGACCTTTGTGAGATGCTTGAAGAGAGATTAGGACCTTAATCATATCCAGCAGAAACTGCAACATCCAAATAAAACAGAAAATTACCCACCTCCAGTCTTGCCTATGCTAGGTAATTCAGGCTAACTACCAAGCAAGAAATCTCCCCGTTTACTTTACAAACAAGAAATGTGTTGTCACAGGAGACTTGGCAGTACTAATCTTGATGGAAAATTTTAGAAAAGAATAACGGAAAAGGTAACTTAAGAATAACAGTTGGAACAGCTGAGAGTGCAGTGTAAATTCCCAGGTAACAACAACTCCCTGGTAATTACTCCATCTGTAACTACTTCGAAGGGCTGTTGCACTTCTTTCAGCCTTGTGGCAGTAAGTGGACCTTGCTGTGGATGGCAGGATTTTAATGATGATTTTTTTGTTGTTGTTACTGGCTTAACAGTTAGAAATTGTGGTCTTGCACTCCTTTCAGCACCATGTGCTGCAGAACTGGAGCTAGAGAGTCCAGCATAACTTGTTATAACAGTAAGGGGAATCAGTTCACAAATTCACTTTACATAATTAAAAAAGTCCTAAGTGTATGGTTGTCTATGGTTAAACATTTGCAAAGCAGTTTGAGAAACTTCTCATCCTCTTTCTCTATAATACCATCACTTGGGGAGGGGTAAAGGGAAGGGAGGAAAAAAAAGGAGAAATAAAAGGCAGAGACAGTGTTGAGAACTTCTTCTTTATTTTTGAAGCTTTATCAGTTCTCACATCAGAATGACAGAAAAAGAGAACTGTGATGGAGAAAGGATGATACATCTACAAAACTGCCCTAGTGGTTTAGTACTTTCAGGGGAAATTCAGACCACAGAATCTGCTCTGCTGTACTTTTACTACCCTTTGGAAGGATTTAAGATTTGTAAGCATTGTCAAATGAAAGCTTTGAAAAATGCCTCACAAAATGCTAAAAAAAAAAAATATAGTGTATGCTTGATTTTAGACAAGAACCTGTGATGGCTGTTGCCCTAATGCAGTTCTTTGTGGGCAGGAAGACAGATGAAAACATCAGCATGAAAAATTTCAGGCTTGAAAGTTTACAAAGTGCACACCTTTGCATGGGCAGAACTGGTCAGGCTGCAAGGCATTTGTCCCTCGAGTTGCCATTATCTTTCTCTGCTATGGGTATGCAGACAATGTCGTTTGCTACCTTGGAGAATGTGATGGAAAAGTGTGGTGCCTTGTCATATTTGCATTACCAAAGCCAGTTTTACATGTTTCACTTTTTTTACGTGTATTTGTAACCGTGTTGGCGACATCTACGTCTTGGGTTGATTATTTTTTTTCTTGCAAACTAATCACAGAACTGCAGAGTAACTTACATGGGAAGAGATTTCAGGAGATCATCTTCTTCCACCTCCCATTATATATCAGCAGAGAACAGCATTGAAACATTAAGTCAGAGAAAGGAAATTCAAATCCTTGCCTGTTCAATTGTAGCCATATGGGCATAGCACCCTTTTCTTCCAGTGGAATCAAGCTTGTTCCTTCACTTTTTATTCATTTTAAGAGACACATTTTCAGTTAATTGTCTTACTTCATACCTAGTTATAGTAGCTCTTGTTCCTTCCCAAAATGACCGTGCTTCAGACTCAGTAGAGCGCTTTAAGTACGCGCTGAGAACCTCTCTGAATCAGGGCCTGTGCTAGTAAATATAGCTTTTATTGTTTTCTTCCTAATCCTCTGACCTCCAGAGAGAGGAGCAAAGAAGTGTTCTTCCATTGACAGACCATTTTAAATATCTCGCTGCTGTAGCACCACTTTATTCTGCCCACAGTCTATTTCTTGCTTACTGGCTAAATGTAATCAGTTAGGGTCTAGTACAGGTGAGTCTTTCCCATCCTGTAGCATACAAGTCCCATTTATGCCATTAACGTTCTTTTCATATTTACACTGTTCTTTTAAATGTCTCTTTCTTAGAGTCACAGTGGATGTACAACTTCCTGAACCAAGTCAGGACTTGCCATATCAGTTACTTGATAGACTACCTGGTTAATTTGCCACTTTTATCTATGCCAGGTGTGATTTCCCCCCCACACACCCTTGTGTTCTGCTTGGTCCTGTTCCTTCCCTATCATTTAGCAAGAGGTGTAACACTGCTCAATTTGCCAGCGAGAATGTCATGCATGTTACTATAACATTTTGCTTGCATAAATGCTTACTCTTCCTGTTAGCTGCAGGAAATAATTTACACATGTGTTTTTTGTCTTATAAATATTCAAGGTCAATCTTATAAATAGTGAGTCAGGCCATTAGTGTGTGTTTTGAGCAAGACTGCTCATTTAATGAGTCTGGACTTTCATGCAGATGGCCTGGAAGCTAAAAGTTGGAGTCGTACTGTACTGGTCTTCTCTTTGGTTTTTCAATATTTCTTTCCTTAAACTTGCATATTCAGAAAGGAGACCCATGGAAACAGAATGGTGCAGAAGAGGAAGTGAGAACTGCTTCTCCATGTCAGAAGAAAACTACATCAGTGGCTGTTCATTTCATCAGAGCTGTTTTCCTATCCTTGATACAGTCACAATTCCTCATGTGAATTGGGGCAAATCAGAGAAATGAGGAAGAGCAGTTACAAATGAGCTGGTTCATAGGTATGCCAAGAATGTTTCCCAGCTGTTTCAACACCCATGATATCCTATTAAATAGCCAAATATGTTTCCATTTTATCATAGAATCATAGAATCATCTAGGTTGGAAGGAACCTTTAAGATCATTGAGTCCAACCATCAACCTAACACTGACAAAACCAACACTAAACCTTATCCCTAAGCACCACATCCACACGGCTTTTAAATACCTTCAGGGATGGTGACTCAACCACTTCCCTGGGCATCCTCTTCCAATGTTTGATAACTTTTTTGGTGAAGAAATTTTTCCTAATATCTAATCTAAACCTCCCCCAGTGCAACTCAAGGCTGTTTCCTCTTGTCCTATCACTTGTTACTTAGAAAATGAGCCTGACATCCATCTCGCTACAAACTCCTTTCAGGTAATTGTAGAGAGAGATAAGGTCTCCCCTCAGCCTCCTTTTCCCCAGGCTAAACAATCCAAGTTCCCTCAGCTGCTCCTCATAAGGTTTGTGCTCCAGACCCCTCACCAGCATCATTGCCCTTCCCTGAACATGGTCCAGCACCTCCATGTATTTCTTGTAGTATATTCTTTAAAAAGAAAACACATAGAAAATGACTGTAATGCTGAATAATTGGATCAGTTCCACTGTGCAATGCAATAATTTAGACAATTTCCTGTGAATGGCATGAGGTAATGCCACGTCTCTCATTTTGAGCACAACTGGAGACATATCCTCTATAAGCTGCAGTGATGGGAATTGGTAAGTCATGTGAGAACTGAAATCTGTTCCTTACAATTACCCGACATAATTTATCCAACCTGATTCCCAAGTTGCTAGCCAGAAAGACTGAGGGGATAAGAAGTAACATCTATGTGATAGAATTATTTAATGTATTTTGTAGACAAATACGTTCTTAGAGCCAGACTTTTGGTATTTGCCTCAGTTTTGGAAAAACCATCTCTGGAAATTTGGGGACTGATTTTCAGATGCTGTTTCACATGGTTTTTCTCTGCTGTCTGGTAGGTTAGAAAATCATGTACAAGGAAGGGTGTCCCAGAAACAAGGCACCCCAGACTGGATGCCTTTTGTAAAAGTGGTTGACAGATTTAGCTGGTAGCTATACAGTATCTAGGTGACTTCCAGCTGTGAAATGAATTGATAGCTCCTGGCAGTCAAGTCACATGCCCACTGTAAGTGTTCTTAACCAGGCTGTTTTACTTCCAAAGTCCGCCCTTGTTCCAGAAATAGAGGTGCCGGAGGATGATGGGAAGCAATGTGATCTTGAAATTTTCCCACAGTCTTTGCAAATCCAAAGATCCTGAAATCTTGACAATTTTTAAATTCCAGCATAATTAACTTGAAGACTTCATAAAACTTGAAGTGTTTGAACGTTTCCATAAAACACACCTTATCTTGCAACAGAAGTACTTTTGTATTACAGTACCCCAATAGGTTTCATTTAGATATGTGAATCTCCTGGGCCCCTGTAGAAACTCAAGAAAATATAGAAGCCAGACCTCCACTGGTATAAATTGTTGTGTGTCACTTTACTTCAGCACCCAGTCTGTAGACTTTGTAAATGTGGTTAAAAGGGCAGCTCAGAGAATGCTGTTGCTTAAACAATAAGCAGAACATAATGAGTGAGAATGCTTCCTGTTTCCTTAAATGACCCGAAGGGAAAAAATGAAGGTATAAAACTGAGACTATCAGACATTCTTAAAAAGTGCCTTTTTGAGTAATAGAGACAAAGTCAATTCAGAAGTGTAGAAAAACTCACAGTAGATTTTCAATTTATTGCACAAAGTTAAATGAATCTTATATTCTTCTTCATGTAAGTGAATAAACCCTGCATTTTTCGTAAGATTTATGCCTCATCATAGGCAAGGTTATTTCAGTATGCCCCAACCTGCAACAAAGCCATTCTCCTTATATTGATCTTTATGCATATAGTTTTCTCTTTCTCTGGTGGGGCACTATTACCACAGAGCACGCAACTCACTCTCTGCCAGGTAAGACAGGAGGCAGGGACCTTTCCCTTTGTTATAGACAGATCTTTCTTTCTGCATCTCACAACTGTGGCTGTTGCCTGTAGCTGTAGCCGTTCTCTATTGTTTCTTGTTCCTTTACATTTATAGAATAAAATGAGACTCAAATCCACCATTTCTGCAGCAAAATGGTGGTGAAGATGCCTTGCTACCTCTGGACTGCTCTATGTCATGTTTCTGAAGGTAGAGCGAGACTGCAACGATTTTTACTGATGGATTCAAATATTTGAAAGCTAGTAAGGCCAAAGGGCTTTCTGAGAAAAGAAAATGTTCTGCTTGCAAACTCCATTGAAAGCCAGCTGGTGCTTCGTGCACTTCCTCTCGCTAATGGTGAATGTGATACCGCTCTTCTGGCACAGAACATCTTTTTGTGTGCGTAAACTATATATTGTACTTGCAGGCTATAAATTTCAGCAGCATGGACATAAACTGGGCAAATAAACAGAACAGTATTTTGCTGTTTCATGGGACCAGATAGTTGCTCGTCCACTTTGAAGCATGGTAGGTGAAATAATGTGAGATCAGCTCACAGAGCATTTACAGCTGGAATCAAAGCTCGTAATACAGATATCATGCTGAATCAGCACCAGCAGAAGGCAAATGAAGGCAAGATAAAGCAAGAGCTGCTCAAGCATTGCAAAAAGAGCTCTGTCTCAAAATCCTGTATGTCAAAAATAGAGCGACAAGTTCAAGAAAATTCTGTTTACATAGGACAAATCTTCTGCAGCTAAGGATCCAGATAGCATGTGTCAGTTATGCTGGCTGTTCAGCAAAACAAAATCTGTTAATATACTGCAGAAAAAAAATAATTTATTACTAGGAGATAGTGTTTCACCTAGGCAATAGCTACTTAAAATTTACTGAGTTCATTGTGTGTGACATATAAATAAAATAAATTCGCTACATACTGTGGATGTAATGAAGTACATAGTTAATATTTCTGGTGTACTAGGAGGACAACTGCAAGTTTGTCATTGACCCCACAAGCACTGTTTAAAAAAATCCAACCACTTTGTATGTTAGGTATTTTTAACACAGTTCTAATCTGTGTTCAATATCTGTAAGACAAAATTTCTCTTAGCAATTTTTTGCAAGTAGGTACGACTTTTGATTACATACCTAATGAATTCAGTACTCCACTTGCTGGTATTATATAAAACAGACATCTACTGGCTATACTGCATGTACTTAAAAGATGCTCTTCTTCAACTTCACCACTTTTTTTGTGACTTCTTTTGACTATGACCTTAGTTTCAGCTATCAGAAGAGATAACATTGAGGAAACACCTTGTTGTGCAAAAGGTTTTGTTCACAGAATTAAAATTTGTCTTACTGTGACACGGATAAAATAAAAATATGCCCTCTATCATTTTCAGCATGAGAAGCTAAGTCTCAAGAACTTCACAAACTGTAACACTGTCAAAGTGATTGCATCTTCAGAATGGTTTCAAAGAGTAATGGAAATACAGAATAATGCTGAAGTTATTTATGTATGGTTTTAAAGAAGCCCTGGAGGTCACAGTGACCTTCATCCATCCACCTCTGACATAAAAGAACAATTAGAAGATATTTTCTACTCTTGACTCAAAGTACAGACATTGACAAACTGTTAAATAAAAAAAAAAAATTACCCCATCATAATTACTAAACATGATGAACATTCCTATTCTGAATATGTGTTATATTGCTTTTCATTGGGACCCCAAGTTTGGTACCCACAACTCTCAGTAGCCAGAAATCTAGTATTACCTGAACAACACTATATTTATGCTAGGGGACTAGAACACCTCTCTTATGAAGAAAGGCTGAGGTACTTGGGTCTTTTCAGGCTGGAAAAAAGAAGACTGAGGGGGGATGTTATCAGTTCTTATAAATACTTAAAGAATGGGTGTCAGGAGGATGGGGCCAGTCTTTCTTCAGTGGTGCCCAATGACAAGACAAGGGGCACAAACATGAAGACAGGAAGTTCCACCTAAACATGAGGAGGAACTTCTTTACCTTGAGGGTGGCAGAGCACTGGAACAGGCTGCCCAGGGAGGTGGTGGACTTTCTGTCTCTGGAGACATTCAAAACCCGCCTGGACACGTTCCTGTGCAACCTGCTCTAGGTGAACCTGCTTTGGCAGGGGGGTTGGACTAGATGATCTCCAGAGGTCTCTTCTAACTCTTATCGTTCTGTGATATTTAGAAAAACTCCTGAAATGTCTGAAAAATGCCCACATGGTGCACCAACACATTACAGTGAACACAACTGAAACTTAACTTCATTAAATACAAAATCAGACAGTCAGAGTTACCTGTACTTACCCCTTGTCTCTGCAGCAGGACTGAAAATAGACCTTCATATGTCAGTGTAGTTATGAGAGTTTCATCACTGAAGGAATGGTGCTCCCCATGTTCTCTCTGAGATCTTACCTCATGGTATGAAAACATTATTTTTGCAAAATATTTAAGATGATCAACCATGAAGAGTGGTGTTGTGTGGAACCTGCAGCTTTTCTAGACAGGTACTGGAGTTCTCCCATGCATTCTCTACAGTGGCAACTAGAGATGCTTTAAACTCCACAACAAAAAGCTTAATCATTCCAATCACTTTCTACCAATACTTTGAAAATAAAGTTTTTGAAACTTGTCCTCTTAAAATGGTTTCTCTGGAGTATGTGATTGGAGGGGATATGCAAAAATAAGCAGCTATGCAAAAGAAACATTCATTCTTTTCCAATTAAGAGGCAAAAAGACACCAGACATGTTGACTGACTGTTTCTACCTGCCCCCATAACAGCAAATCTTGAAATTGGTCATTATACCATGAAAATACCTGTGAGTATTCCTGGTCATGCACCCAGGTTTAATTTTGCCTTTTCTCATTTTTTTGAGCTTCCAGGAATGCTGTTAGCTGTTCATCTATTACTACATTTAGTAAAGATCATTATGAAATAATTCAGTTATTTTTGTAGCTAGTCAATGGCATACTTTTGTACATATCCTCCAAGTCTGGGTTTATTGTTGGCATTAGAATGAACATATTTCAGACCAATTTAGTTCACAGAAGCTTAGAAATGTGGGCTGGAAGGGTCACTGGTGGTCATTCAGTCCAGTTGCCTGCTTGACTGTTTCTCAGACTGAGTCATACTTCTAGCCAAGACTTGAAAAATTCCATGAACTGAGAGGTGTCTCTGGGCAACCTGTTCCAATGTTACACTAGTTTTTGCTAGGAAAACCATACTTTCTAATGCCCCTAATGTACAACATGAACCTCCCAAGCCACAATTTCTAGTCACTGTCTCTGTTACATCATCTAGCACTATCAAGAATTGGTCTGTCATCTTTGTAACTATCCTCCAAGTCGTGATAGGTAGCTGTTACATCACCCCTTAGCCTTCTCTTCCCCAGGTTAAGTAAATCCTTCAGCCTTTCTTCACAGCATATATACCATGGGTCTCTGGTCCTGTTGGTAACCCTCCACTGGACCCTTTCTATTTTGTGCACAACCTTCTTGAAGGGAGACGAGTAAAACTGGAGGCAATGTTCCAGTCAGCCTCACCAGCACAGAGTAGTGTGTGATAAAAAATTTCCTTAATCTGCTAGCTACATTACTCCTAAAGTAGACCAGCACATTTGCCGGGTTTGCCTGATGTGCAGCAAAAGTGCTCTTAGCCAGTCCTTTCCCAGCCATACTAGTGCATGGGCTTTTTCCACTTTTCCTTCTTGAAACTTGTAAGCTACCTGTTGTCCCAGTCCTTAAATATACCAAGACCTCTCTGCGCTGAGACTCTGCAATTCATAGTGTCAGCCCCAAACGCTGGTTAGTACCACATTTCAATTATGTTGCTCAAAAAGTTTCTCTTCATCTAGAGATTACAGAATCCCAGAATCAAAATCACAGAATGTGTTGGGTTGGAAAGGACCTTGAAAGGTCATCTAGCCCAACCCCCCTGCAGTAAGCAGGGACATCTTTAAGTAGGTCAGGTTGCTCAGAGCCTCATCCAGCCTGGCCTTGAATGTCTCCAGGGATGGGGCCAACTACTTCTCTGGGCAACCTGTTCCAATGTCTCACCACACCCATTGTAAAGAGCTTCTTCCTAAGGTTCTGAATAAAAGGATGTGNGCTGTGGAGGCCCCTTCTCTGGAGACTTTCAAGGCCAGTCTGGATGCAGTCCTGAGTAATGTGCTCTGGGTAATCCTGCTTTAGCAGGGGAGTTGGACTAGACGGTCTCTAGAGGTGCCTTCCAACTCTGAAGATTCTGCGATTCCATGATTCCGTCATTCTGTGAATGCCTAATCTAAATCTACCCTGCTCTACTTTAAAACCATTGCCCCTTGTCCTGTCACCACATAACCTTGCAAACAGCCCCTCCCCATCTCTCCTGTAGACCCCCTTCAGGTACTGGAAGGCCGCTATAAGGTCTCCCCAGAGCCTTCTCTTCTCCAGGCTGAACAAGCCCAACTCTCTCAGCTTGTCTTCATAGGAGAGGTGCTCCAGCCCTTTGATCATCTTCGTGGTCCTCTGCTCCAACATGTCCGTTTCCTTCTTGTGCTGAGATCCTCTCCTTTGACTCCCCTGTGGCTCCACCACTATTGATTTAAACCTTCTCTTGTCTATGTGGTATGTAATCCCTCATGGCTAATGATATAGATGGTGACTTTGAGTAAACAGAATGTATAAGTTATTTGCCCTCTTGTTCTTCACAGATTTTGTAAGTGCTGGAGAAAGAAAACAAGCGCATTCCCATTGGATGAAATAAAAATCGGATGTAGACTACATGTAAAGAATAGATACCTGCAATTTATGGAAAAATGCCTTTGATAATGAGGGTTGGATTTTTTCTATAGCAAACTTGGGCACTTGCTAACTCATTTATTATTAATGTGCTTTTTCTAATGTACGTTAATGTAATTTCCTTTACAAGTTACACACTCTGGATCTTCTTACTTTTCCTATATGGGAGAACAATAGCAGGAAGAAGAAATATGTGTGTATAATTTAAACTAAGGAAGGGACAAGTGCAAAATTAAGTGACTTCTAATTCAATAGCACAAAATGTTTACACTAATTTAAATGGGAACCACTTGGCTGTGTGCTAAGAAGATATTTGCAAGAACTGATGTCATGCAAGGATAATGATACATAAGCTACTATCCTATTACTTTTACTGCAAGCTACAAGGAAGTAACTACAGTATCCTGAGAAAGAATGCAATAGACATTTGTTAGAGCACGTCAGGCATTCACAGGGTCACGTGGATGTTGGAGACGGGGCAAACAGTTCCGAGGTCTGATGAATCAGAGATTTGGGACAATTATTTTACTGGGTCCCCCTAATATCACACAACTATAGTTAACATTCATAAATCTGTGTGGCTCTCCCTCATTTTAGGAATCTTGTAGGGAAAAAAATGCTCTATCCACACTGTTCTACGTGTTTTGTAATAATACTCATTTACATTGGATATTCAAACATATACTTGAAATGTTCATGTGAATAATTTCGACAAAAATTTTAATAGTGCCTTGAAGGCAGGCATTTTTTTATTAGAGTGACTTGGGGCATTTTACAAAGCATACATAAATGTCATTAGTTCTATCTTTACTGTTAAATGACAGGACTTAATTTTCAGCTAGGTTCCAGTGACTCAACACACTTAGCCTTAGCTGACAGATTGGAAATATTTTCTAGCTAAACTGCCTTTCATCAGAAAACTAAATTTTTGATGAAATATTCTCCCAAGGATTTTCTGTCTTCCGTGAGGAAGAATAAACTTTTTTGTTGTGGTCAAATCATGGAATTCCTTGAAATCAGTAGAGGTTTTCTTTGTGGTTGAAGTATATTATATTTCAGCTGAAAATAAAGACTTATTTTCTGAATGGTGTCTTTGCAAAATGTTTTCTATTAGCAATGAACAAACTACATCTATGATATATCTTGGCTCTGCAAACACAATACATAATTTTCTTTTTTTTCGGAGGAGGAGAGCACATAGTGCCTTCCCTTCTGACTTCATCCCACTAGGCATCCCGGACAGTAGAGGAAAATAACATTTTGACTGATAAATCTGTTTCAAATGTGACTGTATTGTACCACTTAGCAGGAGCCATAAGACATTGCAGGTATCTTCTCATGGCTTCCTTCTCCTCCTTTCACTCCTTTGACATGATCTTTGAGATTCCATGTGGTAGCAAGTCAACTGGATAACAGAAATCAGATTTAACTGAGTATAAATAGCAGGGTCCAAACTACTGGCTGAAAAGAAACAGACAAAAATCAATAAATCAGTATGAATCTTCAGCAGCTCAAAGGTAACTGCCATGAAACCTATGACGAGATGATTGCACCACACTTTGCAAGGCTTTTGACATGATCTCTCATAGTATCCTAGTACTCAAATTGGTGAGCAAGGGATTTGATAGGCAAATGGTCAAGTAGTCTGATTGGCAACTTCCCACATGAGAACAACTGGACTTCAAATGAGCTATTCCTGGTTTACACCATAAGAAGGCAATCAAATTCACCATAAGAAGATAACCAAGTTATATTCCGAGGTTTCAAACCACTAATAAAATCCAACAAATAGTTAAATGTTTAACATGTCTTGCTGTGGGAAGGAGCAAATAGGCTTTAGATATCTACTGAAATCTCTTATTCCATTGCTCTGACTTTGTGTTGCTTTTTAACTAATTTAGAAAGATCCTCAGTTTTAGCTGTGTCTGCTGCGCCTTACTAACTGCTATTTACCTTAATAGTTTTCAGATTGCATCCCACACAGCTACAAAAAGGGAAACATCAGCTATATTTACAATGTCAAGAAAGACAACATTTTTTTTCCTTAAGCTTTCATCTTGTTTGCTCCCTTAAAAACACTAAAAATGAATAGAAAAGAATTTCCTGGGGAAAACTCTGAAACACTTAGATAAAATAGAAGGAAATGACAGTGAAAGAGAATGACAGGCCTGTGTGTCATGGATGGGGGTGGGAAACTTCAAATTATGAAGCAGAGGGTAAGAAGCAAAGTGTTTCTTCATAGTCAGTGGCTAAAAAGTCATGACACTATTAATCATTTGTATAAGACAAGAAATGTGCATGGCTCTGTACTGTGAAAGATAAACAAATAGATGGATCTGTCATGGGTTTACATTTTAAAGGAAGGGGAAAAGTCAAAGGAACACAGTACTGCACATGTAACCATCACAGCTTTCAAGTTTTAGAGAACAGTTGAAGTTTTTATAAGGTCATGAGTGGCTACAGTTGAGAAACACTTTCTGAATAACTTTTGTCACAAAAAAAAGTTGTTTCAAAGCAACCTATTTCTGTCCTGCAAAGCTGTATTGAAAAATTCTGAAGTCAGAAACAGTTTTACTTCAGAAAAGATTCAGATTGCATTTTGGAATCTATCCTAATTTTTTAAAAAAAGTTATTTTATGTCATCAGGTGACATTACATAAATAAAGTTAAGTTGTGCTTGTAAAGGTTTCTGAGCACCTGCTAGCTTATGATTCTTGCCATCCCTAGCTCTTCATCACTCTGGTGTTACCTATGACTTAGATTTGATCTATACTGAAACATTATGGGGAGAAGTTGGTGTACATGCTACTTACCTTTCTCCAGGTAAGTTGGCTCCTCCCTAGGAAACCAGTCTCCTTGCATAGCCAGCAGAGAAAGAGGTATAAGTGTCTTTGTTTTCTGTGATGGTGATTCACAAGAATAGGGAGAGTAGATTCGGAGGCTGAAACAATTACTGCCCTTCATTTGCTTAAAGGGGATCCTACAACAGCTTGAGCTTGGAAAGCATTTTTCTAAGGCTATATGTACAATCACTTTTCAGTGACACAAACAGTAAAACAAATATTAAACTGCCAATCTCTTTAAAGTGGATTTCAGCCAGCTTTAGGACCATCCAAGCAGCTTTCTCATGCCCTTTTCCCAGTGATGAATTAAGTCAACTCTCCTCTTTGATTCCTAAACTGGACTAGCTAGGGATGTCACACTCCCAAGCAGAAAGCTTTTACTAAATCACAGTGTTTGTGAGTCACATCTAAAAACTGCTGCTGCTAAGAGCAAATTTGGCAGAGGGATCGCATTGTTACACCCTTCTGTTTTGTATATCATCCGCTGGAGTTATTTTTCAGAACAATGCTGAATGCTTATTACATACTGCTTCAAGCATGTCAGTATATATTAATACAATGCTGACCAGCCATATTTCATTTTCATGCGTGTCATGAAAGGACTCAGGAAGGTAATATTTATGTTTTAGACATGCGAGGTGACCCTCAGGGATGTGAAACCAAATTAATTTTAAAGTAGATTAGGTAAGCTACATTTAATTCCTTCTTGTATACTGGTTTTAGGCATTAAATTTTTATGTAGCTTAATTAAAATCCAAAGGGAATTTAATCAAGTCAAATTCTACCTTAGCACCTAAATCTAAAGCTGTAAGAATGGTCCACTTTAAATTCACACCTTCACATAATTCAGATTAATCTACCCAATTCTGACCATGTTGTCAACCTGACAAATTAATTCCTGCTTATTCTGACTTGTTGGGTTTTTTTAATAAACACAACACTTCTAGTCTGGAGGATGCTGGTAGCTGTCAGGGTTCATAATTTTGACATATTGGTGGCCTCAAACCTCAGTACAGCTGGCTAGTAGACTCCCACAGATCTTCACTGAGAAAATAATCAAATACCCTTTTGCTTAGCAAAAAATGAAACAGCAGAAACTACTACCCGTATCAAAGATCAGTAAGGTGCTAAGGAAAGCCTGGACTGTACTAGTGAAAAAGCTTTCTCTGGGACATTAACACAGACAATAGGTTCAGACAAGATCATAAAGCTGCATATGTATGAGTTTGAAGTGAACCTCACAAAAATGCAGTCAAAAAAAGAGTCAGGGCCAGCCAAGGAAGTACCAGCAGCATGGCCCTGGAATAAATCCAAAGAGGGAGAGAAAGATCTAATTTTGGACAGAATGCTGGCGTAAAACAGATTTGATTTTCTGAACAAAGAAACTGCCTCCTGTTGTTTGTCCCTACTGTATTCAAAGAGACAGAATTCTGTATACTTTCTTTGTAAATAGAGAGCAACACACACCCCAGATATCAAACTTTCCAGATTTAACTTGTTTTACATCAAGAGACTTGGCTGAAAACAGAATTATATGCCTGGGGTACTTGATATTTGGTTCTTAGCTACTGTTTTTCTAAAATATGCTGCCTTTGCTAACTCAATTCCCCAGCTTGTTTTGCACAGCTACAAGTGGGTATTGATCTTTGGCAGAAAAAAAATGGTCAAGAATCTAAACACCACTTATTTTTTCTCCTTGCATTTTGTGCATTGATGTAAACAGCAGAAGAAGTCACCATGATCTTTCCCTGCACTACCCCCTGCCAACATGTAGCACCCCTCTAGAAACCACAGAATCACAGAATGATTTCGGTTGTAAAAGACCTTTAAGATCAACGAGTTCATGTGTAAACCTAACACTGCCAAGTTCATCACTAAACCATGTCCTTAAGCACCACATCTACACATCTTTTAAATACCTCTGGGGATGGCAATTCCATCACTTCCCTGGGCAGCCTGTTCCGATGTTTGATGATATTTTTCCTAACATCCATCCTAAACCTTCACTGGTACAACTTGGGACCATTTCCTACCATTCTGTCACTTGTTACTTGCAAGAAGAGACTGACATCCACCTCGCTATGACCTCCTTTCAGGTAGCTGTAGAGAGCGGTAAGGTCTCCCCTCAGCCTTCTTTTCTCCAGGCTAAACAATCCCAGTTCCCTCAG
>VXBO01008186.1:6335-34983 GCA_013400135.1 Rhinoptilus africanus | reverse complement strand
AAAAAACAGGACTGTAAAAAGGCCTTAGTTCTGTTTCATTTAGCTTCTTACATATATTTCTAGTCTTCAAATAATTCTTCTTCCACTTTTTAAGGTTTATATCTCTGAGAATTAGAAACTGAATTTCTCTATTTTCTTTATTACTTGAGTTATTTAATAGCCAACATTCCAGTTGCTTTCTCTTTGTGCTCAAAATCAGCTTAAAATGTTCTCTGTGAAGTCTGATGATGCCATTTCCATCAGGATCTCATTAAAACAAACAAATTCAAGAGTTTACTTATCACTTAAAAGTGATGCTTTCCATTAGAAAAAGAAACTCTGAGCCTCTGAGTTCAGAGTCTTCTGCTTATTCCTTAAATTATAGAGGTATTCCCACTTTCTTAACTTAAATCTTATAACACGTCTGGTTGGTTTTTCCTGTTTTTTTCCATGATGCAGACCTTTGAAACATCTGTAAGATAAGGATTACCTATTCATTTATTAGCTTGTCTGAGGCCAAGCTAACAAATACCATAATCATTCCAGAGATTTCTTTATGTCGTCCCTGCAGTCTGTAATAATAAAGTAACCTCTATACCTCAGAGGACCTGGTAGCTTTTCTGCCCTTGTCTTCTTACTAGTCCTCCACCATTGATTTAACTTTCCCTTTACAAGGACTGCTCTTCAGTGGTGCTGAGTGAAGCATGACCTTGTCAGACTAGCGCCTTACATTACTATATAAAATAGCTCGAGTGCCAAGAACTCTAGATCCATTTGAATACAAAGTACAGCAGCTTCTCCAGTACATATTTATTTGTTTAAATTAATACAATACATAATACATGCTTTTATTATTGAGATAGAAAGCCAGAAAGTAAATATTCACAGATAGTTGGTCCATTTCTTGAGTTGGGACTTTAAATAGGAACCTGGTGTTGTATATGAAATAAATATACACCACATTATTTGCAAAATCTGTTAGGAGTACAAAATGTTAGCTCTGTTACATCTTGTTCAGCTAAGCAGACATGACATATTTTCAAAACTGTTAATAATTATTAAAAACTTCTTGGAATAATAAATATAGTACTTATATTAATTCTTAACTGTACACACATAACAGCAGAGTTCAGCAGCACCATATGAAGAGAGAAACAAGAAAATAGCTAGTAGAGCAACACAGAGTTGTAAAGAGGTGGGTAGAGTAGCACTACTTGATCTTTCCAGTATCTGGTTTTATAGGACACAGCACAGGATAAATTCTACTATAATATCATCATGAGCTGTTTTATCCTTTGAGCTGCTGAACACAGAGCACTTGCCTTTGCCTTCACAGACTGGAGGCTGCCTGGCAGCCAGGAGAACTCAGGTTCACAAAGAGATGGCTGAGGTCTTGTGGCCACACTCAGAACAGCTTGTTCCAGTGTTACCTACAACTTCACTTCTTCAGTAAGTATGTTGTAGTTCTTTACCCTCAAATTTTACTAACCCAAGTTTTCATCCACCTCCTCTGTTCTGTACAGTCTTGCAGAATCCTCCCTGCTGCCCTTAACAGGAGAAAAAAACCTCTGATTTAGAAAACCACATGCCTTCACTTGCCCAGATTCATGATGGTGTGTCCAATTTACCTTTCCTCAGCATGGCTTCTTGAAACATCTCAGGTTGTATGAGTTTGGAAAGCATCTCAGTTGCATGCCACAGTTTCCAGCCACCCTTATATGCTCTGGTGCTCTGCAAAATGATGAAGTTAGGCTTCAAATAATATGCAGAGAATGGTATGGATGTGATTTAAAATAGAGGTGGTGGAGACTGGGCTTTAATTTCATGTGCTACCACGAGATGAAAACCCAAATATCAGAGAAGTGCTAGATAGATAAGTTTTTTTCCACAACATAGCAAGAAGAAGGTAGATAGATTAGGAAGAAGGAAAAAAAGAAAATTTATCCCCAAGGTCCACAACACAGGAATATGTCTACAGGACTTCTGAGCCTCTATTCAAAGCAAAACAAGGAAGCTAATTCCTCAAAAATTAAAAATGGGAAATAACTTTATTATGAGAGCAAATTTCTATAAAGCATTTTCAAAGCTATTAAAAAGCAAAGTCTGTTACTGTCTGTTCCCAAAACGGTGCCAATGTAAATAGCGTGAAAAAAACTTACATTTGAAAAGCAAGATGCTTCACAATGAAGGCTGTTATTTCACTTTTGATTTGTCCCTTGGGGCCCCTTTGTAATGGGTTTCTTAGACCCAGCTGCATTATGTTCTACAGTAGAGAGGACTGTCATCTCCTAATCTCTTTGCTTGGGTCACGTGGCACTGTCTCCTTATCTCAGTAATAGTTTTGTTTGCAATTCCTCTGACTAGTGACTTACGGTTTTAGATGGGTTCTTTGCTATTTTGACATGAATTAACCTTGGGTGTTTGTGAATTATCTTAGTGTTACTACGTGACCGGGCACAGACTCAAAGCCTCATTGTAATGGAATGTTCTCTGCTTTCTAGGAAGAATGCAAGAAAAGAGATTCACATTACAAATTATTCCCAAATAGCATTGCCATACCCCTTTCCACCTGTCTGTATGTGGTTGGCCTTCTTGAGAGGGACATTTCTTAGAGTCAGTGTCTCCCAGCTCTTCACTGTACACATTCCAAATAGGAGCTTTTGTCTGACAGAGACAAGATATTGCCGAGAAGGTAACCAAAAGATTTGTTCCCATTTCTAAGACACAATATCCTAGAACATGCTGAATTTCTACCTGATCATTTCCCCTCTCGTCTAAAAAAAAATGCAGTTACACACATTACTCTAAAAATTTTCTGATTCTTCTTCTTGACCACAATGTATACCTTGAAAGATAGGTAGCTTCTTTTTCAAGAGGAGTTATCTTGCAGTGGAAGCAAGGAAGTTCAATGTATATGATAAAATAGTTCATCACTGAAAAAACCATGTCTGGATACCTCTGAAATACACCTCATTTTGAAACACATCAGTAATTCTAGGCCTAAAGTGACCTACATTCCACTTCAATTTGGTATACACTTTTTATTTTAAAAAAGTCCGTACATCAGCTGTGGAGTTAATTACACTTAGAAGAGTAATCCGTTTGTTATAGCTTCTTCTATCAAGAGCATTTTCTGCTCTTCATTCAGAAAATTTATTATGCCATGTTCAAGCCCTAAAAAACGAAACCACCTTCTGCAACCCCAGAGTACACAAACTCAGTTTTATATGATGAATACGGATGCTGCCTTGTGAGCACTGATTAACTGGCAGGTGTAAGAATCATTAGTCCTGTAAGGTGAGTCATTTCTTATAATGACAGAGAGCTGCAGCTACATGATTCTAACCTTAGTAAGCCATAAGATATGACTATATTGAATTATACCTTGCTACATAGAGAGCATGATAGTAAGGTATTTTAAATCAAGAGCTTGTCAGGTAAGTGAAGGCAGCTGTAATATCTGAAAAAGATGTATCATATATGTGAATTTTAACCTTTTGAGCTGGGATGTCAGAATGACATAGGACTAATTAAATGATTTGTTAAATCTTTATTTTCTTATAAGCAATAGGATGGTATGGGGCTGTTTGCCATTTACCTTGAAGATGCAGGAGTCAAGATGCTGGTCAAACTATTCATGCAATTAACGGAATGTGCTTTTAGCATCTTTGTTACGAACATATAATTGTACGGGAATTAGAGGATGAAAAGTTGGGAATGACACAGAAAAGCAGTGCAAGTGGAATTCTTCTGAAAGGCTTGGAGCTTACTGGTCAAGCCACATTGTTATGGGAAAATTTCTGACTCCAATGAGAAGAAATCCAAATCCAGTTTTCCTCTGTGAGGTACTGCTTGCCCCATAACAACTATTTTCTGGCATACCTTCTAAAATAAAATCTGATCAGACCTGTATATTTCAAAATCATTCTTGCTAGCCAAGACAAACTGAAGAGATAAGCGGCAAAATTGCATAACTTTCTCAATGAAATTACTCTTACTGCTTTATGTGTAATTACTGCAAGACTTGCAGATGCTACAGGCTGATGGTGCTCATTAGATCTATTGGCCTGAGCAAACAGTAGAACAAAATGTCAACACAGTCCATGCTATTTCACTTGAAGAATAGTTGAATACTCCCATACTGACTGAAATATAGCGAAACACAAACATCCCTTGTGCCAGAGGAAAAGCTTCTGTGGCCATAATAAATTACAGTCCTTTCAAAGCCTTACAGAGCTGCCTTTCACTATCTCACAAGACATTAGCATTTCTTCTTAATTTGTTTCCCATTTCTCATTGTAAGTAGTTGAACTAACAGTCACTTCAGTAAATGAAAGTATTTGGACTGTGTTAGTTGTAAGAGTGGCAGCACTTTCATGCACACCATGTTTAATAGTACTCTTGCTTATAATGTGAAATACTTAGTATTTTCAGAATTTTTTTTGAGATGTATGGTTAGAAGTGCTCATATGTATTTAGTCAGATAATAAATCAAACGCTAAAGTATGCTAGTTTTGATAACTAGAAAATTGCATATAAGTTAATATCCCCAGTTAAAGGAAAATAAACTTCTGTACCCACTCCATTGTCTGCTTATACATCCAATGGAAAAGTATAAAAATGTTATTGTTCAATATCTATTGCATTTCTTGGTGACCTTGGACTGCTTTATTCTTTGAATGTATGTGTTTTACCTGAAATTATTTTTATTAATTTGGTTTGTTTGTTTCTAAAGACTACTATAAACTTCCAGGCTTTTGTAAATTATAGTTCATGTTAAAAGCTATCTGGGTCCCATTTTCCAGCTGTTTTAAAATGTCCTTTTTAAATGCCTATAAGCATCGTTTGTTTTTCCATTTTTCTTTCCAGCAATTCTTTCAAACTCTTGTTCCTGTGCTTGAAATACAAGTAATCAGAGAGAGAGTGGCCAAGTCTGGCTTTTTCAAAGGATCTAAAGCTGACGTGTTCTTTGTTGGTCGCAAGGTCTCTCTCCTCTTGCCTCTCCTGTTTGTCTGAATTTCCTTTTCTCTTCTCCAGTCCTCCCTCACTTACCACTTCTTCCTTCTCATTGCAGTAGGACTCTCTGAAGTCCTTCATCATACATTCAGATTTGCCAGGCAGATCTTGAGCTGCATACAGCTTGTTGTCATCATGGTGGTACACGGCAGGGCTGTATCGCTCTGCCTCATAACAGTTGTCTTCCTCTTCTTCCTGGCACGAGCTTCCCTTGGCACTCTCGCCATCCGAATGAAATGAGACTCCCTTCCCTTGGCTTTTCTGAGAAAGATCAAAAGGCTCTTCCTGTTCCAAACTTCTCAAGACATTTGTCTGGGACAGAGCAATTCTTCCTCTTCCAAAACCTTGTAGTGGTTTGAGGGAAGAAGAAAAGGAACAATTTATGTATCGGAAATTTTACTATATCATACATGGTTAAAAAACAAAATGTGAGGCGGCTTTCTGTTTCAAATTTTACCTTTTTTCTTCAACCCAGCTGTCTCCAAGTACATTACTGTTTACGTCTCATGGCATCTCCTTTGAGATGCTGTTAAAAGAAGAACTATTGTATACATTTCACAGCCAGGTCAGGACACAAAATACATTGTGCTGTACATGCCAGACACTTGATGAGGGAGCTAGGAATAAAAGTGAAGTGCCTGGCCTCTTGTAAACTATTTTTGCTAGTGAGCCTACCCACTTCCTCCTTCTTATCTTTTTTTTAAATTAAAACTTTGATCTAAAGTATCACAGGCCATAATCAAAGTGCCAGGTTTTGTACATTATTTTTCCAAAGGAGTGGAAGAGATTTAAATCATATTAATGTGTTTATTCTATGGACATTCTGGTTCAAAGTTACTACTTTAAAAATGAAAAGACAATCAAGTCTCAGCAGTCTACGACCTCCACTATCCTTAATTTTTTCTTCTTTCATCCAGAGAAGCCACTCATGCCACTGAAAAGCTCTATGCCCTAGTATTTCAGCTTGAGGAAATCATTATAAACAAATAATGATTTTGAGCTGTGCCATCTAAGTCTGAATGTAATCCTGGGTCTTGTTTGTCCTAATACTCGTCAGAGTGTCTCCTCTCTTGCTAAAAATCCAGACATTACCCAGGAGGCATCTGTGGACTCAGATGTGCCCTGAGCATTGGGATGCACTGAAGAAGATGATTCAGGCACTGCAGGCATAGTCCATCTTCATTAAAAGAATACTCACAGTGATGGGGTGAGCATTTCACCCAGTAGTAAATATCTATGAAAGCCACTATTTTACTCGCTTTTTTTGTTTTGCTCTGCTCTGGTTTGTTTTTTTTCCCTCAGTAATTGAATCCACTTTCAGCAGGACCTATGCAGCCTCAGTAGATACAGCTGCTACTTTGCAACAGGTTGTATTTGCTAAAATGGCTTTTGAGCAGATGGCAGACCTTACAAATTGTCATGTATCTGGTAATCCTCAAGGGCTGAAGAATCTCTGTACACTGAAAAGCTTTTGGGCTGTCTTCAATTACAAGTAATTTTGTAACTAGCACAATGTCATGGGAGATTTACAGGGGAAAAAAAAAAAGAGCCATTTATTTCATTATCTGTTAGGATCTTTGTAAATCTTACGCCAAATGTCATTAGAGTGTGTGTTTACATACATGCTAGGCTGCCCTAAAGCCTGAATTTGAGGAACACCAAGAAATCTTACCCATGAGAGAGCTGTCTACCCAGAAAGTCTTAACAAACCAAATATCTTGCATACTCAATCTCTCAAAACAATCCTCCCTAATTCTCCCACGTCTTTAGATAACATTGGCACGTGTCCACGCATGAGGCTGACTTTAGGACATGTATCTGGTAGGTGTGAGATAGGAAATATTTTGCAGGATACCCTGGGTAGTCAGAAATCCATATAATTTGAGATGGGGGAGGAATGTCTTCTCCTGTCCACATGCTTCTTTTTAAGCTGGGTCTTGAGCCTTTGGCCTTTGCCTAACATCACCATTCCAGACTGGAATCCAAAAAGCAGTGAGCAAGACCCATGAAATCTTACAGATTTTTTGCTTCTGTCAGCTTTGAATGAATTTATGATTTATGATGTACCTCAAACATGAGAGAAAAACTATAAACTTCTAACCAGATGTGTCTGGGGAAAAATATCTGCTTGTCCATGGCTGCTAGGCTTTGGCCTGCCAAGCCGTGGGAATCAAGGCCCTTGAAACTGTAACAGTTATTGAAAAATAATGGAAGTACACCTTCAGCCAGGAAGATCATGTCATCCAATTGTTCCCCTGGCCAACTACATATGCCACAGCCTCACTACAGCTAAGGGTCTACCAGCTTGTTCCCATTTGTGTCTCAGGGTACCTACATTCTAGGAGAAGCTCTGCAGTCCTGTGGATATTGCATCTTCTCACAGTGATGGATGGGGAGCCCTGGACTTAAATTCAAGAACGTTTTATATGGCTTGATAAATCCTCTGCTCTCACACTACTGACTGTATTCTCCCTAACACCTGACAACAGCAACTAGTGTGCTAAAATTGTTTCCTTTGTGCTCATAAATACTCTCTCCTTCTGTCTCCATCTACTAATCCACTTCAACATGTATCTGTGTGTTATCAGACATCTAATCTAGATATCTGGGATATCTACATATCTTGGGGATCTCTGATCTGTTGCACTAGAGTAATATAGAGAGTTAATAACAACCTCACAGGCTTACAGGATTCAATCTCTTCCAATACCATTGGATCTATGGTAGGAGAATGTTGATCTGTGGTACGAAGCCCATTTGGGTTTAGTGATACGCATCTTCAAATCTCTCAGAGAATAAACTTGCTGAGAAACATTACCTTGAGAATGAAATCCTCTTTCCATGACCCCATGTTTGACTTTCATGTGTCTGGTTAGGTTCCCCTTCAAGGTGAATTTGCTGGGACAGTAGAGGCACTTGAAAGGCTTACTGTCCGAGTGCAAGTGCATGTGTCCCATTAAATTGTGCATTCTGTTAAATTCCTTTCCACACAGCTGTCAAAGACAGTAAAAATGAAAATCATTAGTTCAAAGGGGTACTGCCAACAAGAATATTTTAAAAGGAAACAGAACCTACTCTTCTCAACTTGAGCTCTGGCAACTTCTGGCTGCGATTTGTCCTACTGACAAGAACGTGTGATTTAGTCTGATCTATCCAGGGCCTTCTGCACTGCTGTCAGTTTTTAATTTGGTGACTAGGACACACAGTCAAGGATTCCACAAAAGCAGGGAACATTTTTATAAGGAGGGGAAAGGCTTAAGTGCATAACATGGAATGCTCTTAACTTGAATAAAATTCAAAGTATAAGTTTCTGCCCTGGTGAACCATTTCATTTGTAGTTTATAAATCTAGCCTATAATCAAGAACAATGCCAGCCAGAGATGGAGATACAAATTAAAACCAATGAAGGGTTTCTGTAAAACAGTCAAGCAGAATATTACTTCTCCTTAGCTGGAAATGAAATGGCTGCACATTTTGCTTAAAGCTAGAAAGTGCAATTCCTTTTTTTCTTTCTTTCTGGCTCCCGCATTTTTCTCTGATCCTCTTATCTTCTGTTTACCAACTTCTGTGTTTCAGTGTCTCTGGTGAGTAAGCTGGAATTTAAACAGTCATGGGGCTGCAAGAATGACTCAGCTTTCCCTGAAGCATGTTCCTGCCAGCTCAAGCCATCGATCGTGCAAGTTTTCCTTTGATGAAACAATAAGGCGTTTGTTTTTCATTGTTGTTGTTTATCTTGATGGGTCTTTTTATCCTCTGTTCCCTTATAAAGCAAATGTGTTCTCAAGACATGAGAGTTTGACATCACTATTTCAAGCTTCTAGTCTTACATGTCTTGTAGTCTTTCCTTATCAGGATTTATAATTTTTTCACATTCAAGTGGCTATTTCCATTCTCTGCAAACTTCTGTGTTTACTTTCAACTTCAGCTCTGTCTTTTGGAATGGTTTTAGACAAATACTTTTACCTTTAGATTTTTAGGGTTCATGATCTTTATTATTACATGAGCCAGAGTCACCATTACTGAGTAACTGAAACTTACAGCAAGCAGCATACTCATCTGGATAAGATTACTAAAAAGCAATTAGAATCATAGAATCATAGAATCATAGGGTTGGAAGGGACCTTAGTAGATGATCTAGTCCAACCCCCCTGCCAGAGCAGGGCCACCTTAGAGCAGGATTTTACTTACTGAGATTTTAATTACTGAGATTCCACCAAATTTTTGGTCTAATCTGACATCTGATTTAATTTATTTTGGTAGTACAGAAGGTCTGCTACAGTACTTTTTGACTCTTACTCGCAAAGGCATCACCTGGAATATCTGGATGAAATGTAGATAGTGGAATGATCCTTGGTGAAACAGTACTGTTCTCTTTGCATTTTAAACCACCTCTCCAGGGGAAATGGAAGTAGATCATTAACATAAAAGTTTGCAGGCATATTGTTTGTAAATAAAAAATAACGCTGAGTCAAAGCTGCAAAGAGTCTGGAAATATTCACTTGCTTTTAAAAAAATATTTCCTTCAGCTGCATAAGTCCTCTTCCGTGATTTGCTCTCTGTGATTTTGCTAAAATTAACATTACAGCAAATAAATTTATCAACAAAGTGTTCACTGAGATATTGGAGGGGGGGAAAAAAAGAGTCATTGCAAATGAGATGTGTAAAAGTAAGATATCTGATTCCAAGTGTCATCCATACACTTAGGGAAAAGGACTGTCTCTTCTTTGCATTCAAAGAAACTAATAAGCTGAATGACTTATATCCAGGGTAATGAATGCACCAAAAAACCCATTCTTAAAGTGCTGTGAGGAAAAAAAGAGGAGAAGCACTGATGAGCATAGAAAATTCACAAGGAAGAACAGCAACTGACTATATCTAGGCAGCTGCTGGAATGACATATGACATGTCAATATTTCTCTGGCTACAAGAATGCCAATGATAATACCCCTCTAATATCTCTTAACAGAAGGCTTCTGGTTATCTGCTTGTAGTGTGGCTGACCTGTTTTCTCACCAGCTTTTGGTTTCTGATAGCTAGGTCTTTACTTCTCTATCTAAATTGGTAATCAAGGAAAACCATGTTGAACAGGTGAAGGGCTGGAGTACTTCATGCAAATCTGTGCCTGTATAAGGTATTAGTATTAAAATGGGTCTAGTAGGAGCATTTATATTTTTTCTGTCAAGACAACATTTATTCCTCTTTCTTCATGACAGATGACTTTGTAAAGGATAGTTCCTTACAGCATAGAAGTTTTGTGTCTCTGAATACACGGGGTAGGTTTTCCGTTTTCCAAAGTCAGGCACAGTCTTAGGGATGTGTATTGTGTTCCTGTCCTGAAATCTCCTCTGGGGACATGAGGAAATGGTACTAAAGTGGAGAGGTGTGGCAGGAAAATGAAAGAAACGCAGATATGAAAATTGTTTTTCAGAATGATGGCTCTGTGTAGCATGGTTTCTGGGTAATCTATCCCTTTCAAGAAACACAAGACGACTTTCAGATGAATGTCGATGATCCAGAGGGTGAAGGGAGCAGGTTTTGGGCTCATGTGCTGGAATATAGCAACTCAGAGCCAGCTGGCCTTCACAGCTAGTGCTTAAAGAACAGCCTGAGCCTTCAGAACAAACTAGGAAGGTGTACAAGATTTTCTTTCTCTGTCAAAGCGCAGGGATGTAAGCACTGATGAGCAGAGGGTGAAAGATCCTGAGCCAGTTGCATGGGAGGGAGCTCCAGCAAAATTCACCACAGAGCACCTTAGGACTTAGAGAGATGCAAAGCTCATTCAAGAGATCTTGGGGTAGCAGGAACAACATGGTTCACTTGTGGACCTTTTGTCAGGCTGTCTACTTTAGGTAAAATAGAACTAAAACCCTGAAGAGAAAAACCTCATCTGCAAATCTGCTGAACGTTCTTTGTTCCACTTGCTGGTAAAAAGCTGAAGTATTTCAACACTACGTTTTGTCTTCCTATGCCACCACATGAAGTATCACCTTTCTAGATTTGTCAGTCTGGGTTTTTTTCTTCCCAAAGTACTTATCTCTTACATTTTCTTTGGTTTTGACTCCTGATCTAAAGCTACGAATTTAGATGGGAAAAAAGTGGAGTTCGAAACATTTGCTGCGAAGTGTATTTGGCTGGGATGGAGAAAACTTCATTGCATTTTTTATTGGAGGTCTGGAAAGTTGCTGACTTCAGCCTAAAAGCAACTGTAAATTTCATAGAAGCTTCCTCTACAAATCAGAATTATCACTATTGCACCAGTTGGTGCAACTCCTTCAAACCACTTTGGTGGGGTTTTTTTAAACAGAAATAAACAAGGCAGCATGGGCTCAGGCCTTTAAAGGCTACAGAGAAATTCACTCTTCAGAGAAAAATCAAACAGAGATCCAGGCTGCAGCTGGCTGAGGAAACAGAAGGGACAACTATTTGCTACTCCCTCACTTCAGATAGTCTGTGCTTAGCTGTGATTAGACACATAGGAAAGCCTGGTGTTTTCTTTTGCTGTGAGAAAAAGGTAAAGAAAACCATTGCATGTGGTGAAGTAGAAAGGCTACTGCTGTGCTCTCTTTCCCTTGCATTCTTCTTCTTTTTTTTTTTTTTTCTTCATAAGAAGGGTGTTCCTTTCCTCAAAGAGAGAGGGAGAGGGAGAAAGACTGTAAACTGTCCAAAAGGACCGTGAGAAAACAGGAAGCTTTGAAAAGTACAAGAGAAAGCAAGATGAAATCTATTTGCAGGCGGTTCCCCTGGGACATGTGAGCCATTGTTAAGCAGGCTGTTCATACAGCTATATCCTTCCTTCTGCTGAGGAGGAGCTTGGTGCCAAAAGGCTGCTATCTGGTCATTGCCTTAACCCTCTGAATACCAGCCAGAAATACTTGCTCGACTCTTTCAAGGGCTCTTCCAGAGAGGCAAGGGATGCTCCTAATGCCAAAGAGCAATTCCTGATTCTCCCTTTGCTTATTGTCACAATCTCCGCTCCGTTTGGGGCACTGATGTTGACTCACACCCCTTCAGCCACAGGAGGAACTGGTTCACTTACTTGTTACTTTCCTCCTAGGAACATTGGGTGGGGACAGAAGTACAAAAAATAAGAAAAACAGGTGTTCCTGTAAAGCTTTTGTTACTGGATGGAAAACATACTCGTGGTACTCCAGTTCCTGGTTCAAACTACTGCCATCTCCAAGTTTTAATAGTCTGTCATCATCAAACCCTAACCTGGACACAAACTTCTAGCTAATATGCACATGCCTAAAAAACAGTGTGGGTCCAGATACTGCATTCAGAACAGTTGATCAAACAATTGATTTTCTTTTCTGAAATTTGAGGGGTCAGAGGAGGACTTTGACCAAATCGGAATAAAAAGACAGTTTCACAGGTATTCTCAAAGACTGAAAGTCTCCATCAGACTTGATATGGAACTACCCAAGCATTTCAGTAACAGAAATTATCAATATAGAAAAGTATAAGTCCTACTATACAAAATACCATTTTAATAGGACATAAATTAAAATGAAACAAAAAGTTGAAAGACTTTGCTGTTATTATCTCAAAGTGAAATGCCTCAAAATTATCAAAACAAAATGAGGAAGTAAAAAAGATTAATTTTTACATTTTCCTATTAAAATTATCACTGAATGCCATATTTTCCTATGACATTTTGAAGTTCTACATTTTTCAAGAGAAAATAATTCCATTTAAAATTTTTCACTCAGCTCTGCTTCTTTATGAAATGTTCCTTTTAAGAATATATTTACTTCCATAAAGATGTTGGATGAAGGAGTTCTAGAAATTGCTTCCAGATCAATCTTCAGTTACTTAGGCATAAACTGGGTAATATGGTCCACTCTATATCCCTTTTAGAGCAGATCAAAGTGGGGGTGAAGCCTACAACCTCTGGCTACACAAGGTATTACTACAGTAATGAACCAGATACGCAGCAAAAGGAACAGATGTAACGTTCAATACTGAGTAAGAATATAAACATGAATAATTCATAAGGAAGATATTAGAGATAAGCACGGTCAAGAAAGCCAAAGCCTCAAAGGTTTATGGGGAGGGAGGATAAGAGAGGGAATGTTGGCAAGGGAGGCAGTGAACTGGAATTTGTACAGGATCCTAAAAAGGCCAGATGGTCTCAGAGGTTATTTTGTTTAGCTGCTGGTGCTCTGCCCTGAATTTCTGTCCGATAATTATGCTTGGTCCATTTAAATCCCTTCTGCAGTTGTATTTTGCTGTGGCTTTCTTTGAGTCCTTCCCGGAACTGTCACATAGCATCACTGTGAAGTAGTGGCTGCTGCTTTTCCATGGTCATCTGTGGGGTGCACAACTTGATCTATGTTTTTAGTCAGTGATTCAAGCTATTAAGCACTTAGACTTCTGTTTGGATGGCTGTACTAAGTAAATGTCAGGTATGTTTATTGTCCTCAAACTGCCATGGCATTTAAATGCTCACGAAGCAGAAAAAAATATTTGAGGACGAAAGTTACTGATTTGAAGGGGAAGGGAGTAAACTACAGATATTTACCTCCATTATTTGTACTTCGTAAGAAAGAAAAACAGGCTGGTTTATGCTAATTTAAATGAGACTGCTGTATGTGTTCACAAGTCTTGTTTTTCTAATTCTACTATATCGCAAGATGATAGTATCACAGAAATACCCAGTGGGTTAATGCCTCTGCCATCAGATGCACTTACCTTGCATTTAAAGGGCTTGACATCAGAGTGAACAATCATGTGGGCCTTGAGAGTCTGCTTTTGCACAAAGCTCTTGAAGCACAAATGGCATTGATAGGCTCTGATATTGGTGTGGATTAGGACATGTCGCTTCATGTTGGCCAGCAGAGTAAATTCCCGGCCACAAATTCCACATTTGTGCTCTTTCACACCCTGTGAGAAAAGGAAAAAAATCAGAAAATTCTGTAGATGGAAAATTTTCTAGATCATTTCATCTTCAGTACAGCAATTATGAATTATTCACTCTGCATTAGAGAAGCAGGTAATAAATTATTTCTCTTTTAACATGATTTGCTCAAGTAATGTCTCTTTATATGTTTTTTTCCTGGCAAATTCTTACAATAATCTGAGAAGCAGGGAAGGAAAACAAAATGTAAGCTTAATGAAATAATGAGGGTTTTTTTCAGTCAGTAAATTTACAAATCAATGAGATGTTGTCAGTAGGAGAGCTTCTCTGTCCTACTCCACTGCTTATGTAAAGGATTGGTCAAATGTGTATGCTTTTGTGTTCACGTTTTAACAAAAATTAAAGCTAACCATTTAAGAGACTAAAGTAGTGCTTGCCTTTGATAATTAAACATCATTGACTTCTGAAAAAGGCATAGCCCTCTTTTGGAGAAAAGTATAGAAAGTAATCTGAAGTGACCAAGAAGGAGTCTAACAATGTCACTAAATAAGGATAAAAAAGTTACATTCTATGACGAGACAAAACTATTCACTCTTAGTGGGACATGCACTAACCCTAATGGAGTGATCTCATTTTTTCTGATGTTTACAGAGCATTTCTAGTGCCTTTTATGCCACCCAGAAAATTTACTAATGCATAATTCGATATTCTTGCTCCCACCCATGTAGTCTAATTGCCAGCTCCTCAAAAAGTCATTTAGATGCTATGAAGGTCAATGAATTTACCACTACACACTTTGAGTGTTTAACTTGCTGAAAATAATGAGGATTTACTAGTGCAGTGCAGAGAGCAGTTACTCTTCCTGAAGGCTCCCATTACAAAGAAGACTTGAAACAATCTCTACTTATGTGCCAGTCAGTGGCTTTCACAGTTAATTGCAAAGCTAAACCATGAACACCAAGAGCGGCTTTAAGTGCCTGCCTATCTGATGTGAGCCTGCATTTGGGCAGCTAACTACTGTTAACTATGTTCACAGCTGAATCCACCTGCAGCTGTGCACAAAGAAGCAGAAGCTCTCTAAAGGCTCAGAGGCATTGCGTTTCCTGTGACAAAATACCAAGTCTTAAATTAGTAGAATTTTGCATGGTAAATCCAAAAACCAGGGAATCTACAGAAAGAGCAGAAACTATAATAATGAAGTAGAGCAGAAAAAGCAATTGTGGAAGTAGAGGTTGTTGGGTTTTAAAAGAAAATGTGTCTATAAAATTGAAATGCTGTATCTTTTTGTATTTTTAATGTTTTTCAAATAAAAGCCAAAATCCAAGTGTTAAAGGGAAAATACGGAAAGCAGGAAGCAAAATTTTATAAAATGTGTGGGGTTTTGACTTGTCTTAACAACATTTTTGTAATGGTGGATGAGCCAAATTCAAACATTCTTGAATGGAACAGTTATATTTTTTCTATTTTTGAAAGTGATCTTTCTGGAAGCGTTCCAAAGCCCACTCCTAAACTCAACTGATTCTGCTGTCATTGCTGTCAGCAGTGGCAAGACTGCCACTTGATATGAACTGGCTGGGATTATGGACCTGCTTGTCCACTTTCATTAACTGGCATTCTGGATAACTTATGCACAACGGGGAGCTTTTCTCAGATTTTTTATTTATTTCCTTACATGTCTCATTACAGTGATTGTTCAAAATCTGTTGAGTAACAATATACTTTGTTTTGCTGCATACATACAATTTATTGCAAATCCACATACTTCCCAATTAAAGAAGGAAAGCAATAGAACTGGTTTTCAGTAGAGATTTCAGTTCAGATTCTGGGGGAGGGCGGGGGGTTTACACCTCTAGAAAATTATGCTATGTTACAGAAGGTCACTCTGAAGATAAAACCTAGAAACGGAGAGATGCGAATACAGTTTTGGGAAGTAATCCAGGTGGTTTAATTGGACTCCTGTTTATCGCCAAGTGGGGTTTGTGTGTACTTTCTGAAGACTGACAGAGATGTTTAGCTTCTACTATTGCCAGCGCTGCTGGGGCTTCTGCTTTTGCTCTGCATAAAACTCTCCAGCTGGCAAAGGCCCAGCACGAGGCTCTGCAGAGCAATTACCTTCTTTCCAAGGAGGTACTCCTCAGTAGCCTGCAATCCTTCTGCTACCTTCCCATGGAAGGTGAGGGCGCAACCCATGTTGGCTTACCTTGTGAGTCAGGGAGTGCTGTTTGAGGTGGTGGGGCTGCACGAACTCCATGCCGCATTCAGTGCAGATGTAGGGGCGGATGTCTTTGTGCTTCATCATGTGGTTTTGCAGCTGGCTCGGGTACTGGAAGGTCTTATCACATTCAGTGCAATTGTACTGTATAGGGCCACGGTGGGTTGTTAAATGTCTCTTCAGCTGGGCCAGGGTTGGGAAGTCCAGACCACACTCCACACAAATGTTCTCTCGACCACTCTCGTGCTTAGACTCGTGTGCTTTCAGCTCGCTGGGGTAAGCAAAGCCTCTGCCACAGATCCTGCAGTTGTAAGGCTTGATGTCACTGTGTTGCATCATGTGTCTCTTAAGGTGACTGGTTTGAGTGAAAGCCTTGTGGCACACCTGGCATTTATGTGGCCGAGTGCCCTGGTGTGTCAACATATGTGTGTGCAAGTGGCTCAGCTGCTTGAAAAGCTTGCCACATCGGGTGCAAGCATGTGGCTTAATGCCACTGTGCCCCAGGATATGGGTCACCAAATTGTACTTGGATGTGTAGGATTTCTCACACATGGGACATTGCCAGCGTTTCTGTTCACCCCCAACATCAACATAGTAACTGTCATCTATCTGAAGGTTGACATCTACTCTTTCCACTTTCTGTTTATTTTCACCACTTTCCTTTACTTCAGCCCTCCTGAATGGTGGCTCTGGAGGTCTTTTCATTTGAAAGGGGTTCCTGAAATGAAAGTTTGGGGGCACAATAAAAGGAAACATTAAGCTAGGGTGGACTTTAGGGTAATAAGAGTAAGGAGCCTGCATAAATGCTGGGGTACTGGGCCATGCCATATTAGGCTTCACTGGTTCTTGCTTAATTGGCTTGGCTCCAAAGTGTTCCAGGGTTCTGTAGAACTGAAAACCAAAGTTGCAAAGGTCAATCATCTGGGAATTGTACTTGGGCTGTGCTGGCTGTTGGAACACCAAGGGGATACTGGAAGAGCCTATGTCATTGTGATCCTCAGGTCTGCCTGGTGGTGATGAGGAACCCTCAAGAGCGATGGAGGGAGGCATTTTTGTCGGCATGCTCTTCCGTTTCCGAGACCCTCCTTCCAAGGAACCCTGGAATGTTTCCATGTCTCCAAGAGGAGGAGGACCATAGCGGAAATGTGAGAGGTGTGGTCTGAATTCTTCACCAAATGAAGTTGTTCTGTGTGGCTTTGTAACTGGACTCAGAGGCTGCAGGCAGTGGGAGAAGGGAGAGGCTCGAGTACTGTCCACATTAAAGCTCGTTTCTTCGTTTTTCATCATATTTGATTTTTTATGCGTTGTCCAAATTCCTTAAAACAAACAGAAAACCAGTTCTCTTTATTTCTTACTGTTCTCCTGGGTTTAACATTTTATTGTCTATTTTATTGTTTTGGACGTTGTTGGGTTTTTTTAAATGAATGCAACTAAAGATGTCTTAGGCCCATATAAGACAAAGGCCTTTTAAAACATAATTACATTTGTTAGTGGATAACAAAGAAGCTTTGGTCTTCCTGTGGTAGAATTGGTGGTTTAAATCAAGTCTGGCTCATACAACATCTTTGCAACATAAACATGCTGTACCATGACCCACTACTTCACAGCTGAATCTGTACAGCAATGTCTCTCCTTGATTTAATTCAGCCAGGCTATTTGTGGGCAAAATCTTGTCCTTGGCTGTGCATGCACTGGCTCTAGAAATTGGCGGTGCATCTAAAGGATATGGCAATACAAACAATAATGTGCACATTTATTATGGTTGTGACATGAAAAGCCAAAGCCAAAAAATGTTAAACTTCTTTGTATCATTAACATGTGCTGCTGTGAGAGAAAACAATGGCCAAGTGATCTGAGGACACCGTGTACCATCAGGTTTTGCGCCATGTTTCCTGGCTTCTCTCACTTTGTATTGTGATAAGAAGGTGGAGATTAATTTATTTTCTTTGTTTTAATCCCAGCGATATTTACCTGGCAGATTTGGGGGAGGAAAGACCTTTGACAACTCTCCAAATTACATTCAGTTTTATAGACTTAATCTAGAGGGGTTTTTTGTTTCTAAACAGGTGGGCAAAATCTCCACTACAAAACTAATTATAGAATTAATGTCAACAACCCCCTAGGTCTCCAGAGTAATTGACACCTAAGAGTGCCCCAAGCCTTTCTAATGGTACAGTGTGACAAGGCAGATTAATAACTGCCTTATGGCAAAATTTTATATTCCACTGATCATACATGGAATTTCTCCTGAATTTAGGGTTCGTCTAAAATATTGGTTATGAATTTTGGTTCATCTTAATTAAGGCTGCTACCTTTTGCCTTACCTCTCAAGGGATGCACTTATCTGCATATGTGTGTGTGTGTGTCTGTGTTTGTGTACATGCATCTATCCAGTTAGGCGGAGGTTATGTTGGAAAACTAGACACATTTTCCCCCTGTCATCTGTGACATGTCCATGCTATTTATATCACTGTTCTTGGAAATGATGGGTGGATAGCATGAAGGTGGTTGGATTACTAAAGACTACTGTTTCTTTTTCAGGAAGCTCTGTGCTAGATAAACCTGCTTCTAAAGATAGATGAAAGCACATCGCTGTGACCTAGTTAGGCTGTGGACAAGAGAAGGCATCTTAAAAACCTGCTTGCAAACAGATGACTCCCTTCTAACAAGGTAAACTGTGGAATTATCTTGGAGATACTGTGTGAAGCCAAAGGCTCAGTCACAAAACTTTAAGATGTAAAATGTAGACAATCAATCGATGCACAAAGGAGTAGTAATTGAAGCAAAAATTGCAGGAACTCTAAAATGATGATTCAAAAAACACCTGTAATAGTGGAAATGGCTAAAAAAATTGCTTACTACTGGGACAAGCATCTGATAATTATACTTTCAGTCCCTAGTTGCAATCTAGTGCCTAAGTTGGTATATGCACACTATATATATACACACTCTATATTTGTGTGTGTGTGTTTATGTGTATGTATGTAATATATATAAGTGTGTATGTTCCATCAAAGAAGATTGTTAGGGAGTATACATTCTGCTACCTTTTCTTATCACTCTAACTCCCTGGGAAAAATAAGGAACAGTCAGATCTTGAAGACTCTTTGGGGTTGACTTATTAAAAAGGGAGAAGGGGAAGTGAATCCTCTGAATAATGAAAAAGACTCCACTTTGTTACAGAAGGGAAAAAGATGTGGGGGTTTTTTCCAAACTTCATTTTAAGCACAGGTAGACTCACACAATTTGAACATAAAGTATGCCTGTAGACCACATTTTTCCCATCAAAATAAGGTGCTGTCCTTCAAATGTCCTTCATCTTGTGTATCTGATTCTTTCCCAGCAACACAGGTATGAAATACTTCAGAAAGCCCATAGCAATTGAAAACCCAGCTATGTTATTTACCCCTTTTTTAGATTATTGAAATGCTGCCAAAAATACATAGAAGTGGCAGTGAGTTCAGTCTATTCGCTCTCTTGTCTCTTGGCTGTTGGTTACTCCCTTCTTCCACACAAAATTTCAATCTTTCTGGAACATGGAGTTAAGGCAAAGGCAGTAGAACCACTTGAAATTACCAGAAAGAAGTAATTTCCTTGCACTACTAACCTTTGGCTGCTTTCACTGAGCGTATGGGTTTATTCCACTGTCCATGGCTACACACATCATGGGATCAAGCCTACAAGGAAAAGTGATTAAAGGGTCAGTGATCAGCACAATCAGAGAGGTGCTATATCATTCAACAGAAAAGCGCCTAAAAGCGGAAGGAAAGTACAGATTTGCAGTCTAAATATGAATCACCTTGCTGCTTTTTTTTCCCCTTCAATCTGCCAAACCCCATGATGTAGAAATTAATTGGCTAAAGATTAAATGTAGCATCTCTTCTCATGTCCTTTCATGTTGGTAGCTAACCCATGCTGATTTAAATGGAGGCATGATCTTTACCTTGAGCAGCATTTAATTCCATAAGAGTACTGAGGAAACCTAGAAGAGACTGCAGATTTGACCATCATGCAAGAAATAGTTAAGGAGCAGTCCCTTCTTCTTTAAATAACTTCAGTAGAGAACGTTAAAGCTTTTAATAACACAGTTCCCCGATAATTTTGTTTTATCTGACTCTGGAGTACCTGTTCTCATTTTAATACTCAACAATTATTAAGGGGGGGATGAACTGAAAAAATTTTGTTCTCAGTATTTGCTAGGGACCTTTTATGTTTCCCATATAAGCACTTTAAAAATTCTTTCTTTCTTTAACACTTAGTATTTAAAATGTAATTCTTTGTAGGACAGCAATGTGTTATTCTAAACATTGAGGTTAGTTTAAACCTGGATAGACATTAGCAATTTCAGCTTTTATCAGTAGTATTTCATCTCCTCAGTTTTGAAAACTTGATCTCAAAAGCTCACTGAGACAGAGATTTCCATGCTGTATTGGGACTTAAACATAAAAAACCCTAAACCTAGCACTCCCAAGCTTATTAAAAATTTAATTTCTTTAGAAAAGACAAGCATTGTCACAGTTTCTTTCTTTGTTGAAATAAGCATATTTGGAAACATACTATTTTGAAAAATGGAACAACAAATAAACTCTTTTTTTGACTTTTCAAAAAAAAAAAAAGGCTACAGTGAGTTCAGATAGCTGTTGAGGTATTTCTGAAATAGCGTATCTATGCAGCAGCTAATAATGTTGTTGAGTTAACTTCCATGAAAGAGGAAGAGAGTTTAATATGGAATATGAATCATTATTTATTATCTCATTGCCACTTATCATATTTCTATAGACAAAGGATTTCAAAAAGTATGTAAATCATACTATACACTCATATGCATATGCATATGCGTTTTTACAGTCTCCAGTTAATATTCTGTACTGAAGTCAACACCAAATTTTCTTTAGACTTCAGTAGAACCAAGTTTCTGCTTCCTGTCTGAAAGTACCTTCTGTCTGTAGACTAATAATAAGCCCAGCCATAAAAATGTGAGTTTATGAAGTTTCTCAAACTTAAGCACTGACTACTACTGTTCTGATTTTGTCTTTGGGCAACACAATGATAAAACCAGATGAGACGAAGATGAGTGAAATTGGTATGTACCCTTTGACAAAGGAAAGTGGGCTACTTCATTAGGAAGTTTGCATTTGTGTTGGAAAATGCAATGTAGGAAAAAAAATGTAGGAAATCTAAACGTGGATGAATAGGCTGAACAGCTTCTCTCTGCTGTAAGAGAAATTGCCCATTTAATTGAGCACGCATGACCGTAAAAACCTCGTCCTGTAAGGCTCCTATTTCTTCTCCTCCTGGCTCCTGAAANCTTTTTTCTTTCTCTTCCACTTCCTTTCTGCTGCCTCCAGTGTGTGAGTGAAGTCATGCCGTTCCCCATTTCCTTTTCTATTGGGAATTTCATAATTTCAGAGTGTTGGAAAACAACCNTGAAATGCAACAGCTGTTTTTGAGTTGGATCTGGTGAGGATCAGTGACAAATGAGACAGTATTACATTCCTCGAGCTAAAGTTGAGATCTGGAGAGCTTCAGCCTCATTGAACAACTGGTTGTGGGTTTTTTTCAATCTCTGAGTTTTGTAAACTGCTATTACAGTTTATGGTTATCTTAATAGGTTTCATGGGATCTCCTTCATTCAGTAAACACTTCCAAATAGCTTTTGGGTTTAAATGTATTCAGTCATACAGCTGTTAAACTAAGCACCAAATCCTTTACTTGGTTTTCACTCATCTGCTTTTTATGCAAAATTTGCATCAGCCTCAGGACGTGACCAAAGGGGCTTTACCATGATAATCTCATTTCAGCAGCAAAGCGGCCTTCCCTACCAAATCTACACTGCTTTGAGTTATTTGTCAGATTTTGAAAATGCCAGGAATACCTGTACAAACATGAATGTATCCACTACTGGTAACCAAGTATTTTCAGTTAGTTCTGATCCCTCCTTACCATTCTCCCTGCTAGTTTAACTCAATGGCAGCATAAACCCTTCATAAACCCCTTTTTTCTTTCTCTTCCACTTCCTTTCTGCTGCCTCCAGTGTGTGAGTGAAGTCATGCCGTTCCCCATTTCCTTTTCTATTGGGAATTTCATAATTTCAGAGTGTTGGAAAACAACCATGTGGATGTTTTTAACTTGTAATTTTCAAGTGTACCTTGTCTATTTTGTCGGTTTTATAGTCTCCCTTAAGTAAAAAGTTGGACTAGTTGATAACAATGTCCCATCTCTGTGAAATCTGTGCACCTGCTTGTCATTTATGCAGTCACATTTTTGTTTGCAGGTGCTGCCTTGGTGAATGATGCAGAAGTTCTAAATATGCTCAAAAGATTTAGAATTATTTCAGTACTAGGCTCACTAGATATTTGTTAAAACTGCCATTGTTATTCAATAATGGATTATTGTATTTCTTTTTTTCAAATTAAGACACTTCATTTACTCCAGGCTTAAGTGCCTACAGCCATTAGATGAGGGCAGAAGACAAAAGAACATGTTGAAACCCATGCCAGAACTTCTTTAAAATCAATGTCAACCCTACTCTCTTTTCCTTTAGAGAAGTCCAGGCAACGTGTGTTTTCTTTGTTCTCCAAGCATAAATATCCACATTTCAAGCACATGAATTTGAAAAACGAACTCTAACATATAGTGAATGTATGTTATATGTACATAAACTGAGTACGTGTGAGATATAAACTGAGTATATCTTAATAGACCCAAATCAGCCTTGAAGTCCTTATGCTACATTTTTTTAAGCTAACCTAAAGAATGATTTACATTTTAAATGAAGAGAACACTTTTCCTGCCACAGTGTGGGGCCTAGAGAAGACGGACATTTGGACTACCTTGCAAAAATAAACACGGATTTATGGAAAGTATCCAAAATCAATGACTGCAGATACTGATTAGGAAGACACAAATGTTGGGGAAGCCTTAAAAAAACAGGCCTGATCTGGGAATAATAGGCTTGTGGAGTTTAGTCCAATCTTGTCCAATACCACTTCTAAAAACGCTTCTTTTCTCTCTCTCACATGCGTGTAGACCTGGTGTCAAATTAAATCTATAATTGAACCATCAGCTTAATTGTCTTCTGAGATAAGGCTTCTTGTTTCATGCCTTTTATTAGACAGATGTGTCTGCCTAAATGGAAAACACTATCAAGATAAAGATATTGCCATAAATATTTCTCTTCCCTTTTTGGGTTATCATCATTAATAGAATTGGAATTAGAAACAAGTAAACAACTGTTCATGAAAATGATCTGGAATGACTGAAAACAAGAAGTGGACGAGATCAGTTTTTTTCTTCCTACATTAGTATGATAGTAGTGAGGAGCTTGGTGTCTTTTCACTTCTCCCTGGGAAATTACCTTCATCTGTTGGTATCAGGTTTCAGGATAAAACTTCTTCTTTCCATCAACAAATGTGGGTTTTTTCTCAGCAAATGCTTGATAAAGGAAAACCGGTAACCTTGGTAACTCTTCCTAGGGCATAATCAGATTTCACTAAGGCTTAAGGAGAGGCTTCTAATAAACTCTGAAACTAATCCTTCACAATTTTCCTTGTTATTTGTTATGCCTTCTGTTGCCCAATGAGATATGAACCCACCTATATCATGACCAAAACTTGATAGTTTTAACAACTGTATTGCATACATATGGAAAAAAATAACTTATGTCCTGAGACAATATGTTAGCAGATGGTAATCTTTGCAGAAACTTAATGGAAATCATACAATAACACACCTAAGACACTTAATTGACTAAAAAATCTGACACGCTTAACATGACACAGATGCAACAAGCAATGAACTTTCAAATATATCTTTTATATTTAATATTTTTTTTGGCCTTCACTGACTGTTATGGCCTGTCTTCTTTGCTTCATGTTTGGAGTTTGATCATTTTAGATATTACTTCTGCTTTGAGGGTTTTCCTGTGCAGTGTAGCTGCATTAACATTGTCTGTGAGAGTACATTAATATAAAGAAATGGGTATTCTCTCAGAAAACTCTGCAATAGAAATACCCTCCCTGCATTCTCTTTATTATTCCCAAATTTTAACATTTTAACTTACATCATTTTTGTTCTATTTTAGCTGGAAAATAAAAAAGTGTAAGAAACGTACCCATTTGCCTGCGCTACCTCTAGATTGGCTTTTGGAATTACCTTCAATATATGCGTAACTTGGTTTTGTAGTCAGTTTTCAAGGAACAAGACACTATGCGCACTTTTACAGGAGTCCAGTTATTTTGGTATTTCTTGCAACAGAGAAAACACTTAAAATAGTATCAGAGTGAATGCACATTCACTTTTCCATAACTTACAGTCCATTTTTGCTTTGATAATTATCGAAAGACTTGAACTAGGTTCTGAGATTTCCTCTGATGAAAGATTGGAAGAGTCCCACCACACCCATGCTGCCAAAGCTGGGGAACTGTTTGTGGCATGAGATGTGCTTATAGAATGGTTTATGGCATAATTTGCTTTTCAGTGGTGGGAATGATTAGATTTAAAAAAAGAAAGTGCCTGGTGCTGTAGTGAAGTAGGTGTAGATATTTTTCTTCTCTTCAGTATGAATGCTGTGTTCTCAGTTTAGCAAAACGGTTTACAATACCTCACATTGCTTTTATGTGTGCTCTGTCCTTAGTTCAGCAAAGCCTTTGCAATCATTTTCACTACTTTTCTGTTGCCTAACAACAAGACAGTTGGGTGGAGGTCACAGAGCAGTATGGCTGGGTTAACCACTGAATGACTGCAATAGGGCCTTATTGGTAATGGCCCTAGCAGTACTTTGGCCTCATGGAACATCCATCATCATCTCAATGTACATATGAAATGCCCTTTGAGTACAGTTTAGGCTTGCTGCTGGTTTGGCTTTTTATTTCTCCTTTTCTTATCCTCCTTTCTCCTTTTTTTCTTTTTTCTTCCTCTTTGTGAGTTTTCTAAGTACTTCTCTTATGTTTCCTTCCCTCTTCGCTTCTCTATTCCATCTGTGGTTTGTTCCCTCTGTGCTTCTCTATTCTATCTACTAAAATGGTCAGCAACACATAGGTAACCTGGATAACAAAGTGGATGTTAAGTTCACGTGCTCTGAAGTGTCTGTTTACACAACACCCCCCTAAACCACAGCTACACATTGTGGGAGCCTGCAAGACACAGCAGATTATTCCTCCATCTGCCTGATTCTCTGCTACCAGCAGGGAATTCAAGGCTGCTTTGGAGTGGGGAGAAGGAACAGCCATTGAGTGGTGGATCTCTCCCTCTGGATCTACAGCACAACGCTGCCCCATCTGCCCACAGCAAGGTGGGCTCTAGCCCAGCGTCTTGCCTTTCCCTCCACAGAAACATGATAATTATAGCCTGAAATAGAGATGCTGGTGAGGTACAGGAGGATGTAAAACCATACGTATCAGCTTAGGCTAGTAGTGCAGCTAACCCAAGATATCGGTCTTGTGAAGAGTATAAGAAACAGGAAAGAGTATCATGACAACTTTCCAGCATGGTCTTCAGGACTCCAGCTTTCTGTGACTCAGAGATTTCCTCATCCAAAGATGTTGCATTCTGATTTTTTCTTACTCCATGAATGATGAATGTGGATAAAAGTTATTTAATAAAAATCCAAAAGTCCACAGACAGCTGTTTCCTGTGGTCTGAAGGGCATACGGAGATAGGTACTGTGTCCTGGGGAAGTGGGATATCTCTAGGTGCTTTGGTGGAGAGTCTTGTACCCCCAGGGATTTAGAGAGGAGACAGGGCAGTGAGAGCTGCACTGTGCAGGAGGACAGATCCCCATCTATGCTCTTCTCAACCTATGTCTCCCTGTAACACTTCTATTTCTTCTCCTTAAAGTCCCCTGAAATTCATGTGTACTGTAGGTTATTCCATTCGTGACCCACTTTCCATCTCCCCGTCAACTCTCTGGGCAGCTGCCTCTGTCCTGCTTCAGGAGCATTTGGGCACAGGTATACTGAATTTCCCGACCCTGTTCAGGGCTGAAAAGGCCTGATTGGCCATGATGGTGACACCAGGAACACATATAGTAGTAGAGTTTCAAATCTGCAAAGTTTAACTGGTGCCAGCAGATCGAGTGGAAATGCAATTTGATCCTGCCCTTACTGGTTATAGGAATTAACGATGGGTTGGCCAGCTCAGTTAATTACTCAGAGAAACAATGGCAGTAGTTCATCCTAAATAACTGTCCTAATTCTCTCCCTGGCATCATGCATATTGTACTGGAATCATTATGGAAAATCTGAGGTGTTGCTGAAAACAAGAATTAGGATTTGGCTGCTATGAAGTGATGTCAATAAGAAAAATTTCTTCCTTTTCTTAAGCGGATAAGGAGCTCTCATGTCAAAGGCTGGAACCATGGATGTGCCTCTGCCTTTATAAAGTATGTGGAGTCATTTTAATCACTGTTTATAGAAGCCCTATCATTCCATCCCTGTTTCCTGTCTACTTCCCTATCTGCCCCTGCAAATTGAAATAGTACATTTTTGGCACCATAGGAATCCTATGGATTAAATAGATTTTCCTCTGGAAAATTATCTAATAACACTAACATGGTTTTAGGACTATTTTTTGCTTACCATGCAGATATTACGAGTCGAGGTGAACAGCAGAACTGAAAAACAATATAAACACAAGTAAGAATCTGGTAGTAAAATAGTAATATTGAATATATTGTGAAGTCCTTGAAAGAACACTTTGGACATAATCTTTCCATCTACAAAGCACAATCATCAAACACTACAGAGTGAAGCAGAGACAGAGGGGTTTTGAGATGTACAGTATTATTATTTTAAAACAAATAGCAGAGCTATGCAGAACACCCAAAATTAGAATGATTAAAAAAGCATGCCCTTCCATAACCCTCATGCTGTCCTGCTTGGGCTGTTGTTTTGAAAGTAAACCTTTCACTGGCATTCATGACCTTTAAAAGGGAAATAGATTGAGCTTTCCTTCCTACTGTAATCCCAGTGTCCTTATCACCTCTATGGAGGCCAGAGAGATGGTCTGATCTTCTGCCACCTCTTTGTTATCTTAAAGAGCAGCTAAGGGCCACCTTCAGCCTTGGTTCTTCAAGTCTACTGGCACCCTCCTACACCATTAGCAGTTAATTGCACCTTCTGGGCATTGCAAGTGAAAAGTAACAAGTACCCCAAAAAAGAAATTACCAGGTAAAACAAGCACATGTGATCAAAGGGGGGTTTATATGGGAGAGTTTTCATATAAAGTCTCCAAAACAGATTAGTATTTAAATGAAAATATATTTTTATTAAACATGGGGCAGTATGATTATTTTTCAGCAGGACCACTGCTTTTTATATTTATTTTGCATTCAATCCTTTGTTTCACATACTTCAAAACTCATGGTGAAACTGAAGGTTGCTGAAGTGGTAGGTATCGTGTGTTCCAGTAAGACATGCTATATCCTACAGGAACTGAAAGAAGTGGATTTCATCCAGAAACTGACAGAATCAGGAAAAATGTATCTGCTACTGAACACTTACTTCTCTTTGTGTCCAGTTCATTAAAAGCAATTAACAGATGATGTTTTCCTAATCATTTAGGAAAGATGAATAAATTTTATTTCAGCTGAAGTTTGAGCAGAATTCTTGCTGGGAAAGCTGCTTGGCTGAAAAGACTGATTAATCCCTATTAACCTCTATTACTCACATTCAATTAAGCTGGTTCAGTAGTGACTTAGGCATTTCCCTCTGAACAGAAGTTCAATAGGAAACACAGCAAAGGAATTAGAGATGTCAGTGCCATTGCTAGGACACCACTGTGTTTATTCTGTTGATACTCAAGTAGAAAAAAAATTAGGAAACATGAGCAATGAGACAGAGTTAAAAATGGCTGTTTACTGGGGCATTGGAGGAAACTACTTTTGATACGTCTGCACTGTGATAAGGGACCACTGCTTTCCAGACTGCCAGAGCATAAAATCTGTGTTAAAGAATTGCTTTAACCATGCTGCATATGTCTTTATTGTTCAGAAAAATTATCACCTTCACGTACATCTCACAACTGCCTTCAAATGAGGGTTCATTTTAAAAAATCAGTTTATTTTGTTTAAAATGAAATGTGCTTAGGTCTTCAGTTCCAGCATAAAATGGCATTTTTGACTGATCATATGAAGTGTCTGCAAAGAACTAATTTGAGATAACTTCCTCTCTTACTTTGCCCTTCACCTGTGATGCCAAACTTGAATCTTCTCTTGACTGAACAGCAAAAAACAAATGCTTTCCTTCTCTGATCCCCAAAATGTATCCTGCATATTATTTTGTTAACTTCTACAAAGTTTCAAAAATAATAATTAGTGTGTTGCCACAACTAAAGAAGGTCTTAAATTTAATATAAATTTTATGCTGCTTCTGTGATTTTGATCAACTGGGAAACAAGTCTCTATGTAAATCAGCTAACAGGGAGAAATTCTTGAGGTTAATTATTTAAAACTGAAACAGATTTTAAATGTCAGTTTTACTGAATTCAATAAACTAGCATAAGGAGTGGGAATGGCAGTTCAGACTTAGCCAACTGTTATCAGCAGATACTGGAACAGAGACTAGAGCTACAAACAAATAAGAAAT
>VXBO01008185.1:0-14504 GCA_013400135.1 Rhinoptilus africanus | reverse complement strand
TACTACTGGCTAGGAAGCAAGAGCTGTAAAAGTAACTCGGAAGTACACAGGCTCAAGGCCTTCCTTTGGATTTTTCTGCTAGCCATCAAAGCTATGCCTAATCGCAATGGAAAGTGATGATGGAAATACTACTTTGCTCTCTGCCAAAATGAATCTTCCCTCCAGCCGAAATGGNTGAATCTTCCCTCCAGCCGAAATGGCTTAGCCAGATCAGAGTGGTATAACTTATGCTTCCCCGTGCCAAGTTTTCTGATCCTGGCTGCTGGAACAGCTCTGTAGCGATTTCTTCTACATAACGGAACATATTTCTTGCTCAGAAACGCATCAGCTTCTGGAAATAAGGCAACTATTCTAAAGGCTTTGCCTGCAGGTAAAAGTTTTAAATCCGCTTTCTCGACAGTTCTGCCCCAGTCCACGCAAATCAGGATGCACTAAGCTGATCACAGTTCTGAGATTTTCAGATTTTACTGCCAGCTGTGCTTTGGTTTATGTTCCATACTTAGACAGCTGCATATAATTGAGAAAGTAGGTAACACAGAAAGGCTGTAGCAAAGACACACCTATATTATGGCATTACTATTTACAAAGAGGAGGCAAGAGTGTTTGCATCTTAGGATAAGGAAGATCCTGCCCTTTCTCATTATCTTTTGTCACCTCCTAACAAGATTAGGATTGTTATATACGCAAATATGTCCCCTGTTCTTGATCATCAAAAGAAGTCATTAAAAGCAAAACAATACCCTTCATGTGTGAGAAATGGCTTGTCACTACACTGACTGCAATCTATAAAATTTGAGTTTGCCTAAATCACAAAACATGTTTTCAGCCAAGACCCCACACAGCTATTGATCTTTTTTCTGAATATTTCAAGCCACGCAATGAAGTCCCTGGTACCTCCTGACTCCATGAACAGATGGACAGATCTCCCTTTCTCAACAGAGAATATGCTGCAATTCAAAGGCACCTTCCTGCTTAGACTAAGAACTCCTCTGTGTGTAACAAAAGCCAAATCCATGCCTTTAGACAACATCCATCTGCTATTTAACTTCATGGTGACCGCTATCTTGTCAATCAAGTGAGAAGACCCTTCACACTGGTTGCAGCAGAAGAATTACAGCATGTGGCTGAGCAGCTCTGACACTACCCAGAAGAAAGCACATAGAATTATGCATATTTCAAACTAGGCAGCTATAAGGGTGAGGCTCAGTTCCAAATGAAGACACCTATATTTACCTCTCTTTATGCAAGGCAGGGCAAAATCCAGTTGCCTAAACATCTGTAGCTATCTCAGACTGCCCAGGATATTCTGCCTGCCTTCCAGCCTCTGCTTCAAAAGACACAGATGTCCTATCTACAAGTTTCAAGCAGATTTTTTGGGTACCTAGAGGATATCCATGTGATTCATACATAGATGAATCTCATCCTTAGGTTGCCAAGCTCCCAATAGTCAATGGAGACCTAGTCAATACAGTCCCTGGAACAAAGAACAGCTGATGGAGTTTATTTAATTGCCTGAAAACAGATATTCAGGAACACATGAGATGCTTGGCCTTAAGCTTTTTATAGAGCTCTTTAAGCTTCTGGCCGTTTCAGAATGATGCATATATCCTGCAGGTCCTGTGTCATCACTGTGAGTCCCATGCAGATTGTCTAGGGTGTCCAGGGGTGCCTTTAATGACACTAAAGCCGTATGCGTGGGTTATGGATTCAATCTCCAGCTCTATAACTGTGAGCTCTGATACTCAGTGCACACCTAAACTTAGATGGTTTAATCTGGATATGTAATGCATGCAAAGCATCCAAGTACAATAAGCGAGCAGACACGAGCATAACAAAAGGTCATTTTGATGGAAGTAAAAATTAGATTTGGTAAGTCTCAGAAAAGAATTAACCCTACTTATTATAAAAAAAGTGAGGAAAATAGAGCACTTGAGTGTAACAGCTTCATACAATAAGTAAAAAAAGTTGTGATGGAAAAAAAAAGAAATAAATTTCTAAAGTCAGATTAGATAAAATGAACAATAAATTCAGGCTTGTAGCTCTTGAAATTATCATTGTACAGAAACAGTTCACTCAAAAATATTTTTATTGTGCTATCATTAAATATGAATGCCTCTAAACTTGCTTCAGAAGATGAATTAGCATAGTTGTAATAGTCTAGAATGACCTTTGATCTAGTACAAAAAATTATAAAAGACATTTCCCACTTCTTTTCACTGGGAAGAAATTAGGTTTGGAACTGCTTGAGCTTATGTATTGTTTTATTAACTGGGCCTAATTGCCAGTTTATTCCTCTATGTCCTTATGTGACCTACACTCATCAGCTGTAGAGAAGGAATGAGCAGAGAAAATTTATTTTGCTTCCTAAATATTTTTCAGTCTGTGTCTGGAGCAATTCCCCTCAGCCACTTCTGGTGTCAGCAGGTATAGTAAAACAAAATACCTAGGTGTGTACTGGATATGTATTTGAAACACTGCAGTTATATTACCTAAATATCTCAAACACAAATTGTGTATATGTACATAAGCTCTTATTTTTTCCTTGAATGAAAATTAATATTGCACAGATGTAGGTGATCTACTCATGAAACAGTACTCTTTCTTGTTCATGTACTTAATTAATTAAATTAAACTAAACTTTCACAATCACACAATTCCCCATCTTCAAAGCAACCTAAACTCTTAGAAGTGTAAGTTCTGTTCACTTAAGAAAAATGTCTTCATTAGCTGTGAAAACGGGCCTTACGTTTTCCAGTCCCTAGGGCACAAAACTCATTTACCTATAATAACTACATGCCTATTTGAAATTACTTTCCAGTTATTGTGGCCTTCACACTTTCTTTCTACCACTGCCTCTGATCTGCCCTTCCCATCATATGGCAAGCAGCCCGAGGACACAGACAGCATTTGGGTTAGTCTTCCCTGGTAGAGGGCTGCAAGTCCCAGACCTGCTCAGTTCTGAATTACAGCCGAAGACCTGCTGCAGTAGACATGCTTGGCCACGTTCAGCATCACCATCTTGGAGATGGTGGGCAACCGTGTCACTTCACGCTAGACTCTGCTTAAGGAGCCAGCAAGCCAAGCTCTTTGCAAAAGGAGAGCATGAAAACAAGCTAAATCCATGGAAAGCCTCCAGCAGAACTTGTCACCAACATGGAGACAGCAAGTAGGTGACTAAATGTCCAATATCTGGTCTCAAATGCTGTGCAGTTGCCTGGCCAACTGGTGGCCTCACACTCGTTCCCCCTCCAGGAGGAAACTTGTACGGGATTTCACCCTGTGCCAAGAGTGGATCCGGCCCCACGGCACGGAGACAGCGCAAAGCACAGGTCTTGTAAGGCTGAACGTAAGCTTTACTTACTTTCAAGATATAAAAGCTTTCCGTAAGTCAGTATTACACTGTCTCAGTAACATGCTTTAGTGGAAGATTAGCAAGTATGTGTGATTTTCTAATGTGGTGCCAGAAGATATACAATTACTGAAGTGGATTTTTTAGGGAGCCATGACACTGTAAATCCCATCGCTTGGGCAGTGTATTAGATATGGTACAGGCATGGAAGACATCTAATTAAGTTTACAGGAAGGCCTCAGTAAGACTGTGCTGGGCAGAGCTCTGTGAGGTTGTTAGGATTCATTACCTGAGTGGTGTTGGATGCTCATGAGAGCTTATGCAGGTACAAGCACATTCACACGGGGAAAAAAAGAACAAAACAGCTAATAAACAGATCTCACCTAATACTCGGTCCTAAATCATGCAAGAACGGCATATGGATGTTCTCTCCCATTGTCATCTCAAATACTCCTGTTCAATTTACACTTTCTTGGATGATTTCCTCAGCTGAGCACTTCCCTTACTCAGAATAAATGTGCTACAGCATTAGAAGCAGTGTAGTGGTTAGAAACTTATTCCCGGGACAATAAAGCCCTTCACACACACAATTCTTCAATAGTGCAGCAAATCAGGACATAGATATTTAGTATTGTGTCTTGTATTTAAGCACAGGAACACAACTAAAATGTTCTTCATTTTTTGATTCTGAAGGTAAGCTCATGGAAGTTACTATTTCATGAGTACAGACGAAGTCATACAAAGATGATGTCATCGTTAAGTTTTATTTATAACAAAGATTTCTACTGAACTTAGGACATCTGGACCACACCTTATCTGCGAAGGACCAAAAAATCCTCATGTGCTCTTAAATCTTGTGAGAGAAATCAATTGGCCTAGTAGACTGCATCTGGGCAGGGATTATTTTTGTCTGCTGAATGTGCACACTGTAAAATGCAGACACCTGGGAGGGAAGGATCAACTCAGGACACATCCATTTTTGTTCTACTGACCATTCTGTATGAGGCAATGAATAGGAGCTGGTACATGTATCATATTTCACTGTGAAATACTGACTCTCCAGATTTCACCAGAACCAAGGAGGAATTTTCACATTTTATTTCAGTTCATAGGTCTAACTAAAGTACACAAAAAGGGGAAAATGAGTATATAGCTTTATTCTGCAAATTCCTGTCAGAAAATTCCTCATCTTTTAACCAAATCAGAACACAGAGAAGGACTGGAAACACTTTGTTTCAGCCAAATTCTAATATGAAAATTAACACTTCACCACACTTCCTTAAACACTTCTTAAATAGGCGCAGTCTTCCCATGGGACATGTAGGTAGCAGAATGGAAGTATTGCTGCAAGTAGGAAATGAAAGTAGGGAAAACAAGTGAAAACGTGATTCATTCATCACCTTCAATGGTCAGATACACTAGGAACTCAAACCAAATTTGATAAATGTTAAAGAAAGAGCCTTAACTACACGGGATAAGAAAATCTTACAGATTCTCTTCCTGATAACAGAGGACAACCGTCTGAGCCACACACATAGAAGTAAATAAATGGAAACTTGCGTTTTCCCTATTCAAGCCTCTTTTTTATTTTAGAAATTTTAAGTATGCAGCTTCAAGAAATTACAGAACTGTATCAGGGCAAAAGGGGATGATTATACCTTTAAACTGCTCATAAACAGTCATAAACAGTTATGACTACAGGCAACTATGCCCTAGCCCTTTGGTTTAGTTCTGAAACTAACACTAGAAGGGCTAATGAAACATGGCTTACAACTCTAAAGGCATTTAATTTGCATTCAGTAACACTTGCATTCAGATAAAGGGAAAAAAAACCCAGAAATTGAGAGACATCAGAAATTTTAATTGAAAATTTTATTGGTTTATATACAGTTTGTTGTGTAAGCTGTTTCCACCCTACTTTTACCAAAATTACTCTTCAAACTGCCCTCTCTGACTTTCTCTGCTGACACTGACTTTGGCTAGGTCAGGAGGGGCACCTGCTTAAGGAACCACCCTTCTGCAGCTGCTCCATAGCTCTGGGAAAAGCAGCAACATGTCTGCATAAAATTAGTAATTATGGAAAACTGCTACTGCTCTCTGCAAGGGCCAGAGCAGACCAGGTTAAGCTGCATTTGTTTACAGGAGCAGATCACAAGCAGTGTAAGCAGAGCAGTCTGACACAGTGTTAAACTTCCACTGGAGTTAATGGGAATTTTTTGTTCTAAATGAGTAAAAGACCAGTCCCAGAGGACCTGCCAGAGTCAGAACAGCCCTCCGGGTGATACAGAAATGGTTCTACATCATTGCTGGTTGCAACAAGAAAAAACATCAGAGAAAGCTCAGCTGGACCAAGTACTTTCCAGCCTGGCATTTAATTGAGAAGATGGAAGAACTGTGGTGAATAAGGATGGCAAGGAGAAGAAATGTATAAGGCCAGAAGTGAGTTCAGTGGATGTGAACCCTGGGCAGATCTGTTGAATCGTGAACACCACAGGATGTGCATTCACAGCTTCTCGCTAAAAAGGCTTCTGATGGCTACCCACAGACAGCTGGCTGGTTGAGGGTACATGTTCTTTTCAAATCCCTTTTATAAACTCTAGTCAAGAATGTCTAAGTGTATTTCTTATGAAACTTGTTCATATTGGCCTCAGGCCCAAAGTGTAGTCTTAAAATGCTTCCTCTGTACTTCCAAATAGTTCTACACTTAACATATGACTATACTAAAAAGACTTATTAAGGAAAAAAACCCAACAGTTTCTATAATAAAAATTAACCTCATACAGTTCTTTTGTAACTTCAGTACCTGAGCAAAGAAAATCCAGATACCTAACACCAACATTGATCCAGCCTATTTACACATCACACATCTAATGCTGTCTATGAAATTCACCTTCATTCTGCAACACATCTCAATCTCATCCACTATATTTACAAGATTAACTGATGTATTTTTCACTTTTCACATTATGTACCTAGGTTACTGCAATCAAGGAACTTGCAGAGTCCTGATATATAATATAAAAATAGTCTTTATATAAAGCTGTATATATATGCACACACATGAAGGCAACTTACCATCACTTGCAGAAAGTGAGTCATTTGCACAGCAGACCAGTGCCAAAGTAAACAGCAGATGCCGAAGATCCATACCTCTAATTCTGTAATAATAAAAGACATGAGAGTTTCTTTATAAACTGATATTACTAATATTGCATTTAAACTATTAGCTAGTTTTATTGAATCTGTGACTGGATTTAAACCAGAAGTGTATTTAGTTTACAGTTTATTGCCTCATAAAGTCATACATCATCTTGCAGTTTGGGACAGTGAGTAAATACTATTTTTACAAGAAAACTAGCTTATGGGTTTCTAGTTCATTTAATATAGAGGGGGAAGAAATCAAGTATCGTCAATCTCCAGCCACCCCCTCCCCCCAGCCCCAGCAGCCTTTAGGCGATGGATCCCAAAGAGCAGCCTAGCTGAGATGTGAAAGTAGGAAAATAACAGTATCTCTTTCAGGGAACAAAGATAGGATCCCCGTTCTAGCTCATGCTCCTCTAAGCTGTGTTCATCTTCGCATGCCATGTATAACCCTTCCTGGGTTGGCAGAGAAACACAAGCTTAGTACCTATGGCCACTTGCCTCCTTTCTTCATCTAACAGGAGATTAAATCACAAGTGTCCAAACAACCAAGCCTACTGACGAGTAATGACCTCTAAGTGGGTGTTACCGATTAACAACTGATGCTATCAAATCTGGGTATCAAAAACTAGTCAGTCTCCTAGTAGAATTAGCAAAGTTTGAATTTAGTCAGAAACTATAAAACAGGAGCATGCCGAGTACATGAAACTATGGTAACGAAAGATAATTCCCTCCTTAATTTTCTTACCCCAGGAGATCAGATTGAATCACACTAGAGAAAAAACCCCAAAGCTACTACCAATTCCAGATTTCTCCTTCATGCTGTTTAGCACAAAGCTTGAAAATCAGAAGGTATTTCTCACACCCTCATTAACACAACTGCTCAATAACTCTCGAGTTTCAGGCGCAGTATGGGAGGCATTTATTCCAACCCCTCTAGGCTGGCAGCATCTCACCCAGACCCACAAAGGCAAGAGAGGAGATGCTCCCCCCACGGCAGCTGCGCCATGGCGGGGATGCCCAGACGCACCAGCCGGGCACCCTGCGGCCAGTCAGAGCGGGCACAGGGCAGCCACACGGGGAGAAGAGCTGGGGGAGCGCCAGGGACCTGCCTGGCACTGGGTGAGCTCCAAAGGTGACTCTTCCCGTGCAGAGGGAGGAAGGGAGGGATGGGCTGAGGTTGGAGGTGCGTTGGTGAGGATTTGGGGCACTCTGGGGAGCAGTGAAGGCTGCAGCTGCTGGAGTGTACAGGGTTGGGAAAAAGTTCATAAAGCAAATCACAGGCCAACAAACCTCCTACTCCCGGAGAGGAGCTGCACTGGCACAGCACGAGGTTCATCCGAGATCAGCTACGTTTGCAGCTAGCTCAATTGTTCCCCTGCTCCATCTGTACTCTTGTTTAAAGGAATCTTATTGTCTCTTATTAATAAATCTTCTACAGAAATGCTTCTCTGTATCTGCCAATTCCTCTCTTCTTACACGATTTCTACTCTGTTGAACAGCCCCTCCTTCCCTTCAGCCCTTACACTTTCTCCCTAAAGTTTTGTTTTCCCTTTCACAGGCCTGAGCACGTTGTCGCTTTATTTACAACCCTCTGGCTCTCTTCCCTGTTGCAAAACCCAGGCATCCCGTGCTGCCTCCGTATTCAACACTTGCCTGTCCTACAGTGTCCACCAGCCTCTGCTGATCTTCCTACCACTCTTCTCCAAGCTTTCCTACTCTTTCTGCATAACAACAGCCCAAACCTTCAGAGCAGTTCTCCTGTGAGAACAAATGTAGTCAACCGAGTCTGTCATTCAGAGCACATCTGTGAACGCTATTTAATTTTTCATAACCGCACGGAACAAGTCTGTGGTGGGACCAGGATCAGCCCCCACGTGCAGCCCCCACAGCACAGCTATCTCCTCCAACCCCTGCGCTGTGACCGGCAGCCATCTCAGCTTCATCCCAGCAAGAGTGGTTTGACAGCTGGAGCACCAACCCAGGAGCCTGGAAATACATCCCAGAGGTCAACAACCTCGTTGCTGAAGATGAAAACAGTCCCATTCCAGTACTGGTCATTGTCTTGTGCCGGCAGACTGTAGGCAGTGAACTCCGTTAGGAAATTGTTCCTGTTATAATTAACCCACAAACATTAATTGTAACAAATCTGTTTGCTGATTGGGTTTATCAGGACTCCACACAGCTTCGCCCCAGAAACACAGCAGGGGCAGCACAGGCATGGGAGCGAGCAGCCAGGGTGGAGGGGAGGACACAACTGCCTCTCAGGGGAGGTCACAACTGCCTCAGCACCTACTACTTCTTTAAGAGCAATTCTGTAATTATTGTGAAAGTCCCAATTGAGCTACAGACTTTGACTAAAACATCTAGCTCTCTGAAACAGGGTACAGGATTAATTTGCGTTCCTAAACCTCAAAGGTGATCAAAATTGCTGCTTAATCCCTCGCCTTTTTGCTAGTAAAATGCAGTATAGAAGCAAATGATGCTGTGTCTGTGGATTCTCACAAATGCCACTGCATTAGCAAGGCAAAGGAATCATGTCCCTGCTCTGCCTAAATCCACATGGAATCCTTCACTGAGAAAAACCCAACTGGTGTGCTCTGAACATGCCCAGTACAGACAGGACTGAGCTCTAAATGGTAACTGCTCCCATTTGAAAATATGGATGGCTCACGCTTCATCCTTCATACGACAGCCTCTGGGAAAGGGCAAGTTGTGCTACCCTCCTTGGAGCTCAAACCCTTGGGGCAGGGCTGATACTCACGGTCTGCCCCGGGCAAACGGAGCTCTGCAAAGGGTGTGAAGCACCAGGGATTATGTGACCCCTCTGCATCCAGCACAGATACCGAGAGCTCTGCTGAGCTGTAGGTACCACTACTACTTCTAGAGGTATCGGCGGCCACGCCACAGCTGTATCACCACAGCTCCCGCCTCGTGGGAGACGATCTGGCAAAAAGCAGGAGCTGCCCCATCATGACACGGCTTGTGGTGGTACAGAGTAACATTTCTGAGAGAGGAGTCCTCTGAAGTGCCACCTGCCCCACCATCAGACAGATACCACCCTGCAGAAAGCTCTCACAAATCTGTCTTACAACTGCCTGCTGCTGTTCCTCTAAGACGCTCTTGCGAGCTCACTGCCAGCAAGAACAGTGTCGTTGAGAGGCTGCAGCGTTAACCTAGCAAGAGGCAGCTTCTCTGTCAGCTTGAGGACAAAACCGACCTTTAACAATCTAGCAATATCTACCTCCCAACACCTACCTCTGTTATGTGTATGGAAGACCGATGCCACTAATAAAGTCCCTGCTATTTATCAGAAAAATAAATTTCAGTGTCTGTAATATACAATATTCTAAGGAGTAATAGTCTATATCTTACCCAACTCCAGCAGTTTGTAAGAATGAACAGAGCTAAAACCAGAAAAAAAAATTACAGCAGCTGACTGTCCTCAAGCCAGCTGAAACTTGACCACAGGAACATTTGGCTAGAGGTCAGGTCAGGCTAATTGCTTCAGGACAGAAAGAGAGCCAGGAGTTATAAAAAGGATGAAAAAAATTCTTGGCCCTTTTCTACAGTGATGTTGGAGTAAGGTCAATCACAAGTTAATTTAAACACGACATCTCTCCAATGGGACGTGAACATAGTCAGCATAAACAGGCGAAAGCGGGCTAAGAAAATCCCTGGGAAAATAAATAGTTTAGTCACAGTGTACTGAGTGGTTTGCATCTATCCTGGTCAGGTAGCAATGTTAACACTAACAGTAAACCATAAAGAGTTTTGCTTATAAACAAAACTGTTGTTTGAAGTGAGATCTTTACATTTAGATAGCTGAAAAGACCCAAAGGACGGAGAAGGACATCACACTTCATTAAACTGGGCCCACGAAGGGACTTCTCCTTTGCCATCTCTGTTAACTCACTGTACTCCAAATACAAGTTTTTTCCCCTGTAACCTCCTCCAGTTTAGCACTGCTTGCCAAAGCAGCACACGTGCAGCTCGTCCAGAACCCAAGGTGGCCTCTCTGCTGCAAAGTGAACCACAAAACCACCAAGAGAAGGATTAATCTGAGGAGCTTTTCTGTACATTGCTTCATTTCATCATTCGATTAGGTCACAGCCAAGGACACACAAGAGCGTGCAATGCAGATGAACACACACCACATCCATCCACCACCGAGTAAGAACCAGAAGGGAATGTAACCACAGGTTGTCTACATCTGTCCTGAACCTTGTGCGTGCAACTACCGAATACAGGCCTGCAGAATTTTTCTGGGTGAAAGACCTTTATTTTTCACAGCGCAGCTACTCCTTCCAAGCTACCTCACTGCAAGATTAGTGGCACCAAGAGGAAATCTTCTTTCTGTGCTTGCGTAAAAACATTCACACGGGTTTGGCCGATCATGCATAGCTGAAATCACTTTGCCTGCGTACCCTCATTCCCCTGAATGCCAACAGGACAGCGTCATCCTGCAGATTAAATGAGTTACAGCCCTTCCAATCAACACAATCTAAAACTGACAGGGACCTAAAGACTTCTTCCCCTGCTTGATTGAGTCATCATCAGCACTTGGATGAATGCCTGCTTTTATAGAACCCTTGTCAGGGCTATATACTCAGCCCTGTTAAGAAACAGAAATAACAAATTGTCACTGCTGATATGAATAACACACCATCCACCTCCTGTGTGCGGTTATCGGGGATATGAAAAGAACAAGGAATAATACCATAGAAGCAGAAATTACATACTGAAAGTTAAAAAAAGGAAAAAAAAAAAATCTCATAAAGGGCACGTTTCAGAAAAAAAACAACCCAAACCCCTGATAACAATAGGCAGCACCACTGGAAAAGAATGAGGGACTCTGGCATAAAGCTGCATTTATTATGCATGGTTTGATGCAAATTTGAGTATTATTAAAAGGTACACCATTATGAAAAAGTAAAACTACAGAACAGAGGCAATTTTATATTATTAATTAGACCTCTATGTAGGATAAATAATTTATAATAGTTTTAAGTATTAAAGTTAAAAATGGAATGTATTAAAATAATTGCTCACTTTGGATTTAGAAAAAATGTTGGGTTTTTTTTCCCAAACTTTTAATTTTGGAAAAGAGACTATATGAAAGCTTCATTTTAACACCAAATTTGTTTTTCTCTCCATCGCAATAGACACCTTCAGTACTTTTACCAGAGTTGATTTATTTTTCTCACGGATAGAAGTGCAAGTTATTTTGATTTAAACTGCATTTAAACTGGTAACAAGCCAAATGGTTATCAGTTCTTGGATGANTCAGCTCTTTACTTTGTTATTTGTAAAATCAATTGCAAAGAAAAGTGAGAGAATTTCCCTATATGAGCAAAAAGTATATTCTAACTTGTCTGAAGAAGTATTAAGGCATCAATTCAATGTCAAATATCATGACAAGAAATGAAAAAGAAATGTCTGTGCCTGTATCTAGAACCAACCCCCTAGTAATCTGCACTAAAAAATGTGGTTTTACTTAAAGGAAAACATTTCACTGAGATAATTATTCACACTTTANGTTAAGGAGCCCTTCAGTGAATCCAGAATTTGGACACAGCTCTGGACTTGTAATGAAAGCTGTTGTAGGCTAATCAAGCTATAAAGTCGCACTCCAAGAACTAGGCTACTAAGTAAAAAGATGGCTGTGGCATATGGCTTATCAATTCTTTACTTACAATAAAATCTGTTATGCTTAGATAGCAGTAACCTAATGGAACAGGTACACAGAGGGGGGATCTTAGCTCTAAGACTAGTAGACCATCTCCATCAGACGAGAATTGCTGATAGAGAACTGAAGTTTTGGTCTTAAATTTCTGCCTAGTGCATAGATAGAAACTTCTNGGCAAGGTTATATATTTAACATGACAACATGGCTAAGTAATTCCCCTAGAACAGCCAGAGTGCTTAGCACCTCGCAAAAATTATGAAGAAATGATGAAATGGTGGAAAGCAGCCGGTGTGACATTACTCGGAGTTTNACTTGGAAAAGACTTAATTGCTTTGTTTGCCTTTCAGTCCTCAAAATATATCAAAGCAGCAAAATAGATGCATCTCAGTTGAAAGAAATTGCAACATTTAGGTCCTATCGTGCAGATATGAATTGCTAAGCTGATACTCAGATTTACATATNTGCTTAATATTAAATAACCTTCTTATACGTGCTGCTGGATTGCCACTGCACAGCAGGGCCAGTTCCGTGTTAGAGTTGGCATTTTCTTTGCAAGCCTTCTCCTCTGTGCTAGGATCTGCACATCACTTGAATTAAAAAGCATACCATGTAGTACCTGGGCAAATATAGTCATTTAGGTTTCAGCACACATTATCAATAAATCTGCATCTGATCTCTTGGCGCTTTCCTCCCTCTGATTTCCTGAAATTGCTCCTTGAGGTCTTAAAGGCAGGTCTGATGATTAGAAGAAATTGAGGATGCCTTGTTCACAAATGCTCAGCTAAAACCAAACCCTGTTTCAAAATGGTGAAGCTCCTGCTAACCTCAGGTGAAACAGGGTTTCGTTTAAGATGAGATCTTTTGAACAAAGCATCCTCAATTTCTCTGTGTCACTTTGAACTCAAACATGCCTTTCAGACCTCAAAGAGCAATTTCAGGAAAGCAGGGCGAGAAGGGTTTTAATTTTAAACAGTATTTATATATAAAAAACATTTATTCCAACAAAAACATCTTCAAGAAGCTGTAAAATTTAAGTTCAAGACCCTGGTATTTATCCTAGACTAAAGAAACTACTTAACAGTCCATTACCATGAGATGAATTAATTACATGGTTTAATCGCATGTTAAATTATTCATGTGCTCCTAATCAGGTTAAAGATGACATAACAAAGCCTGAGTGGCATTTAGGAAGTCATTAGCTTAAATAGGAGATTAAGTGAAAGATGGTAAATGACAAACAAAGGACTTGCGTAGCATTTCTGGATGGCCACTCATGACTCCAAGTACTCACATATTTACTATCGCTATCATTGCAAGTAAAATTCTCCGTTAATGAGAAACATGACTGCTATCCATGTGTCCTCTGTAAGATCATACCAGCATTGTTCTCTGGCGATTTGGTGCTTTAAGTCCAAAGTGCAAATCTGAACTCATAAACTGTGTGCATCTACCAAAAAGCAGTTTGGTAGTACAGCATTCAACAACTGCATAAACCAGATGCTTAATTGTGTAAATCAGCACAAAGCTGAAGGAGACGCTAAATGAGACCAGCAATGGGAGAAGTTTATTCAGTATTTTTAAATGCAGCATTGCCAAAGCAGGTTTTCATGAGGTAAGTAATAACTTGTGAAGAAAAGCTGATCTCTGGTCAAACCTTCCATAAAATCTTAAAAAGTCAGTTAACCTCTCCCTCCACTTGCATTGGTAAGATCTGAAAACTAAAATACCCAACTTTTAAGTTTAAGTTTTGATGAAGCATCTCACATATAAAAACAGATGATGATCACACTTGCCAAAGTGGCTTAAAAACACATTAGCATTTTTACATGCCATCCAAACAGGATCTCTAGAACTTTTATAATGAACCAATCCCTTTTAATACACATTTTTATGTTACAGCTGATGATGACACCTTTTAAGCCAAGAGCCATAGGGCAGATGCTGTTATTTTTTTAATTGGAGATTTTTCCAACATTAGTGAGTCCAGTATTTCCAAATACAGGGAGACAAATCAGCTCATTTCACTAACTGAATTTATTCAAAGTCCATGTAATATACTATATGGTGTACCCATACTTGGGCACACTGCTTTATTTTTTAAGGTCTTCAAGCACCTTTCTTCCAGATCACATTTTGAATCCTATCATGGCATTATTTTAGCCATTTCAATTACAACAGGTCCTGAAACAATTCTTCACAAGGAAGGAACAGAAGTGGGGTTTGCTTTGTGCACCTGCACATGCACATATGCACACATGCAGATTGGCGTTTTGCTGAAAGGTGAATGCGCAACTTTACCGGCATTCAGCTGATTATTTGTATCCC
>VXBO01008182.1:115356-150214 GCA_013400135.1 Rhinoptilus africanus | reverse complement strand
TGGGATCGTTCCGGTGGCTTCTGGCTAGTGGGGGTGTCCCCGTCCCCCCCCAACCACGTAGGTTAGCACCGAGGTGGCAATTCATCTCGGCTGGACGTCGGCCACACCTGGCGCTTCTCCTGGCAGTGCTTCTGCTGCGTCCCGGTCCGGCCGTAATGGAAGCAGAAACAAAAATCCTAATAGTTGGATGAAAGCGGGCGATGTTTGCACCCCGCTTGGTGGCCAGCGCACGGTGGGATGCGCGGTGGGATGCGCGGTGGGATGCGCGGTCAGCCAGGCAGCATCGTTCTCGCAGATCCTGCTAACCGCCTGCATCCCAGGAGAACCTCTCCTATGAATCAGTGGGTGAAGGCAGAGTGGGAATTGCCCCCCCCAGGGAGGGGATGGGAGCTCCTGCCTCTGCACTGCGAACCCTGCCGTGGCTGTCACAGCGCGGGGGTGTCCTGCTGGTGGTACCTTAGGGGGCTGATGCCGTGGCCCCCATGCAAGAAGAGGTGGGACGATGTGCCTGTCTTGTGCCACGTGGGTTTAAGTGTGTGTTTAAAGTGCTTCCCTGCGTTCAGTCCTCCAAACTGAGTACTCCTCTCCGTCAAAATCTGTCGTATTCGTAATGTCCTTAGTTATTGCAGTTGCCGTTGCGTTCAAACTTTTTACAAGTTTTCTCGAGAAAGAGAAGAAACAACCCACTCCTAGTTTCTGGGGCCGGTTGTGCACGTTAACATGCGATTTTCCAAGCTGTGGAGGGCTCTGTCATAATCCAGTAGGAATGTCTGGAGGAAAGGGACTTGCTGTTAAAGTGGGCATGTATTCAGAGGAAGGACTGCGGCAATGGCATTGTGGGGTCCATGTTTATGGTTTCTCAGCAACGCTGGTTGACGTCTCCTCGGCTGCCGAATTAAAGGACGTGTTTTTTTCGACTTGCCAGCTCCACAGGCTTAGCTGGGGCTCCCCGCCACGCTGGGCTCCGTCAGGCTCACGCGCCACCGGGACTCGAGAATCAGTGCGTGGGATTTAGTTAATAGCTAAAGTTGATGGCAGGAGGCAGAAATGAGTCCGAGGCCTGAGCTTTGTTGGCTCCGCGGGGCACTGTGGGGCATTCAAAACGTTTTTCAACGTGGAAGCGTGCGGGTCGAGCCCTGCAGGAGCCCCATGGCTGGATCTGTCGATTAGGTACCGTTTCTAAATGTAATCGCGTTGCAGGGAATGGCCAGCAGTCACATACGTGCCCAAGCTTTCCTTTGATTTGGCTGGGAGTTTTGGGCGCGCAAAGAATGTGGGAATGGATCCTACGTGATTTACTGGCGGATAATTCACGCAGGCTACTTCTTGGCTGTGTTGATGTGCGTTTCCTTCCTGCAAAGCCTGCCTCGGAGTAGTTTAAGCACCCTCAGATTTATCTGCGGGAGCTTGGAAAGCAGTTTTGGGAGGGAATGCCATGAAGCGAACTTCCCCAATTTTGAAAAAAAGAAGGTATATCTAGGTTATTTTTATGTACAGTTATCCCTAGGGCTTTAAATGGCTATAAAGTAAGGACTATAGCCATTTAGAAGAAGTTCCTAGGAAAGGACCACAGTGACCTTGGCAATATCTAATTGCAGGCTAAACTTTCTGGGTGGGCATTCAGCAGTGGATACAAAAAAAGTAAAACCTTGGCAGGAGCTGCCAGGTCTCATTATTTTCAGTAGAGCTTGACATTTCCACTGTTTTTTTTTTTTTTAAAAAAAAAAGAATAAAAAGAATAAAGTCAACAACTTCAAAGCAGTAGGGGCATATGGAAAAAAATGTTTGAGCAAACCCAATTTAGCGGTGATATAATTACAATCAGAGAAATAAGCGAAGCAGGGGGTTTTTTTTTCAGGCTCGCTCACGGCTTTTCTCCTCCCCCTCCCTGTCCCCCCCCTGCAGGAATGGGAGCTGGTGGTGCTGGGGAAGTTGAAGTGGAACCTCGCCGCCGTCACCCCGCACGATTTCATCGAACACATCCTAAGGAAGTTGCCTCTACCTAAAGACAAGTTGCTTTTGATCCGGAAGCATGCGCAGACGTTCATCGCCCTTTGTGCCACAGGTAGATCCGGGTGCTCTGGATGGGCTGGAAGAGCAGATTAGTCACTGCCGGTACAAAGACATCCCCTCCATCCTTAGGTGATGCGGGAAGAGCAGCTGAAGCCAGTGGGACTGATTGCAAAAGGCAGCATGAATGAGGCCCCGAAACTGGGTATAAAGGGAATTCTTGCGGTCGGGAGCGGTGGTGCACTTGCAGCCTGGCTCCTACCGATGCCTGTGGTGCTTTTGCAGTGAAGTCAGCAAGACTTGATCAGACCGTGCAGTTTTCTGCTTTGCCCATTTACTAATTTTTTTAAAGGGCCACAGATCATTCATAAGGTCAAACGGGGCAGCCGAAATACTAGAAGCTGTTATGGCACGTAACGCAACAAAATATATTGGGATAAAGCATTAAATTAATATGTTCGTAAGTTTTCATTAACTGGACACTGTCCAGGTGAAAATTGTATTTTAACACCTGTGTGATACTACCACATTACTGAAGCATAGGGACTGACAACTTAAAACGTAATGAGTCTTTTATTTTTTTAAACATTTGGATTCTTTCTCTAACTCCAGGAGAGCAGTGACACGAGTCGGTTTTGTAGGGAATTGTTATAGTTCCCTTTCGTCCTATGTCTGGCTGAATACAATCGCTGAAAATTTAGATGAGAAAAAGTGCTTCTGTGGAAGAGCGGCTTTTAATTTATACCTGTCTGCAAAACACTGGGTTTTGTTGGGTTTTGTTTTTTCCTCAGTGGCTGTAAGAAGATAAGCGTACTCTAATTTTTCTACGAAGTGTTAATGGTTAGAACACTTAGAAGCTAGACCTGGGACAGATAAACAGCAGGCAGTGTTTTCCAGGGTTGTTATCAAGGAGAATATGGTTCAGTGTTTGAATTCGCTGCAGTTGGACGTAGCCCGTTGTGATGGGAACTGTTTTGCCTGCCTGTTCGCAGAGGGGAAAGGAGGACGAGGCGCAGCTTTTGGGTATAAATGTCTACTGCTATGGCCACCCCCATATTTGAGATGTAGTGGCTGCTTTTACGATGCAGGCCAGTCTTTGCTAGCTCAGTCGGTCTGTTTTAGAGGGCTTTATGTGGGCCGTGTAGGGTAACTCGATTTCTTGGTTACCAAGATGCTCCAGCTTTTCCTTCTTTTCCCACTGCTGCCTGATCCTTTTCAGGCGGAAGGCCACAGGACCGAGTAGAAACATTGCTCAAAGGCTGCAGGATCACGCTTGGTAATTCACAAGGCATTTCTGGAATAATTAGCTTTTTACTTTAGGATTAATCTTTTCTAGCAGCTTTCCCTTCTTTCTTAGTCTTTTCCCCTTACCCAGGATTCATTCACACTACCCTTTTCATCTGAAAAAGAAGGTTTTTTCCCCATGGATATTTCTCTGGATCCTTACAACGCCATCAGCCATCAACTGCCAACATACTTGCTTGTTGTCTTCCAAAGTCTTCCCTCTCTTTTATTGCTTTCACCTCCTACAGGAGTGTTTTGATTTGTTTTGTTTTATCCAAGAAGACATATCTTGAGTGACGTAGATTTCATTGTGATTTTCCTTCTCACATTTTGGTCCGTAATCCTTTGCCCTTGAAGTTTTCTGTGTAAGCAAAACATTGCGGGACTGTGGTCTATGAAAGAGCTTCCAAAAGTCCATGGCTTCTTTCCACCCTTTCTCCATCAATTCTTTGATGGGTATCTCCATGCTTTACCAGTCCATTTACCGGCAAAAACAGCATCCCCTTTCCAACCCTCAGCCCTGTCATGCGCTTAGAGTCATCGAATCATTCGGTTTGGGTTGGAAGGGACCTGAAAGATCATCTAGTTCCAACCCCCGTGCCATGGGCAGGGACACCTCCCACCAGACCAGATTACTCCCATCCAGCCTGGCCTTGAACACTTCCAGGGATGGGGCATCCACAGCTTCCCTGGGCAACTTGTTCCAGCGCCTCACCACCCTCACGGTAAAGAATTTCTTCCTAATATCTAATCTAAATCTCCCCTCTTTCATTTTAAAACCGTTACCCCTCGTCCGATGGCTGTACTCCCTCATAAAGAGTCCCGACCCATTATTCCTGTAGGCCCCTTTCACATACTGGGAGGCTGCTATACGGTCTCCCCGGAGCCTTTTCTTCTCCAGGCTGAAAAACACCAAGTGTCTCAGCTTGGCTTCCTAGGAGAGGTGCTCCAGCCCTTGGATCATCCTTGTATCCCTCCTCTGGATGCTCTCCCAACAAGCATATGTCCTTCTCACCTTGGAGGTCCCAGAGCTGGACGCGGTACTGCAGGTTGGGTCTCACGAGAGGGGCAGAATCATCTCCCTCCTCCTGCTGGCCACACTTGTTGGGATGCAGCCCGGAATATGGTTGGCTTTCTGGGCTGTGAGTGCACATTGCTGTGTCATGTTGAGCTTCTCGTCCACCAACACCCCCAATTCCCTCTCCTCAGGGCTGCTCTCAATCCATTCCCTGCCCAGCCTGTATTTGTGCCTGGGATTGCCCTGACCCAGGTGCAGGACCTTGCACTTGGCCTGGTTGAGCTTTGCAAGTTTTCCACGTGCCCACCTCTCAAGCCTCTCCAGTTCCCTCTGGATGGCATCCCTCCCTTCCAGCGTTTCGACCGCACCGCACAGCTTGGTGTCGTCATGAGGGTGCACTCAGTCCTAACGTCCGTGTTGTCAGCAAAGCTGTGAAGTAGTGCTGGCCCCGGTACCGACCCCTGAGGAAGGCCACTCGTTACTGGTTTCCACTTGGACATTGAGCTGGTGCCAGCAACTCTTTGAGTGTGGCCATCCAGCCAGCTCTTTATCCACCAAGGGGTTCATCCATCAAATCCATGTCTCTCCAGTTTAGAGACAAGGATGTCGTGCAAGACTGTCAAATGCTTTGCACCAGTCCAGGTGGATGATGCAAGTTGCTCTTCCCTTATCTGCCAGTGCTGTAACTTCAGCATAGAAGGCCAGCAGATTGGTCAGGCACAGTTTGCCCTTAGTGAAGCCATGTTGGCTGTCACCAATCACCTTCTTATTTTCCATGTGCCTTAGCAGAGATTCCAGGAGGATCTGCTCCATGATCTTGCCAGGCACAGAGGTGAGACTGCCTGGCCTGTAATTCCCCAGGTCTTCCTTTTTTTCATTTTTTAAAAATTTTTTTCTCTCGTGTGTTTCCCCTGTGTGGTCTGCTGCTCACGTTGTATGTCTCCAATGCATGAACCTTTATGAGTCACAGAATCACAGAATGGGTGAGGTTGGAAGGGACCTTTGAGATCATCAAGTCCAACCATTAACCCCCCCTGACAAAAACCCCTTCTAAACCATGTCCCTCAGTACCACATCTACCCTTTTCTGAAACACCTCCAGGGATGGGGAATCCACCCCCTCCCTGGACAGCCTGTGCCAATGGTTAATAACCCTTTCAGGGAAAAAATGTTTCCTGATATCCAATCTAAACCTGCCCTGCCATAACTTGAACCCGTTTCCTCTTGTCCTATCCCTTGTCCCCAGGGAGAAGAGCTCAGCCCCCATCTCTCTCCACCCTCCTTTCAGGGAGTTGTAGAGGGTGATGAGGGCTCCCCTCAGCCTCCTCTTCTCCAGGCTAAACAACCCCTGTTCCCTCAGTTGTTCCTCATAAGTCCTTTATGTAGAGTATTTTACATAGTCCTTTACGTACATTATGTAGAGTCGTTTACGTCGAGTCCTTTATGTAGAGTTTATCAGAGGCAACAAGTCATGTTTTCTTTTCTTGTAAATGAGAGACATAATTGACTGTGTATGGAGCTTCCCGAAGGACAGGACACCATGGGTCTGGCTGTATATTTTTCCTTTCTTCTCATCCCGTTTTTCAGAACTCACTGTGTTGGCATTTCGTTTTGGGGAGGACCCGCAACCCCTTGCGGTTTCGAAAGCAGAGCTCTTACCCAAGTCCTCATTCCCAGTGTACTAGCAAGCTGCTGCCCCCATTTGCATTATAGAAATGCCATGTTATTACTACTGTATTTTCCTTTCACTGCCACTCTCCACCAAGTCGTTCTTGCCCCCCTCAGTGAAGAAAAGCCCCTTCTCATCAGACTTCCTTCCAGATCCAGTTGTCATTTCCTTTTCTTGTCCTATTTGTTGCAGAGTTCTCATCAGCTGCTGTGTTTCTTCTTTCCCTTTCTCTCTCGAAGCTTCTGCTCTCCGCCAGCTTGGGTAAAGCCTGCTGTTTCATTTCCTCCCTTCCCTCGTTTCAGCAGGCATGTGGCTTTCTCTGACATGTGCTGCCTCTTGCTCCCTCCCTGCGTGTTTTTAGCCTGAGTTCGACTCTTTTTACCAGACCTGACCTTGCTGGCTCTGGTCTGGAGAACAGCAATGAATCTCTTTTTATTTCCATCTCGGTGCAGGTTTCTCTACTTACAAGTACTTTTTTTCTTCTTCTTCAGTGTGTCATGCAAAATCTGGCCTATTTTGAACTTTTTTCCTCTAGATTGAGTTCTTCACCGACCGCAGCATTGCAGTTTCCCAGCAAAAGGGTTATACCAGAAATTCCCGAGTGTTGCCTGGCTTTACAGGGGGGGGTTGTAATCTCAGCCCTGCAATACTTGGTGTCAGCACGTGGAGAAGGAAGCGTCCATTTAACAGTTATGGATGTTGTGCTGGATGTGTAGGATCACTTTGATACTCATCCCTGTCCTCCTTTCCATTTGAACGCTGTGCAAAAGGAGATGACACCCGGTTCTTCTGTGTATTCCTCTCCATCACGTTTTATCACTTTGGCGCTCTCTCTGTTTCTTGGTCCTTCTTTTAAGCCCAGTTTCTGAAACAAGCTGTGTGGATATAAATCCGCAGCCTCTCCCCAGTCCTTGCGGTGATTAATGATTCACGTGAGCATGACTGGAACTGGAATGTATCCCTCTTTGCCCTTGGTCCCATCTGAACATACAGCTGCTGAGCACGACAGAGCCTTATGCCCTGAATAAAAAGTTTTCCTCTTTACCGTGCCTTGCACTCACGGTGTTTTCAGGAGCCTCCTTCTCTGCTGGAAGGGGCCAAAAGTGGTGCCTGCCCGCAGCCCGTCCCTGACTGTGCTTCCAGCGTCGTGGCTTTGCACCGTTCGTCCCTCCTTTGTCTCTTTGCCCAGCGCTCCACAATTTGGAAGTGCTTTCTCTGGGCTTGCCAGTTTGCTTGGACATGCCGTTCTCCAAGCCAGGGCATCGCTCCTGGAGGAGCAGGAGTGGGCAGCAGTTACAGAGCTGCGTGCAGAGCAGAAGATGACTGTGCATTATTCCCTTGGCTTCAGCACATCCTTCGTTTCTTCTTCCTCCAGGCTGTTGAGAGTCACAGATGCCCAGCTGCTTCCTTGCGTGATGCTCTCTTGTTGGGAGGCTGTATGTGCTGTTGTTTTGGCGCAGGATACCCCTTACTATGTCAGAGCCTGTTAAGGAGAATGGTTTTTTGGGGAGGACAGGCTGTTTCAAGTCAGGCTTTCAGAAAGAAGAGCTGCGCGTCTCTGCACATGCTGGAATGGAGAGACTAATCTCAGTGAGAAGGTTTTCGGGGTTTGAGTTCAGTGGCACGCAAAACTTGGAAGCAAAAAAGCTTCGCAGACTTGCAGAGACAGAAGGCAACTTGTGTAGATCCCTAGACTCGGCGCTTTTGCATGGTCTCTTCTGTACTTCAGCTGGGTCCTGTGGCAGGTGAGGTGTTCCCATGGCGCGTACAATGCAGCATCTCATAGACTGGTGGCTTTCGACGCCTGTGTCTGCAGAGAGGCTAAGAAAGAGGAGGAAAATTTCAGCCTTAAGTCAGTTTTGTAGAGCCTGCCAAACCTCTGCCCACTGTTTCTGGGGCATTAATCATCTACGTTTGAAAGGCGAGAAGGATTTTTTTTTTTTTAACTTCTGGGCCAAATCCTGGGTCCTTACTCAGACCTAAGTGCGGTGGAAGTCAATGGGAGTGTTGTCTGAGCAAAGACTGCAAGATGAGGCCCGTAAGCCCTAGTGATCTGGAGGGTAACCACACAACGCCTTCTAACACCAAGAGGCATGTTGAGTCCTCGGGACTCCTGCTGGGCAAGTCTACCGTGCGCCCTTCCCTCCTCAGCCAACGTAAGAGTTATTGGGCTCTGTCCCTGCAAAGGATGAAAGCGCGATACGAGATTTATCCGGGACATATTCTTTGCAGAGGGAAAGAAGGAAGTCCACAGAGGCTTCGTTGTGTGGATTAATCTCTTAGAAATAAAAGACATGTTGTGAAGTGGCAGTGGTTGTACGAATACTTGTTGCATGACGGAAGAAAGGATAATACAGCCGAACTTATTGCCGTACAAAAGGAGGGTCTTGCTTGTTCCTGGGTGAGGCATCTCGTAGCAGTGTATTGGGTTCTCCAGCGAAATGAAGCCACGGGAGCTATGGGATCTCCATCAACAAGTAAGCAGGGCCTGGGGAGTGTTTCGTATGAGCCGACTCACTCCGTAAGTTGTAGGAACTATCACATCTGGGAAGATGAGGTGGAAGGAAAAGGAGGAAGAGAGACTTTGCTGATACAAGCTGGAGTAATTCCTGTGCTGCCGGATAAGTTGGCCTCCCTCCTACCAGCTGCAGATCTGACCTTTTAATGGTTCAAGTGCTGACACAATCCTCATCCTTGGTTAGGCTTCCTTGCTGAAGGTGTAGGACAAGGGGAAATAATAATCAGTGCGAACGGTTGTTCAGAAATAGAGTTCATGATGAGCTAATAAGTGTGTTATACTGAATGTTCGTATACTTTACGTAGACTACTCAATGCATTTCCCTGTCTCTGCCTCACTTGGGTAGTTTTGATGTTAGCATTAGCTTTTAGGATCCTTTAGACCCACTTGTATAAAGGCCTAATACTGCCTGCCTGTAGCCAAGGAACAGAATTAGGTGTCTGCCCTTCTGCCTACTCAGAGAATAGAAGGAGGTCTGCATCCTATTTCACTTGACAGCTTCTTGTTTGGTCATACTTGGCACTGCAGTGCCTGTTCTTGAAGGGCTGAAGAGTCATCTGGTTTTGCCTTTAAAAGCAGAAATAGTTAACGTGGGGAAAAATTGCTGTGTCTTCCAGAAATATGAGCAAGAGAAAAAAAGTGGCCAATACGGTTAAAACCAGCTGCATTTGAAAAAAAAAAACCTAGCACACTGATGCTGGAATTGCATTTGGATCAAAAGAGGCAAGAATTAAATTCACAACTTATGTTATTTCTCTTAGACCTTTCTTTTGAACGTGCCTGATAAAATGCAGATCCATGCTTGTCCTCAGAGTAAAGTATGAGGCTGGGTGAAACCTGACTGTTATCTATATCATTTTAGAAACCGGTATTGATTACTGTCAGGATTCTGTTCTCCCAATGGAGGTAACATCGCTTTTTATTGGTCTTTTTTTTTTGTCCCCCGTGAGAGCGGTGTCTTCCTCAAGACAGCACTTTCCAATTCTCTGCTTGGAACTCTCAAAATAAACTTCCGTTAAATTATAGAGATGAAAACTGGGTGTAAAAAAAAAAAACTCAACCTGTGCCTGGAGCAGTCGCAAGGGTCACTGTAAGAAGGTAGAGTTCCCCCCTGGCTTTGGCACACTGGGCGCATTCAGCCTGGGTATTTGTCAGCGCTCTTTTCCTCCTGTCAGTTTTCATTTGTTGGCTGGGAGTTAGGTCTTCCCCTTGCAGGACCTCTCTGGGTTCCTGCCTCGGCTTCCCTCCTGCTTTCGACTGACTGTGAACTTTGCATTTTCCTGGCTCGGAGGTAGTGAAGTCCACCGGATCGGGAGAGAGCCAGCAAAACAGCTCAGCCGTGGTGTGCCGGGTCCTAGAACCTGATCATCCCTTAGGTGTGCCGTGCCGGCAGGAAAGCATCCTTGGCGTCTTCGTGTGTTCATGCCCTGGCTGGGTGAGCTCCAGTCTGAAAGGAGGATATGGATCCAGGGTACCCTGAACTTGCTTGGTGACGCCGGCTGTTCCTCATATTTTTATTTCCAACCCTCAAGTCAGTGTTGCCCTTCAGGATAAAGGTGATACTGAAATGGAGATGGGATGGTTTCTGGTATTTATTGCCTGGGAACGGGAGGTAAAGCAAAGCCTGCCTTTTCACAACGCGTTTCTTCCTTGAGGTGTTCGTGCGTTCGCATCCTCATAGACCGCGTGCTGTTGCACTGCTCCTCTGACTTTTTACACAAAGCTTTTGTACTTTGGCACGGAATTGTGTGAATCACAACAAAGTTAGAGGCAGAGCCCGTGTCTTCAGTGCAGGCTCTGGGTGCCTGATAATCAAGGTTGCACGTAGGTCCAAAGAAGGATTTAAGCCATAGCCTTGCTTCAGGTGTCCAGTAAGAAGTGATTTTTGAAACATTTCCCTCTGTAATTCAGGGTTCATCACCTCCAACGAGAATTTAAAGTAAAAGCACATGTTTCAGGGTCGAATGTTTAAGTCCTCNTTTTAGTCCCCTCTCCCTCCCTCTTTTTTTTTTTTTTTTTTTTTAAATTTCAGGCCAAGCTCACGTGACTTAGTTCTGGGGGCAGTTTTACCTGGATGGAAGCTGAGCGAGGATGGCAGGCCTTGGCTTGTTGTCCTGAGGGAAGCGGGGACAGAATTCTATAATTGAAAATAACACGTAAAAAGCTTGTTTTGAATTTCTCGATGGAATGTAAGAGACTCACAGGGGGGTTCTGCATCCCCTCAGATACGGTCCTTAATATTTATGCTTTCATTGCACCTTGACAAACATTTCACGTAGTTATTGCTTTGCTTGAATATGGAAATATGTTAATTACGGCCTTTATTCCGCTGCCTGCTCTTTTCCTCAGCCTTTTCTATTCAACCCTCTAGGTGGCCCAGCACAATGTGGCTTCTTTTCTTTCAATGAGCTCTTTCCACACTAATAGGGTCCAGGGTGATGTGGAGAACCATGTGCACAAAATTGGTGCACCACCCCCCATCCCTTTGTGGGCATGTCAGGTTAAATTCATATCAGCAGGAGGGTCACTGCCATGATTTTCAATAGCGCGAGATGAGGTGATGACTTCAGACAATGGCGCCACACTCTCCAGTTGGAGACACTTGCCTCACCAGTTGCAGTAGTTAATTAATATGCTAAAAATAGAAGCCAGTGATACAAATCGCTGCCTGTTGTACAACAAAGACTGGGCATGTGTAGCTTTGATAGCCAAGTTTATGGTGCTTGTTATGGAGGGAAGTTAGTTTAGAGCTAGAGGCAATGTAAGACTTTCTGGATGCTGAGCTTTAGTCACTCTGGGCCTCTGGCCATTCGCTCGCTGTCTCATTTGCATTATGAATGACATTAAGGGAACTAACAAGGTTATTGGGTATAGAAGTGTTCTCATGTGACCCCACGTGGAAGCAGACCTACAGCAGTGCTAGTTGGCAGGGGCACTGTGGCTCTTTATTCAGCTTCCTAGGAAGACGGGTTTCTGGGAGTAGATATAAAACCAGCCACGAGAAAACAGGCGTTTGGATAATGTGAAGGTCCTGCTGCAAGCCCCTAGGAGCCAAGGAAGTTCAGGGGGCAGGCCGGAGCTGTGTCCTCCTCTCAGCCCGTCAAGCCTGGGCGATGCTGAGCGTTGGGTGCGGGATGTAGGAGCCCACTCTTCCATGGGTCTTCCCCACCAGCCACTCGCGGATGGGTGAAGCTGATCTGCGGGGACTCAGTGACCCCACATGAGGGTGTGGGTCCACCCGGGCCTCCGAGCGGGTCCATTTTTCCCTGTTGCTGGCTCAAATGATGGATGGGAGCGGGTAGGTTTTCATTCTCACCCACTGCATCGTAGCTTCCGTAGGGACCGTCCAAATGCCATTCAGAGTTTGAGAGGTTTTACATCTTCCTTGAAACTCAAGACAAGGAGGAGTAAATTATGTAAAGTCCCTTGGCACCCAGAGTGCCCCTGGATAGGTAGGAGATGGTTTGGTGAGTCCAACGGTGGAGTGCGTGAGTCTCCTCCCAACCTAGGGCCACCTTGGCTAAGTGCAGCCTCACCGATGCCAAGGTGAGCACACGGGATTTGCAAACCTGAGCAAATGCAGCGTGCACAAGAGGAGAAACAGTCCCACGGAGGCGTAGTCTTGTTTAATTTATCCCTTTTCTAAAGAAATCAGTGCAATTGCTGATGAATTTCTGTCCGTAGATGTGAGCAGATTTTTGGGATGCTGGGGCTCTTCCATAAACGTTTGAATGTTTTTAAATATTAGACACGTTTGTTATTTCCTTTATGGACCGAGACAAGACGCTGGACAGTCAGGCAAGTGCATGAACACATACAACCTTTATAAAAACCTCTCTTTATCCGGGTTCTTTAACCATTCCTGCTTTTTATATTGGGCTTCGTAAACTGGTGGCCTGTCTGTCGCACTTTTTCCATGGAACCCACAAGAAGGAGCTGCTANTCAGAATGGCATAAAATGAGGGCCGTTTTGAGGGCTAAAATCCCACTGTGTTTGTGGCCACAGACTGAGGCACTGGGGACAGGGCAGGCTCTGGAGGGAGTGCGGGTGCCGTGTATCAGGTAGCCTTATCTGTTTTCCCTGGTCATGCATTTACAGGCTGAATGGGGCTAGGCCTTGCCTTGTGTGTATAAATCCACATGAGGTAAATGTCAGAATGATTTTGATAGCGGGGAGTGCAATTCCCGTTACTTCGACGTGCGCCGAGATCAGCATCCTCAGGGCTGTCCCCCACCCTGGTCAGTAGGAGTCAAGGCCCTCCTATTGATGCACTCACTAGTGGGGGCAATATAACTTCATTTCCAAGTTTCATTTCCCTGTGAGCAATGGGTTCTTACTATTACAATAGCGCGTAATTATTATTTTTATAACAATGTCAGTCCATATTCGTTGCTTCTGTCGGTGGGAACTTGCTCCTTCAGAAGTGGGTGTCGGAGTGTGATGTCTGCCAAGCCCCCCTGGTAGGAAGGACCGTGAGCTTCAGCAGCGTACAGGGGTGGGCTTGCAGGGAGTCATCTCCCAGGAGCTTTGTGAGACAGATAAGTGCCTGTGAGGGTGTCACAGAATCATAGAATCATGTTTTGGGTTGGAAGGGACCTTAAAGATCACCCAGTGCCACCCCCTGCCCTGGGCAGGAACACCTCCCACCAGCCCAGGCTGCTCCAAGCCCCGTCCAACCTGACCTTGAACCCCTCCAGGGATGGGGCAGGAGGGCTTCAGCTCCTCCTTTTCTCTCCCCTCCTCTAACATTCCCTCATCAGTCCATCTAGATGAGCATTGTGACCTGGGTCCCCCTCTTACCTTCATTCCTGGTGGGTCCCGGGGACATATTCCATCCTGGAGAAGAGCTTACTGTCCCCACAGCCCTTGCAGCGTCTGCCACCTCGGAGTCTGGGAGTCTTCGTGTGTGCAAAGCTTGAGTGGTTGCGCAGGCATCGAGAGGGTCACAGGGTTTGTGCTGGCTGAAGGGAGAAGGCTTGGGTTTTCTGTAGCAGTCTGTTTCTGTAAATAGGCTGAATATATTTATAGTGGTTTATTTCATATTACATATTACTTGAGTTGCCTCTTCCTGCTCCTCCAGTCCCCCCAGCTGAAAACCGATAGAGAAGGCTTTGTTAATGAGCTGTTGTTGAACCAAACAACTTGCGAACTAAGTTTAATTTTAGGGAGTTATCAGTAACCGAGGAAATCTCCTTGAAATGGTATTTAGTCAGACGTGCCAATAAGCCAGTGTTGATGGCAGTATCATAAACCGTGAAGCGGCCTTATAAAGGTCACCAGAACATTTGGTTTTATTTTCATTTCTCTCCTGATCTCTGCAGACATGTGAGAGGAAGTTCTGAAATGTATTTCAACTTGTTTATCAAGAAATAGTAGTAATGACAAATGTGATCTTTATTTTTTCTTTGATTATGTAGCTATGGGCTGTAAGTGTTCTTGCTTCCTAATTGCGAAGGTGGTGAAGATGAATTGTTAATTAAAATCTCTTTCCCGGACAGGTCTTTAAATGCTCGCGTTAATTAAGTCTTTAAAAATTGACGTGACTAAAAATCTCAGTTTGGTCCTTTGTGATAGCGTATTCCAGTTAGTTTTCCAGTTACACAGAGAGCTCTAGTGTGACTGAGGCCCAAATTTCTGACATAAATTACAGAAAGCCTCCTTCTTCTCTTTCCTTTTCTTTAAAACTAAGGAAAGACTATTAAAAATTGTCCAGGTTTACTTTATGCAGCAGTGAGAATAAAAGACCGAACCACATTTCCATTTTAATTTGCAGATCTGTTACCCTTCCTTTGAGTGCTTGTGATGAGCAGTGTGACTAATGAGCTCTGCTGGACCAAAAAAGAGCGGCACTTTTCCCTTTCTTCTGCTTCCCCGTTTTTTATTCTTGGGTGGGGTTTTTTTGTGTTGCTTGCCTCTGATGTTTTGCAGCTTTTCTGCTCTGGGCTTGGACTAATTCCCAGATCTGTTCTTGCAGATTTTAACTTTGCCCTGTACCCGCCGTCAATGATAGCAACTGGAAGTGTGGGAGCAGCCATCTGTGGCCTTCAGCTCAATGACGGGGACAGGTTCACGGACCTCCTGGCCAAGATCACAAACATAGATGTGGTGAGTGTCCCGCGTTCCCCTTCTCCTTTCACTTCTCAGGGTGCCGTGGAGAATCGGGCTATGGAGCCCGGCTTGAAAGCCCAGTGGAGCGAAGGAGGGGGAAGCTCCCGGAGCGAGTGGGTTGCGGTCGTGGAGATGGCATCTCGCTTGCAGTGCTTTGGGTGTCCAAAGCTCATTGCCCTCCTCCGGGGTCAGTTTTCATTCACACCGTGTTCAGCAGCTTGGTGGGGAGAGCCTGCTCTGCCTTCTGCGGCCGGTGGCCAGGCTTGTTTCAGGGGGAGCCACCGTGGGTGCTGCCCCGGGTGATGGGTCGAGGTGGCAGAAAGCGTCGCCTGGGGCGTAAGGTAAACCAGTATGTGCGCTGGTCCTTTGTTCACAGCCTTTGAAACTGCTCTTCTTGTCCCGGATGAGGGTGCCGTCTAAAAATCCTTGGCTTGGAGGAAGTGAGTAATGAGCTAATCCTGCAGCGCCGGCTCAATGAGAGGGGTGAATTTGGTGGCAGGTCAGCGGTGCTGGAGCTCACTCAGAAGGGACTTTGCTGATGGGGAGTTCGCGTGCCGTGGGGACATCAGAAAAGCCCAGCCCCGGCAGCCGCGCTCGGCCGTCTCAGCGGAAAGCTGGGAGGGCTGAAAGGAGCACTCGGAGCGCTGTCCCCCGGGGGGGCTGGTGCCTCTTCCCGCTGCGTCCCCGTGTCCCTGGGAGACTGCAGGGAGAGTTCGCGCTCCTGCAAATCCGAACCGCTTGGTCTGTGGATAAACGGGACTTTCCGCCCTTGCGAAGCAGACATGGTTGGCCGTGGTGAAATTCACTCAAAAGGAAAGAAGATGAGTGAGGCTTTCTGAAGTGCAGGCCGCCAATAAGCTAGTGCTTTTTTTTTTTTTTTTTACTATAAAAGTATCAGTTCCCAATGCATTGTCCTTAACACATGCTGACTATAAACCCTTCTATTGCTTTTGCTTCGCAGAGTAAATACACTGTGCGTAAGGTCTGTGATAAGATTTTCAAGAGAAGGTTTGGTTTTTCCAACAAATGTTCTGTGTTTTGGTTAAAAAGGAATAGTCCAGTTTCAGAAAAAGGAAAGAATTCAGCTATTTCTTTTTTTCTTTTGATCATATTGATCCTAATTTTCAAGTGCAGTTCTGGGGCTTCCCATTTCTTTCGATTGGAACTGAATTTTGCACAGAAAAAGGAACGTCTCCAATTCTGAATGCTTATACTGTAAATTAAGTAGCTGCAGAAATGTAACATACACTTATTTCAGTGTAGGTGAAAGTTTTACGCAGGTAGTTGCTCTTTTATGTCCGTTTTTATAAGTGTGGAGAAACGGTGGTGATACATTGCAGTAAGCAGCAAGAGCATGCAAGAAGAATAATCCTATATATATAATATATATATATAATTCAGGCTGCATGGCCTGGTGCAGGTATTGCACGAAGCTTATTTGTACAGTTGCTACTTTTAGACTGGGTAAAGCCATTAAGTTTACTTCATTTATGCGGATGATAAGAATTACCTGTTACTGGTGCTGGTATTGGCAGATACTGGCTGAATGAAATTTTCTCCTTCGATGTTTGTCTGGCTGGATGTAACATGATGAGTTTCGGATGCGGCTTCCACCCAAATGTCTGGGAGGACTTTTAAGACAAGCGGGCAGATGTGAGAGGGACATTAGAAACCAGGTGGAGGAAGGTGAGGATTTAGGGAGAGGCTAACATCTTGTTAGAAAAGGTGCTGGTCTTCAGCCAAGGATGTGAGTATCCACAGAATAAGGAAAAGGCTGCTGGCCACTAAAAAGCTTCTCGTCTAACTCCGTGTCTGAACTCTGCGGCGTGTCTGAAAGTTTAGTGTCCCACCGCTACAGTTTTCCTTGTTACACGATGATGCCAAATGAAGCTGTTCCTGCTTCGCTGCTGAGTATTTTCATGCTTGTTTTGGCTCACGTATGCCCACGCAACTCTTCGTATCCTTGTGTTTCAAGCCCATCCTGGAATTGATCCAGCTTAAAGAATGGGGAAGGACCTCTCGTCGTGGTTTGAGAGTTGGGGGGTCAGGGGAGCTTGCTTAGCTTTCTAAGCGGGGTCGGTCGACTGATAGATGTCCAAGAACACCCTCGCAAACAGCTGAGAGAGCGGTGCCTGGTGGCAGGACCATAGCGGGAGATGGGGATGAGAGGAGGGTCTGTAACCGTCATTGTCTGTGAGCTTCTTGTACTACAGCTGGAGAAGGTGCAGCCGGCTGAACCGACTTGGTACTCGGCAGGACAAGGATAGTGATGAGAGCGAGGGGAACGAGGGCGTGGGGTGAAGAATAGTCCTCATCAGGGCAGAGGAGGGACGGAAAGGCTTGCAGAGTGTGGGAGAAGAGGGTAATTGGAAAGTTTAGGGGAAGCCTTCACAGGGTCAGCGCCTGCTTCTGCTGCTGTAGAGCAGAACGGAGCACATCACTGCCTGCAGAAATCTGTGGGTAGGCCTTTGGAAGTACGCTTTTGGAGGAGAGAAGCAAGGGGTGCTCAGGTACCACCACAACCCAGTGCTAGAACAGATGCTCTCAGCAGAGCTCGTCGCTTTGTTCCTGTGCCCTCTGATTAACGATGCTGTCTTTCCATCAGTAGGCCCTGTTCCCCGGGTTGGTGACTTCCAGACAAACTTCTGCTACTGTTTCCACAGTATTTTAGCACTTTTCAGAAGGGTAATGCCAAGGTAACCCTTGTTGGTATATTTGAGGTGTCGATGGGTTTTGATCAACCGTGAACTACCTGGGTTCTCTCCTTCTGGAGATGCCAGAGGGTTTTCAGGGTAGTTCTTCGTTTTCTCTAAGAGTTGCCCTGTGCAGTCACAAGGGTCTTATCCCTCCTTGCTCTTTTTCAGCACGGGCAGGTTTGCATTGCAGTGACAGCATCGTGGTGACAGTGCTCAGCTCTTGGGTGGGGGTAAGCGGGCTCAACACGTAACCTACAAGGGCAATGTCACAGAATCACAGAATCACAGAATGGTAGGGGTTGGAAGGGACCTCAGTAGATCATCTAGTCCAACCCCCCTGCCAGAGCAGGGTCACCCAGAACAGGGGGCACAGGAACGCCTCCAGGCGGGTTTGGGATGTCTCCAGAGACGGAGACTCCACCACCTCCCTGGGCAGCCTGGGCCAGGGCTCTGCCACCCTCAAGGTAAAGAAGTTCCTCCTCATGTTTAGGTGGAACTTCCCGTGCTCAAGTTTGTGCCCGTTACCTCTTGTCCTGTCCCTGGGCACCACTGAAAAGAGCCTGGCCCCATCCTCCTGACACCCACCCTTCAAGTATTTATAAGTGTTGATTAGGTCCCCCCTCAGACGCCACTTTTCCAGGCTAAAGAGACCCAATTCCCTCATCTTTCTCCATAAGAGAGGTGTTCCAGTCCCCTCATCATCTTGGTAGCCCTTTGCTGCACTCTCTCCAGGAATTCCTTGTCCTTCTTGACCCAGGGAGCCCAGAACTGGACCCAGTACTCCAGGTGGGGCCTCCCCAAGGCAGAGCAGAGGGGGAGGATGACCTCCCTCCACCTGCTGGCCACACTCTTCTTGATGCCCCCCAGGATGCCATTGGCCTTCTTGGCCACCAGGGCCCATCGCTGGCTCATGGCCATCCTGTTGTCCCCCAGGACAAGGTCATTGGGACCTTGCAAGATGCTTGGCTGTGCCTTGAGTCTCTGCTCACAGGGAAGACCATTTCCCTCCTTCACCTCTCATTTTTGCTGGCAAAGATATTTTGAGCATCCCTTCCTGATGCACTAAATCTGTTCCTTGGTCGCCTTCACGCATGGGGCCACGTTCGGAAGGTCCCACAAAGCTGGATGCAGCTGCTCACTTTGCGTAGACGCTCCTCACGGGGGAAATTACGCCCGCGGGTTTTCCTACTGCACCTCTCCGCGTGTTCCTCTCCGGTTGCTGGTGGGTGCTTTGCTGCTTCACATGTGAAGCCCTGCTTGAGTCGGGACCCCAGGAGATTCCCAGTCTCCGTACTGGGGATGTTGGTAAAGGCTTGTCAAGGCCAGGCTGGATGAGGCTCTGAGCAACCTGATGTAGTTGAAGATGTCCCTGCTCACTGCAGGGGGGTTGGACTAGATGGCCTTTAAAGGTCCCTTCCAACCCAACACAGTCTATGATTGTATGATTCTGTGACAGAAGAAAAGTCACAGTTAGGGTGTCTTTCTGGTGGAATTTTCTTTCTTCCTGGTCTGTTAGAGCCCATGTTAATTGACTTTCCGGGCATGTTGTGAGCGTATTGCACGGGACCGTTTTTGAGGGGGAATATGTGGCTCTTGTTTGCTTTCTTGGGAGCTTTTCTGGATTCTCTTCATAGGATATTTATTGATACACAATTCAAGCTCATGTTCTTCATTGTAGGGGATACTTGAAGCTTTCCCAGGCATCCCAGCACTTCTTAGTATGAGACTTTTTTGCAGCATTTTGCAGATTGGACAAAATTTATCTCTCTTGCTGAATTTTTCTATCCTGATTGGTTTAGTCTGAGAGAAAATACCTGCCAAGACAACTTAGTAGTTCTTGAGTGGTTAGAAGGAAAAGAGACAGGGTTTGCATTGAAAATTTCTTCACGCCTTTTCTTTGAAATTGAGCAGATGTGGTTTTTGTCAGAAATGTTGCCATCCTGGTGAAAATCTTCCCAAATTTGGCTAAGCCTATATGCCTTTGGGAAAAGAAATAAGAATCACTCTTCCCAAATAACAAAGAACTCTGAACATTTTACGGGTGACATCCTCTCCAAGAGTCTGTCGGCACTGGGGAGGGATGAGCTGTCTTCCCTTTGCTCCCGGTCTCAGCCCACCACAGGACAGACCGCGGAGGAGAGGGTCCCACAGCCCCCGACTCAGGGCATGCTTGGGACAAAAGGGGCTTCTGGATAATCTCGTCACTAAAAAAATGTAAGGCTTTTGCAGAAGTTAGAGGTGCTTTCATTTTTTCAAGGTGTTCCTGTTGTTGTGACAGAGGTGGCCGTAACTCAAAAGTCTGTCTCCTGCAAGCTTTGAAGTCTCAGCCCAACCAAAGGCGGCCAGAATTTTTAACTTGGGCAAAATAGCGTATTTTTCGTCAGCCAGCTATCTGGAAACTGGAGAAATATTTTGGTAGGTGCTTTCCCCGTGACTTGTGGGTTGGAGTCAGGGCCCAGGGCTGGAAAAGTTCATCCCACGTGTTAAAGCTTGAGAGAGAGATAAGCAACTGAAAAGAAGGTCTCGGAGAAGTATTGGGCAGTCTTAGCAATAGGTAGTAATACCAGCCTCGTCTGTAAAATGTATTGTTGGAAAAAATGTACTGGCTAGATTGTGTAAGAGTTAGCCCAGGGCTGCATTCGGGAAGAGTAAAGGCTATTGTAACAGATTTTACGCTGGGGCTTAATTGAAGTTGAATGAACAGCTTCAGTTCTCTCACTTCCTAATTTCTGATGCCTGAGAGCTCTTCCTGGCAGCAGCGCAATTAATTCATCGTCACTGCGTGAATGATTTTGGTTTTCAAAGGCGAGGTTAGGGAAGAGGAAGAAACGAGAGCTCCTGGGCTCCGGGAGCATCGTGCCGGGGAAAAGGAGGGAACTCACGGACAGTACCGTCCTGCGGAGAGAAAACTTTTTGCCCCCTCTGTCCGGAGGGTCCTGGGGTGTTTCTGCCTCTTTTTTTTGTTTGTTTGTTTTTTAAGTGCATGAACGCTTAGCATGGAAACAGATGATGGGACTTTCTCATTGGCTTTCCAAAAAAAATGTCACCGTCTGAGGTGAAGCGTGAAAAATTTCAGCTTCAGAGTGGCAAGGGTATGAAAGTAGAGAATGATAATGAAATCCTGATGCAGCTTAACTGCAGTGAGCTTTTCTGAACTTTTACTGTTTTATAAGGATAATTTGAGGGTGGTATCTGTTTGCTAGGAAATAGCAGCATAAACCAAGAGGCTGAAGTCAGTGGAGTTATTTAGATTTACAGTGGTGTAACTGAGCCTGGAGTTTGGCATTTAGTGCTATAATGCTTTTAATGGATGTTTCGTTAAGAATGAGGCCAAAAATATGTTATTAGCAAACAGCATTTAATTTAGAACCCAGCTGTTGGGTAATCAGACAACCAACACACGGGCATTTCTTTCAAAAACACGTTGGTGAATCCGTAGCAGCTCCAGACTTCAGGCGAGATGCTAGTACAAGGCATCCTGCCAGCGTCATCCCAGGGATAACAGTTATTTTTGATAAATAGCAGCCCCGGGCCGTTTGGTGAAGGTTGAGTCGCAGTCTGAAGAGATGGTAACCACGAGGCTGTGCAAACCTCAGTTTCATTGCTCCTTCCACCTACCAAAATAAACACCACGGAGCTACTCTCGGAGAATCGGAGAAGCTCAGCAGCCGTATGGGTAGTGAAAGTCGCTCTGCGTGGTTATTTCTGAATTGCCGTTTCTGACCGTTATTGTCCCAAAGAGTCGTTAAGAGCTGGTCCCACACAGCTTCACACAGCTCTGCAGGATGGGGATGTCCAAGCTGTTTTGCTGCCGGAGGGTGGGAATGTTGCCTTTGCTGTTTCTTGGAGAGGAGAGGTTGGTGGGCAAAGAGTTAATAGACCTACTCACAGGAAGCCAAGCTCCCTGTGCATCTCTTCTCTTGGTGGGGCACTGCAATGGAAAAATAAACAACTTGGGAAGTCAGGAATTTCCATAGCATCCCAGACCAGCACTCCAGTGTGCGCAGTATCCTGTCCCCAGTGGAGCCAGATGCTTCAGAAGAGGATGCGAACGTCCCCGCTCTGTACAATTACGGGATGTGAGGAAGGATAGCCGAGCGAGTAGGGCACATTTTAAGACCTTGCAATCCATATTGTGCTTTGCCGCAGACCTGTCTGGGGCAAATCTTTCTCCTTACCCTTTGGAAGAGCCGCCCTCAGTTCCGTGCGCGAGCTGGCTGGCCCTGCCTCTGGAAACCACCTCTCTGGCCGTGCCGGGAAGCCTTCTCACTAGTCCTGTGTGGGGTGTGCTGTGCCCTGGCCTGGCTACTGCTTGCAGCTCCCTTGAGTCTGTCCCGAGCCCTTCCGTTCTCTGGTACCCTCCATCATCTTACGGAAAAGAATACATTTAAGCTTTCTTTCTGCCTCTTTAAACTACTGCAAGTGTAGGTAAATGAAAGTGTAGGTAAATGAGGTCTTTCCCTGTTACAAAGCACCTTGGGCCAGAATTTTCTAGGCTAAATTCAGTGAGAATTAGGCACACAATTAAGTTATAAAGTTAGCCCTTGTCTGAGCAGAAGGGTGCATTAGGTGACCTCCAGAGGTCCCTTCCAACCTCTTTCTATGAGGCTGAGTACACTGAAACATAACAATGATTATTCCATGTTAAAAATGTGTTCAGGCTTACCTCGTTGACAAAAGCTGTCAAGATCAGATCCCAAATTAAGCTGGTTAATAGCTGCTTGTGTAATGAACTCCGTCGCACCACAGCCGCCAGAAGGGCTAGCCAGGTTCCCCGTGTGTGATGGTGAGGATCGTGTGCACACATAAGGAGCATCTTCTTCCTAGAGCCCAGCTCTCACGGCTGTATCCGAATGACAAAAGGAGTTGTCTTCCCCAGCATCAGCAGCAGAGCTGACAAGCCCTTTTAAAAAGCCTCTCCCCAGATGGGAACTGTTGTGTACTGAGTGGTTTTGAAAATCCAAAGCATATTTAAGGGCCCTGAGATAGAAAGAAAAAAAGGAACCAAACTTTTCTTAAAGTCTTGTCCAAACAGTTGGCTGTGGGCCCTTGAAAACGTGGAGTCAGGCCGTTTTGAAGACTGGATCCATAATAAATGGCATTTAAAATATCTCCAACTAAATGCGCTACATGTGTCAGTGCTGTGATTTTTTTTTTTTTTTTTTTTTCACTCAAGGTCTGAAAAGCCCCTTCGTAAAGATCCCTGCAAATTTCTGCACAGAAACAACGTTCAGAACCACCACGCTCAAGAATTCAGTTTCTCTTGAGCCGCGGTATAAAATCATGGCAATCTATCTCGAATGGATAGTGTTTGAACATTGTCCCTACAGCACACACACCCTTTATCCCCTCTTTTGTAGTGTTTAGGGCCTGTGGTTTTGGAACCAAGGAACAGGACTCGCTGTATCTTATCCTGCCTTATTTGTTGCAGACCACATTTTGTATGCAAGGAAACAACAGACAAAATAGCCTCCAAAAGAAAGGAAGAATGAGATAGTTTCCTAAGTTGTCTTTGCCTGAGTTGGCAGCTGCTCGGCTTCATTCAGCTTTTTGTTCCCCAGTGAGTGCTGTGCGTGTGTAGCAACAATGGGGTGATGCAGTTACACCGCGGGCTGATGGCGGAGTTCCCTCCGATCCATTCATAAATACAGCCTTGGCCAGCGCGCCCGAGGAAGCCAGGCCCCCCCGAGGAACCGGCTCCACAGCCCCAGCATCGCTGCTGGAGGAGCTGAGGGGCTGGCCCGTAGTCGGAGCCTTGCCCCCAACCGCCGCTCAGCTTGCCTCCCTTGCTCAGCTCGTACGACTTTCTATAATGTAGGCAGGTTGTCGCGGCTTTTTTTAAAATCTCCTTTTTCAGTTAACGCTCACGGCATTTTGTGCAGCAAGGTAAATTCACAGCTTTTCGCATTTGCAGAGTATGCCTGTTAGGGAGAGATGATCAGCTTGAAATCCCAAGTCAACGTTAAAGCAGGGAGTAGAAGTTTGGAGCGCGGCGTCTGGCCCTGGATCGCCCTGCCGGCGTTTCGGCTTTGCTGTCACTTTTTCCAGTTCTGAAAACATTGTTCTCTCCTGTTGCTATGAGAAATACCCACACCAGCAACAGGAAACCAACGGACTGACTGTTGAAGCAAACAGTGGAACTGAATCTAGAAAGCACCCTGTTGAAAGTGCTGAAAAGACCGAAAAATTGCAGAGAAAAACGTGCTGTCTTTCAGATGCTTAATGTTAGGCATCTTACGTATTGCGTTATTACAGTAGTGTAGCAATAGTAAGTGGGGAAATTCTGACATAGATAAGATTTCAATTTGTTATTTTTAAAGCGAGATGTCCTCGTTAGTCTGCGTGAAATGCCCTTTGGAACAGCAAATTACTATTTTCTGTACTTGCAGATGGAAAAACAGAGATGTAGACACTTATCTGTAATTGATGCTCTCTGTTACAGTAGCAAAAGTAGACACATTTAGGAGGGGAAATATTTCTGTTTTTAAACTGTGTCCATTAGATGTGAGATCACTGAGATACAGTAAATGTAGTAAATGGGCATGATATTCCCACAGCAGCTCTTCAGGCTCTTGGTTTGGAGAACGTCGGCGAGCTAAAGGCCAGCGCTCGACACACGAAGGCCCTGCTTTGGGAAGGAATCCCTGTTTATGTCAACAATGAAGCATGTGCTTTGGAGAGGTTTGAATTGGGGCTTAAACGTGAACCAGCAGAGGAATCCAGCCGTCTTTTGTGTTTAGGAGTGCAGATGACACGCTCCACACTGGAATTTATGTAAATCCTGACTCTTTAATGCATGTCTGATTGCTACTTTCTTAGATTGTCCGAGCAATGCATACATGACCGGTGAACGGTATTGTCACTTCAGATACTCCCAGCATCCTTCCCATTTATCATACCGCGTCCCGCACCTAACAAGAGTCTTGGTTTTCTGGTTTCCCTTTTGCTATTAGTTTTAAGAAAGAGATGAGGGGGCATTAACAGTTATTTGTGAAGTAATTAATGTACATGTGGAAAACCAGCCAACCTTTAACACAAAAATGCCAGAAGGCTTTTGCAGCATTCCCAACTTCGGGACTTGGAGCGCTCAGCAAAGCGCCCATGGTGTGGATCCAAGGCTCCTAAGTCTGGTCAGGAAAGGCAGGAGCATGAAGAAGTAATCCAGGAGAGTTACAGCTCAATATTTTGCATCGTTTGCATGTGTACGTTATATATAACAAGAGCTGTGCTATTGTAAAGCTCTGCTGTTTGTAAAGGAGAGTAGGGTGGTAGTTTGGCTTTTGAAAGCCCTTGAGAACTGGCCCGCTTGGTCCTGGAGCGGGATTGTCCTCAGCCGTGGCGGGGAGGGCAGGGATGCCGATCCCTGCGGGGTTACCGCGACTCTGCTCTTGGCAGCTGGATGTCCACGTGTCCCGGGTGGGGGCTCCGAGATAGCGTGGCCTCTCTCCAGCCGTTTCTCACTGCTCTGATCCAAGCCGTCCAGCTGGCTCGGGCTTGGGCTGGTGCCCACCGTACGTATTCTGTGGTCGCTGACACGCGACGCCTCACCGGAAGGCTAAGATCTTGTCAATGGTTAAGCGGTATTGAAATTTAACAGAATTAAAACGGAACTTTGTTAAGCAGTAGTTTTTCAGTCCTTGTTTTCATCCTTAAATGCCGTCATAACGCATTTTCTATGGATACTGGTATTCCCAAATGAGTGGCACCTTGGCTGGGCAAAAGCTGGGTGGCTGCAAGGCTCGGGCCAGTTTCCGTGTACCCCTTAGGAAGCTCACTGGGCTAAGCTTTCTTATTTCTTCCCAAAGGCAAGACCAAAACTGAGATGCAAAAGGGTAATAGAAAAATCACGATACAAAAAGCGCTATGTCCTGAGGCACCGTGGAAGAGACCAGAGCTGAGTTCATCATTTCCGCAGGGCACGCCTCCCTGCCTGCCGGAGTCGGGGAATGGCGAAGCTGCGGTGGCTGCTGGCACAAGGAGCACGTGGCCCGGCAATCCTGGGTGTTATCTCACCAGCGTGGATTGTTTCTTGGCCCTGTCTGGCTGTGAAATGAATTCTGGTGCTTTAAATCTGTTTTAGGGTGGTTGTCATCCTGGGTGTAGGTGCAATAAGTAGGCAGCCGCAGTCCCCTGACGGTCACAGAAGCTCTGGATTGATTCAGAGTGGAGAAATAGAGAAACGATGCGTGGCTGGAACAGTTTACCTCTTGTGCTAGCCCTCCGCTATCGGAGTTTGACAGGAGTCATCTGTTTGTTTGTGGAAAAGGGGGTGAACGGCTCCTCGGTTGCTGTGGGATCTGATGCAGAGACCGTCGTCATCTGAAAGGTACCATCGATTAGCTTCGGTTTGGATAGGGTGCCAAGGAGGACTTGAAAATGGCTAGATAAAGTCTATGGCAGAAACCCACGCCACGTCAGTAAAACACCTATAAAATGTTATTTTTGATACCCTCTCCCCTTTTTTTTTTTCCTTTTTTTTTGTATCTATCAATCCAGTGATCATCTTGCAGGACGGAGAGGGTGCCTTGCGCCTCTTTAACTCAGGGAAAGCTCAGGCAACGGGTTGTGTGGGTCAGGACGAGGCGGTCCTGGAGCTCGGAGGAGTCGGGACTGAAAATCCCGGTAACGAGCAGTGCGGAGCCAGAGCGTGTTGGTTGGGTTGAGTGGGATCCTCATGCCCTGTAAACCCCGGTTTAAAACTGGAAACTGGGGGGCAGTATAGGGTGTATATATTATAGAAGTGTTGAACAGTTCAAGAAAATAAATTATATATAACATTCTGCAGGCTCTTTCCTAGTGCTTGTGCTTACTTCCAAGATTATAATGAATGGAAGTAGAAATTATTATTGGCTTGAATAAGTAGATCCCGCCGTAGCACTGCTGATTCCTCCTTACAGTCATTTTCACCGCCGGCATTTCCATCAAGCCACAAGGATACTCCTCATCGGACACAGGAAAACATTTCTTTTCCTTCGAATGCATTTCAAGTATGCTAGTAAAATCAGCCAGGGGTGAAAAAGTTTCAGGAAAAAAAAAAAAGAAACCCAAAAGTTAATTGCTTTTTTAGTTCTGTACATGGCTGAAGTAAAAATAAAACTATGGAATGGAAAGTACCTGAACTATTTTAATCATGAAAACTACTAGACCGTATAGGAGAATGGGGAAGTTGATCCGTGTGACACACACTTAAAAAACTTTTTCATAAAATCAACAAAGGCAGCGCTACAGTATTCTGAAGGAATGGCCCGGTCCCTGAATTGCAAAATTTAGAGCCATTACTTCAGTATATTAGAGTGTTCTTTCAAAGAAGATGTGCTGAAAATAGTGCAATTCATATTTTTTTTCCCTTTATGTGTTTTTTAAAGCTTTCGTTTTCTCTTGTCAATGCTATCTAGAGCTTGCAAAGTGAAAGTCCAGCAGTAAAATACGTAAACGTGCAGCAAATCCACAAGAAACTTGGAGGGGTTAAAAACACTGTGTCGTGGGAAGGCCGGGCTGTTTGTCCTGGTAGATTTTTTTGTATTTTTTGTATTGTGTCACAAACTTGGGATGGACAGAAAGTTCCAGTGAAGCAAACAAAAGTGATAGCCCCATCTGTGAAATAAGCCACTGGCTGTATCCCACTGTGACAACTGGGCTGATGAGATGCTCATAATAAATTCCTTTTTTTTTCCCTTTCTCCCGTGAGATTACCACCCGACTGCTGCACTTGGTGTGTCGGAGAGGTAGTTGTGGTCTGAGACAGTGGTTCAGGTGCACGCCATATGCGGCTTCAAGATTTTTCGCGTAAGAGTGCAAGCGCGTCGCATTGGCCGGGTGTAAACTTCCTCCTGCCAATCCCAGTTTATTAAAAAAGCCGTTGATGGGTTTCGTCGGCATCTCACCTGGCACAAAGCGCGTTGCTGAGATCTACCCTCGGGTGGGCGAGTTTGTTCATCTCCATCATGGGTGCTGGAGGGTTCGGGCTGTGTCGGCAGGGGTGTTCCACATGGTTTGCTGCGTAGTTGAGGTTCCCTCATGAATCTGGCGGTGGGTTTGGGTTTTTTGGGTTGTTTTTGTTTTTTTTTTCCTCACTAGATCTTGATTGTAGAACTTGACAACCTGCAAAGTAAAGGCTTCATCATTTTTGGTTGGGGCTGCCCAGGCAATTTCAGCTCCTGAATGGATGCTTCATAGACAAGACTAATTAAACAGAGTGTATTACTCAGACTAATAAAAAACTGAGTTTTAGCACGCAAATAGCAATGCTTTTTTGGGAAGCTGTTTCATGCCGCATGCGACATGCTGCTCATTTTGCCACAGTGTTCTTTATTTGAAAGAATTCAGTGATACGTTATTTTAGGTTCAAAACATACGCGTAGACCAGAGCTAACGCGTGACTGAAAAAAGCAATGAGTGGCCTGTGGATTCCTGTAGGAAATAAAATCCATGCAAACTGACGATTCCAGTCTGGGCCCCTTCATTGGTTTTATGTACAAAGTGAAGACGTGAGAAATGACCCATTCCTCTGTGGGATCGCCTAGAGATTTTAGCCTCTTCATACATGAAATGAAGCATTGTACTGACCATCAGAAGTTTTTACAATAACAGCGTAAACGATCATATATAAGGCTATTTGGAAACAAACAAAGTTGGCTTCCAAGTGCTCAGGCCTTATGTTCTGGGTGTCACCACCCTTCCTTCCCCAAGCCTGGCTGCAAGGAAATTGCCTCATTGAGCCCTGAAGCTACTTCTAAAAAATATGGCTTATTTTCAGAAGGGCATACTATTTGCAAACTGAGCAGAAGAGATTAAAAAAAGAAAGAGGTTCTTATACCAAAAAAAAAGGTGCGCTATGAGTATAGGCTGTTACAAGAGCCTCCAAACTGGTGCCCCTGCTCGCTCTTCCCTTTGAAAATGCCGTGACCCTTGGAGGGACGTGTTGCCATTGCCCTCTCACAAAGAGGTGAATGCTTGCGATGGACCTAAAGCGTGCTCAAGGTAATAACGGGGGCGGGGGGGGTTCTTTATCTGAGTTTCTGGTAGCTTTTGCCAGGTCGCTACTTTGGAAGAAAGGCTGAGGAATTTGTCCAGTTCCCATTGTTAAACAAGCAGTTCTGGTATTAGGAAATCACTAAGCCCCCGTAAATAACAAGAGCAAGCCCCAGCTATATAAAATGTTTACCTGGTTAAATAAAAGTACGTATTCTTAACTTTAAGAAATTAGCTTTGCCAGCAGCAGCGGGAAAGTGGCAACAGAGAGAGAAGCCCTTCTCCTTAACCTTTTGCTAAAAGGAAAGGAAGAACCCCATGAGGTGAGGCATGCTGAAATCCTATCTGTCCTGCATCTCCGCACTGGAGAATCCACTATGCTCACGTTTCATTGCGTCTTCAAAGGCATTTCCCTCGGTCTCTCCCTTCTGAGGCTGCCTGCTCGGGGCTGAGCAAGCTTGGACGCTAAATCTTCCCTTCTCTCCAGGAGCGGGACGCCAACCGATGGGAACGCAAGTGGGTACATGCGTAGTACCATTTTTCCCATGACCTGGTGTCCAGAGGAGGGAAAAGTGGGTGCCTGGGCTGGCAGGGAAGCCCCACGCGCCCCTGGAGAGAGCCTGCGCTCAGAGGGGTGGTGGGTGCCTTCCTCTGGAGCGCAGACCTCCGCCGTCATCGGGGCTCTGAACGAACGCAGTGCCCAGTTTTCTGAGACACGCCTCTTGTCTATCCCTGGCCTGCATTTCACGAGGATATCAAAAGGTATGTGACCCCCCCCCACTTCCAGGTGCCGCGCAGAATTCTAATTCTACATGATCTTCTCAAAAAAAAAATACAATAGGAAACTCGATAAAGAGCCGGCTGATGTTGGCAAAGTCACTTGCTTTCCTTAACCCTTTCCTTGGACACACTCAAGCTTTTTTTTTTTTTTTTTGTTGGGGTTTCTCCCCGTCCGTATAAAAGCCAGCCTAATGTCATAAATGTCGTCAGCGGAACAGCGGAACAGATCCTCTGCGTTTGACGTGTTTTCTCGGCCGGGCTCGGATGACAAATTAACCCTGCACACATGAATATTTCAGACTCTCCCGGATAACCCGGTGTTGCGCAGAGAAAGCGGGGGGTGTTGGTGGACGCCCAGCTGCCCAGCATTGCAGTCGCGTCCCAGGCTGGGGTCCCCGGCTCTGTTCCTCGGCTCCCCTGCCTGGAGGTGGGAATGCTCATACCGGGGTCTCACCGCCCCTGCCAGATGCTGACAAGGCTCTGGTTAAAATACTCTGCCGTACCGCTCTTCTATCACCAAAACCTGCGTTTCTCTGCTGCTGGAAGTCTGGGAGAGAGCCAGCCCTCACGCAGACCCAGCCTTCAGTGAGTTTCCAGTGTCGGTGCCTTTTCCAGCGTTGTAGAAGGATTCCCCAGGGCTGCTTTTGGATAAAGCCATTTATCGTAGCACCACCTGCCCACCTACGCAGTGTCGTGTTGATACTCTCACGGTCCCAAGCATGCTGCACATACTTGTCATTGTGTTTATACAATCATGCCTGGGGGTTTATTTTTCAGTTTCTGCTATAACCAAGTGTTTGTCGATGTTTTCTCATACTTTTTTTGTTTGTTTGTTTGTTTTTAAATGACCATATTATTTAGTCTTGCAGTGTATTATCAAGAATGTGGAACATCCTGTAATATTTTAATAGCCGCCATCTTCATCGCTGTGTCTGGCTTAAGCGTGGTGGATCCTTCCCATTTATTTTTTTCTTTATACTTCGTGTTTGTTGCGGTATCCTGCTCTTTCTCCAAGTGTTACGCAGTGTAATTTGTAACGTAGTGGTCTCTGAGGCTTGGTTGTGTGTTTTTGACTTACAGCTTTTTCTGATATCCGTCATTGGTTTACCATCTTCTGTGAATTACTGCCAGTAGCTGTTCCTGGCGCTGTTAAAATGGTCCTGCTCTCAGCCTGAAGTTGTGGGAGCATACTCTACGCCTCCTCCTCCTCCTCCTCTGCTGCTGAAATCACTTTTGCCCTCTGGAATGCGCCCAGAGAACGATAATGCGGCTGTGTGTTTGGGGCCGTGTTGTTCCTTCCCTTTGCGTGAATTTTCGTAGATAAAAGAGATCCTTCTTTTGCCTTTGCCTTGGGGACCCAAATGCGCGACTGATAAAAACTCGGCAGCGAGTTGCAAAAGCACAACACTGCGCTTTTTCAGGGACCTCAAAAACTCTCTCGCTTTGGTTTGTCATCAGTTAGCTTGATGGTAAAACCAAAGTGCCTCTGTCTGTGTAACCTTGGTACAGTACACGTTGGTTATTTCAGGAGAAAAATGCAGCTATTTCGTGGTGAAGACCCACCCAAGTCACTCAACCCTGCATTGGAGGCTGCCAAAATTCATACGCCCTACCCTTCCTTTTTTTGCGACACTTTGGGTTCCTGCTCAAGAAGACCACACAAATGAGCAAGGACAGGTGAAATATTAAGACGCTGAGAGTCTAATCAAGGTGGCATTAACATTTTAACCCCGGAGGTTTGCACACTGTGATCACCTGTGAAGATTGAGGGTTATTTTCTGTCACGGCAGACACTCCCCGGGAATATCACATGGATGCTCTTCCAACTTCTACTAGCTCAGTAAGGAACAATACCTGTCGTATCTCCACTAACGCATCCATTTGCTTTCTGTCCTCTAGGACTGCCTTAAAGCTTGTCAAGAACAGATCGAGGCGGTGCTAGTAAACAGCCTTAGGCAAGTCCGGCGGCAGCAACAGCAAAGCAATCCTTCCAAGACGGTGGACGAACTGGACCAGGCCAGCACTCCCACAGATGTGAGAGATGTCGACCTGTGAGGACATCGGCACAGAAAGTCATGCTTGCTCCCCCGGCCCTTTTATTTTTATTACTATTTTTAGAGTGAAATCTTTTTTTTTTTTTTTTTTTTAAATCTGCCCCCCCATAGAACGTATTTAAGCTCTTTTAGGTAAAAAAAAAAAAAAACATACAAAAACTGAATAACGGAAAAAAAAAAAAAAGCATTTGGTGCCTGTGATGTTCTACAGAAGGGAATCCCACAATATATTTGGTAATTGCTATTTGATTATGTATCAGTGATATTAAATGCTTATAAAAAGCATACGAAGTAGCTAGATAAATGTAAGCCTGCATTCGTGGGAACAAAGTAGAGTATACTTGTCTGTGTATTATGACCTAGTGCATACACCCCTTTTTTAGATTTAAGAAAGGAATCGTGTGTGCGGTTTTATGGCTTGACTAGATTGCAAAGCAATAGAATAAGGGGTTTAGGGCAAAGTGGGAAAAGATCCCTGAAGCAATTGAACCATTTTGAAAACAGAAGAGATTTGCTGATCTGTCACCTCTGTTATTAGTCAGAAGTGTTTGTTGGATCTCTGTACGTTAGTTTTGTTTACTCTTGCTGTCTGTGGTAGCTGCTACCTAAGAAAGAAGATGCTTTATTTTGCCAGCCAGAAGAGCAGGTGGTTTTGGGGTTTTTTTTTTGTTTGTTCGTTTTTGGTTTGTTTGGGGTTTTTTTTATTTTTTTTTCCAAATTCCCCTCTCCCCTCTTGACTTTTTCTACTTTCCCTTCAGAAATGGTTCATTCTAAACACAGCAACATCTTTGGCATAAGGGCAATCCCATTCACCCAGCTGTGGGCCGAGCCAAAGTGACCGAGTGTTCACGTTAGATGAGGGAAACGCACCAATTAATTCTGAGCAGTCGGCTAATCAGACCGCCTCCGACCTTTGGGACTGCAAGATGCGGTGGATCATCTGTGAAAAGCATTATATTCCTTTACAGTGCTAATGCTTCACGTCAGTGTTAACTTTCGGCAGCTCCTTAGCTTGGCTGTAAAGACGTTTAATTGATGCTTTGTCCATCTTCCTTTTTAACTTATCCTCACTGTGTTGAAGAAGATGAGATTCAGTTTGATCTCTTTTCTACCTACCCAGCTTCCCCCACCGCTTCCGCCCACGTTTTCAGCATTTCGTTAACTATCGATTCACAGTGAGTGTTTTTGTAAACCATTTCATTCGAAAAGCACTTTGAAAATTGTTCCTAAGGGATTAAATGAGATGGTTTATGATGATTTTGCCAAGGGAAAAAAAAAAAAAAAAAAGGAAAAAAAAAAAAGAAAAAGTCACAAAAGCAAAGCATATAGCTTTTTATAGTCAATATTTTCCAGTATCTGGTGTACTTGGTTAGTTGCGGTGTTGCTGGAAATACCAACACCTGCTTCAGATGACATTCCTGTCATGACATTCCGGATAAAAGCCTGACGATTTGTATTGTTCAGTGTCACGGAAGGATCTTAATACCACCTGCATGCTTATCTACGGACAACGAAAGAAAATCGCTGGTGCAAAAGACACGAGTGTAAACATCAAGGTGTGTGACTTGGGAGTTTTATTACAAAGGTGTATTCAGTGTACTTGAATTTATTTTCCTGCTCCATCTGTAACGAAGAGGCATTTAGATGGCAAAGGAGTTGGAGCAACTTTTTTTTTTTTTTTTTTTTTTTGCACAATTGTATTAACAGTTTGCAAATTATACAGTATGAAAGCTGTTGGTTGAAATGTTAATGTTTGCATTTTTAAGACGAAAATCGAGAAATAACATGCTACTTCGAAGAATATTATATGAATGGACTCAGCCGTGTTTGGCTAGATGAGGGTAGAAAATGGAGTAAGATTCTAAGGTTTTGTTGTTTTTTTGGTTTTGGGGGGGGTTTTTGGTTTTGGTTTTTTTTTTTTTTTTGCGCTGCTAAGAAGCTATGATTTGTTTCATTCTTATTCACATTAACAGTACTTAGCTGTATTGTTTCACTGAGTGTGCTGCTATTTTATAAACATTTTTATAATATATTATTTTACTGCTTAAATTTCAAATCCTGAAGTAGATGGTTAAGTGGAGATATGATGAGTTCTTTGATTTACTGGAAATGCCCTGTACAGTTTTTTTTTTTCCTAATAGCGTGTTCATGATTTTTTTAAAATTTTATTTTATTTTTTTCCTTCTTTCTATTGGTTCTTTTTTTTTTTTTTTTTTTTTTTTTTTTTTTTCCTTTTTANNNNTTTTCCTTTCTTCCTGATCACATCCTGCAAAGACGGTATACTTACCTCAGGTTTACTGGACAAAACAGAAATGGTTCCCATTTTCACAATACCTCACAACGTGACAGTTTGGTTTTTCCCTGGAGCCCGCGCTCCGGCCGTGCCGGGAAGAGGTTGCAGGCAACCGGGGCGCTGGCTCCGTTTCGGTCTTCGGTGTCCTTTTCATAGTGGAAAAAATGCATTGACTCTCTGCCGGCAGCTTCGCCAGAGCAGGTCCGTGTTTCCCAAAACCAGCGGTGGGGACAGCTGCCTTCTCACCGCTGTCACCTCCCGCCTTGACGGTCCATGTGGGGAGCACCTCAAATGCAGCGGTGTCCCTCCGGGAGGAAAAAAAAAAAAAAAATAGTTAATTTGGTGGAAGCGAGACTCAGGAGCCCCGTGCAGCGTGTACGACAGATCAGATCATGCCCCGACAGCCCTCCTACGTTAGCAAACACGGCTCCACAGGGGAGCGCGCCAGAGGGTCCCCGGATAGTGGGATGCTCTCTCCGCGCTCTGGGCTGTAACACAACTGCCCTCGGTAAGCGTAGGCACCGCATCTGTGGTCTTTGCATGGTTTGCTCCCCTCCATGCTGTTGGTCGGGTGTAGGCAGGAGCAGGATTTAGGGTGCCTGCCCCTGCTCTTCATCCCACCTCTAGCGGTGCCCTGGTGCCGTACGGGGATCCCTTCCTGCAGTGTCCGCCTCCCAGGGGCTGCGGAGCGCTGATGGACAGGGGGCTGAGAACCACCGGGAAGGGGGCTGAGGTCCACCACCGAGGTGGGCTCCGGGGGCGGCAGTGGGAGGGGGAGTTGGGCTGGAAGGGGCAGCGCCGTGGGGCAGCCCTGGTCCCTGCCGGGGACCCCGTGGGTCTGAGCGCGTCACCGCTGGGGGTAAGAGCGTCCCCACCTGCAGTGTCCCTACTCCAAAATACCAACTGTGGTTATGTCCAGACCTTTACTGTGTTTGAAGTCTGGAAAAGCTAGAACTTGAGCGTTTACGCAGTAGCATTCAAAATAAAAGATACTGCATAGTAATACTCCCTTTTTAACAGACGTTAAAAAACCAACTACTACTAGTGTTGCAAATGAGGCGTGAGATTCTTTTCCCTGAATTGCAGAAATCATAAAGCTTCCTATTGATCGATTTAAAAAAATACATTGCTGATGATACCTTCACAAATGCCAAATTGCTAAAAGTGTTTTCTCTCTCAGTTTCCTGTTGATGGTACTTCGGTGATCTTCCCCTCCCTCCCATTACTGTAGCTTAGGAGCACCTCATAACCAATTTATTTATATCCCAAACATACTTGTGAAAGAGAAAAATGCTATTAATCCCATTTCAGTGTCAATGGTTTATGCTTGAATAATCGGACAGCTCTTAATTACTGAGCAAACCACCTGGCCACTGGATTTTTTCCACTATGTTTATTACCATGTTCTCATGTACCTCAGAAATCACTCTCAGTTGCACAGTTTCTGTTCTCAAACT